>JADRCH010000099.1:815350-921721 GCA_019843965.1 Rhynchomys soricoides | reverse complement strand
AAAAAAAAAAAAAAAAAAAAAAAAAAAAAAAAAAAAAAAAAAAAATAGATCAATTGAAAAATTCAACCTAAGACAGTAAGTTCATACATGATTGAGTAATAAATCAATGAGTTTATCGAGTACCTATACATATTAGTCACAGAGCTAGGAACCATTAAACATTTAGGATGCTTTGGGATGCTGTGGTTGGTTTGAAAGGAACCAGAGACATGAGAAGAACTTAGGCTGGGTTTTAGTTTTACCGACTTGTCAAATGTGCACATAAGACAGAGAAAAGAATTTCACGGGAGTGAGGTCCACATAGTGTCAGGCAGACATCATTGTGTCAAGCTTTTATTTGAGTTCTGAAGTAGCAGTGGAACCTACTCAGGTCAAAGATCGCTTGCAGGGAATTCTACCTGAGGGGAAATCTACTAAAAAGGCTAGAGAGGTCTCATTTTAATAGACAACTGTGATTCAGGCTAAGCAGCACTTTATGCAAATGAGTATGTGTGGACAAGGGAAAAATCATGGATTGTAAGTTGATGGCTGAGTTTTAACATTTTTGTAGGTATTGAACTGTGTTGGAAACATCCCCCACAAACACTCCTTTGTGCTGAGCAGTGATCTAGATGAGGAGGGCTGCCTGTCTTTTACAGCCTCACAAGGAAAGCAATGACTGAGGAAGAAACCAAGGCTAGTCCCTTGCTATAGAAGTCAAGGATCGCAAGAACCTCAGCAGTTCCTTTCTTTTGTTCTAGGAAAGTCTTCAGAAAGGCATCTGGGGAACCTTAAAGAGGGCAGAGAACAAAGAGGGTTTTGACAGACTGAAGAGATCCTCAGGGAGAAGGCTTTGGGCCCCAAGTATTTCTCTGGAGAACAATGGACTCCCTGAGATCTACTCCCTGTCTCCTCCCTCACCCAGGAGAGGAAGGATGGATGGAAGGAGCAGAGAAAAACAGGAAGTGCAGGAGGCATGGTAAACACAGGAACAAAGCAAAATAAATAGCAATAAAAATAAAGAAAAACCAACAGAATAGTCATCGGCCAACAGATGGCTCCTAATAGGAAATAAAATTTGATTAGACAGTTTGCTGGAGCATATATTTGCTGCATCAGAATCAAAGGAAAATTCTAAGGCAAGTCATGAAGAAAAACTTTCTTTGTCATGGGAGAAAGCAGCATTCTGGGACTTCTGGTCCTTAGATTTGGATGCAGACATATATGACAGAGGTTAGCTGTTATTCAGAGTTTAACGGCAGACACTGGGGAACAAATTGGTTTTAAGCACATCCAACAGCCTGGGATGAAAACAAGCACTGTCAAAACAGGTATGGTGTGCACAGGAGGTGTTTGATGCATCTCATTTTAGAAATGTGACCATCATAACCCCTCTAGCACAGTTTTGATGCACCAAGAATTCCCTTTTGCTGAAATAATGGTAAATATAGAATTTAGAGGAAAAGAACAAAATGCCACTGGCTTGACAAATACCATTTGATCCGGGAGGAAAGTAAAGCAGAGAGACCGATTTCCACAGGCTAGACTGGCCTGTGGACACTGGAGCTAGCCAAATGATGTTCAAATCTCTATGCAGAAACTTTTAAATTTTACCTCCCCGAAGAGCTCTTAATCCAATGTATTGTAATTTAGCACTCCTCCATGTCACGCTGCACTCCTTGTTTGTGAAGAACTTTGGAGGTTTCACTGTGTTTTAACATACACTACCAAGTACTACTTCTCTGGGGAGACATAAGTTTAGCTGCTACACCTTCCTCCACCTCCACTGTAAGCAAGTTCTAAAGCAGCTGTTTAGAGAATGATGCAGGCCGAAGGACGTTATCTTCCCAAGGATTCACTATGGAAGGTGGAGAAGCAGAGGGACAGAGAAGCAACATTAAAGAAATTATGTACAACTAAGTGGAAGAGCGTGTGCGACATTCAGCGACAGGGCTACTCTTTTCCCTAGGCAAGGTACATTGCTGGTTGCCTGGTGTAATCTGCCCTGATTGTACCTTCTACACAATAGAAGAATTGTATTCACTTAATATAATAAAAACACTGCACACGGGCAACAGTGCTGTATGTGACTATTTTTCATCACAACTGCATAGGGTTTAGACTCTTGGGGGTTAGCCTGGGAACCTAACCACCATTTATAACATTGTTTCCATGGGAAATTGCTTGGGGAGAGTTCGAAAACAACTGATTTAAAAATTAACTTTGGGAATACAAGCAGTTTCAAAGTAGAGGCCAGCCTGTCAGACCTTGCATGTAATTTTCAAGTGTTTAATTCATACACTGAAGCAACAATAGAAAGCCTATCTTGCACAGGCCAGACACTTTGGTTGTGATAGGGAACATAAATATGAGTGAGCTCTTAAACCTGAGGCACTCAGGTCTAGAGAAGAGAACTGTATTATTAAAGCAAATGAATTATAAGCAAGTTCTAAAGCAGACATTTAGAAAATGATGCAGGAGAGCAAAGAAGACATCGGACTAGTCTTCCCAAGGATTAACTACATAAGCAACAACTTCTGGTTGATTCCCAAAGATTCACTATAGAAGCAACGCCATCTAGTCTTGCACATAGTAGCCCTGACCAAACAGGGAGAGAAAGAGGAATCTGAAGTGCAGACTGACGTGGGTGCAATGCTTTCTGGGAAATGGAGGCAGATTTTCCTATTATTGAACAAAAAACAGTGAGCTAGGCTTAGTTGTATATGCCAGTAATCTCAGCTACTTACAGAGAGAGTGCGGCAGGGGGACAACTATATGTTCAAGGAAAGGTTGGGACCAAGAATGGTGAGCTTGCAAAACACGATGAGATACTATCTAAAAAAACAAAAAAGAAGTAATTTCGGGGGAAAGGATGAATAAGAAGAACAACCTAACATATAAGGAGCTGTTCCACGAGGACCCTCTTCTATTGTCCTAAGAACTTGTTGGAGTTTCCAAAGAAGGAACTAGAATAAGAGCCTTCCACCCTCACCCCAAGCACAGGCTCATTCTCTTCCATGGATCCTTTGCCCGAGCTCTAGACTGAGGCAGTGATACAGGCCTTGCTTAATACGAAACTCAAAATGTCTGCTCGGTCATTTCATTCATTTTGTTTTCCTACGTGGTTGCCAGGCATAATCTGCCCCTATTGTACGTTCTACACAACAGAAGAATTGTATCTACTTAACGGAATACGAAGACGCTGCACACGAGGAACGGTGCTGTTTGTGGCTAGTCTTCATTTCAACTGCATGGTGCTTCAACTGCATTATGGGTTAAATTGTCAATTTTCAGCAATCTTTGTCTGAAGCATGTACCATGTCAAGGATTATAAAAGCTTGTCTAATCTATTGTGTTAGGAAATATAGTAAAAGTGAAAGTAAAAATTGAATGATTCCACTCATTCCCATATGGTTACTTTTGTAAATCTAACATGCTTCATATTAGCAAAACTATGATCTCTCACTGTAAGAAACAATCGCATAAACATGACTCAGGGATATTCAGAATGAAAGTTCACCTGACATTTCACGTAGGCTGGCAAATGTTCATTAAATCCTGTAGAAGTAATAAAACCTAGGCAAGGAAAAGAAATGGCAATGCTAGAGAAAAGAAGAGAGCAAAATAAAGTAGAAAATATTTCAGTCCAAGAACATTTAAATTTGGAAAGAGGCCTTTTGTATCTGAGTACACATCCATTCGTATCAGATGACTATGGAGACTACTTAGGATTATACAGACTGTATTTCCTCCATGTATGTGTAATAAAAGCCAAAGGGTAGATTACCAATGCCTTGTAAACATATAAATAACCCTGACCTTCAGCATTAAGGCTTTGCAGTGTCTGTGGTAAGTCTAAATACTCTTTTTCTAACATAAATCGAAAAGGATTTTGAAAAGTCTAAAATGTAGAATGCAGAATAGGTCAGATAAATTTGACATTATAGCATCCTATGTTTTAGAATTATCATAATTAAGAGAACATGAAATTTATTTTCTCTCAATATTATCAGGTAATGATTCCCAAGAGTTTTTGACAAATTGCTTGCATATCTTTCTTTTTCCTTTCTCTTATTAAAGAAAAGAGTTCTTTAGTTTTTGGACATTCTTTTACAAACCTAAGGGATTTCAGAAATTAGGTTGAAAGAGAAGGAGGAGGAGTAGAGGGAGGGAGAGGGGGAAAAGGAGGAGGAGAAGGAAAAGGAAGAGGAGAAGAGCAAGAAGAGGAGGAGGAAGAGGAGGAGGAGAAGAAGGAGGAGGAGGAGGAGAAGAAGGAGAAGAAGGAGAAGAAGGAGAAAGAGAAGAAGAAGAAGAAGAAGAAGAAGAAGAAGAAGAAGAAGAAGAAGAAGAAGAAGAAGAAGAAGAAGAAGAAGAAGAAGAAGAAAAAGAAGAAATCGCAGGACCAAACAATCAATTGAAGATGTCAATGGTTAATGACATGGTGAAGGGATGACCGAAGTAAACTGTTTCTTCTTGCATGAACCTTTAGCCCTTCCCTCTCCCTCCTTGTCCATCCCTATATTCTTGTCTGTGTTTAGATTTGCCAGCAAAGTTTGCGACTATAATCTGTTCACTGAAGCTCAAGAAACCCTGCAGACCAAGCTCATTTTTGTCTTCCATTTGAACTTAAACAATAGTCATAGGGTTTTAGGGGGCCTTTTATATACAAAGAAAACCGAGGCTCACAGGAGCTGACAAGAGAGTCCCAGAACGATGTGCTGAACTAATGAATGCTTCTTCCACATAGTAGCCAGCCCTAGACTCCTACCTACCACTGCCTGCTTTCCCAGGCCGACATTCACACCTGTGTACTTTCTCTATCATCCCCATCGCCTCTCCTTGATCTCAGGTTTCAGGCTGTGCACTGCTTGTTGGGAGCTATTTTAACTCTAATTTACCTGTCAACAGTGTGAAATACTGATTACAATAAAGTCTTTCCTCTGACTTCAACTGTGAAAACCACAGAACTTACGTTCTATTGGGAGAAGCAGGAGTTACATAAATAAATCCAATACGTAATTATTACTTGTAAACTCAGTGTAGGAAAAGTGAAGGATGCAATCATAACATGTAAGAGGGAAGGTTTTAGTAAATTATTACTAGGAAAGTTTCAGAGAAAATTGTATTTGAAACGTGAATTAGGGGTTCCCAGGGGTTTGTGACTGAGCAGGTCGTTGGACATAAGAACTGAAATCTCACTCAAAGAACCATGGATGGGAAGTCAGAAAAAGAAGGGCACCTGGACAGTCCCCCAGATGTGCTTCTCTATGGTTGGTGGGTGATACTCAGAACATAACATAGCTTTATAAGGCATGTGAGTGAGTCTTCTGAGGAATGGAAGGACAAGTGAACGCAAAGGCTATCTGGAGAGTGTCCACACAAAATCAAAAAGTTACTTGAAACACAGTTTCCGTAACACTTGTACCCATTTGATCCTGATATCTTTAAGAGAGCAAACAAACATGACAGAAATGCTCTTTAAAACCAACAACAACAACATGATAACGGGGGGGGAGGGACAGAAAATTGTAGCAGATTTTGGCTTATAACTTGTAGAATCAAATCTGAACCTTAAGTTAGAGTTTTTAACTGAACAGTAAACGATTCTTTATGAATCATATTTTTAAAAAAGTAAAATTTCCATGAAATAGTTCTTTAAATAAATGTGATAGTAATCTGTCTGGCACATAGAACATTAAAGTAACCAGAAAGAGAAATACCTTAGGAATACCCTGAAATGTGACTTATAAGTGTTTTAATTCATGTAAACTAAAGTCACCAAACAGTCCAACTTTATTTGCCCACCATTATGGAAATGGGACACAAGTGAGAGATCATTACATATTATTTTAGGCTTTAAACCAATTTTAAGAAGTCAACAATGCTAAGAGAGTAGCTCTACGAATAGCTGGAATCCAGGTTAAATACTTTAGGGGACTAGTAAAAACGTAAGAGTTGAAAATGACTCTTCCTTCCAGTCTCTGAGATTGTTGGCTAAAAATGTAAACTCTTGCCAGGATAGGGCTTATTAAAGAGCAAGAGAATGAGGTTTACTTGGTTTTAGTATGGTTTTTTATTAAGGTATAATATAAATTTTCATTTGTAGTACACGTCTTGGTAGAAGAATGTTAAGATTTATGAAGTTAGATAATAGCTTATTCAGACAGTATAACTGTGTAGTTTCCAAAGTCCAATTTGTTTATGTTCTTTAACAATCTGAGAAAAGTAGCAGAAAGCATTGTAAACTAGCTAATTTTTATTGCTTCTAAAATCCTCGGTGGCTAAAATAAATAAGGCTCCAGGGATGTCTACATTTCTGCTTAATAAAGTAAATTAACCGTAGCTTCATAGTGAACATGTGACTTCAGTAAATGCTTGCTTTGTTCTTTGTTCTTGGGAAAACATTACTGAAAACAAAAACAAAGTTTAAAAAAGTGTTACAGTTCTGGAACGGAATAAAGTTGTTTAGTCATCAGAAACATCTGGTACAGAATGCGGATTTCTTAATTATTGAAAGGACCTAAGTATAAATATTCACAGGTTCAAAACAGTGCTGCCAAATAGGTTATCAAGCAAAAAATACGCAACCACCTGGAGAACAAAATCCATCTGTCTGACTGAATTTAGTTGAAAATAATTTTTTAGACTTGTTAGTAAAACCCTCATGCAAAATTTATTTGATTGAATAATTTACTAAGAATGTTTCCATAAGCATCATAAAGTGCTACAGTCGATAAAAATGAATACACTAATCATCTCTAACTTTGAACCTCAGCCATGGCTTCCAGTGAATATATTCTGTGGGTTACCAGTCAGCTACATTGTACTTGAAAAACTAGGTTCCTGCAGATATAATAAGGCACTTCAGTTACCTATGTTTAGGAACAAAGGAATGACACTGGCTGTTCTGATGTATTTAGGCAAAGGCACACATAAGAGAACTTTGCCCCCAAGCTGGATACCACATTGTTCTTGGCATCATTTCCAACACTGGAACTCCAGTGATGGACAGAGTTGGGATGGGAAAGCTGGCGGAATAATGCAAAATTTCCATCATCTCCCAGAACATGTGTGCTGTTGAACAGCTCTACTATAAGGGCAGATTCAAGGGGAACCTTTCCTCAAATGTTTAAAGGGATTGTGGAAGATGGCAGACAACAATCAAACGTGGACTGCTAGAACTCTGAAGGAGTAAAGCAGTAGTTACTAGAAAGTGGGTCAGCTGACCTGCAAGGAGGGGAACAGGATAAACACCAGTTTCAGTAGGAAATAAAGAAAAGAAGGAAAACAGGGAAACTGAAGAGGAGAGGGTGTCCAGTCTGTTCTAGAAGGAACACAGTGCTCTCCTAGTGTGAGTGGAACCACGGAAAGCGGTAATCACAGGGGAAGGCAGAGAGTCTTGGATAATTTGTACTCTATGCTGACACAGAATAGCAAATAATATTAAGGTGGTGGGGAGACACCAGAAGAAGGGGCAGTGCTGAAAAAAAAAATGCTCTCTTCTCTACACTTAACTAGAGAAGGCACTCTCAAAACAATGTGGCTCCACAGAAAGAGGTATCCAGAACAACAGTGGGAAATAGCTCTAGCTTAAAATAAGCAAGCAAGCAAACAAAAACCCCAAAACCAAAACAAGCCCTCCCCCAAACCCAACAACAACAAAAACAAAATCAGGAGCCACAGGAGAAAAATTTGACACAGAAATAGTGGAAAAAATAAAAAAGAAACTTTGGAAATGAAAGGCTCAATAAATCAAATAAACTCAGCAAAAACAATTTTGAATAGAATGGATCCAATGGCAGACAGATTATCAGTGCTGACGACATGACAAAACGAACTCCAAGTACAGACAGAATCCATGACATCTGTGGAACATCATTAAAATGCCGAGTCTGTGAACTAAATGCATGGAGAAAGGAGATGTTCACACTGAAGCATAGAAAATATAGTCAGCAGACCCACAGATGATAGTTTTCTAAATCTACGGAAGAGATGGGCCAGTTCAGCAGTAGAACACTTGCTTCCAAATTACAAGGCCCCTACATCTGCAAACAAACTAACAAAAACAATCAACAAACAAACAATTTAGGAAATGAAATTCTCTAAAGCTAAATTTGGTGGTACAAAACCGAAATTGTTCAAATTCTAACTCAAATGTGAGTTAAAGGTCTACCTGGCATACATAATAAATTTCTGGCTAGTGGGGACTACACAATGAGACTATGTATCAACAACCACAAAATCAATCAATCAATCAATCAATCAATAAATAAATAGGAGAAGGCAGAGAAGAGAAGGAGATGAGTAAATACAAAAAAAAAATCAAATTAGGAGAGATTGGAAATGTCAAATAGACATGATTAGAAGAGAAATTCTCTATATAACATTACAGTTATTACACTAGGCACAAAGAAGGAATATTGAAAGTTGCAAGAGAGAAGAATCACATTGCATATAGAGAGGCAAATCCACATAACAAGTAGAGTTTTAAACAGGGACTCTACAAGCTAAGATGGCATGAAAGAATGTATTTCAAGTTCTCAAAGATAATAAATGCTGACCAGATTACAATATTCATCAAAGCCATCCTTCCTAACTGCAGGAGAAAGAAAAGCTTCCCACGAGGAACACAGATAAAAGAAGACATGACCACTAAGCCAGCATGAAAGATACTGGAGAGACAACTGGAAATTCGTGAAGGAAACATATACACCGATGAGAAAGCTAAGCACATCGGTGGGGCTATAGGAAAGGGATCTAGCATACGAGAAAGTAACCAAGCCAGCGAGGAATGGAAAAGTACAAAATATCACAGAGCAATAAAGTGACAGGGATTCATATATATATATATTTTAAAGTAATAATTATGAATTTCAGCTGTCTCCATCCTCTAGTCAAAAGGCAGAGATTAGCAGATTGAATTAAAAACCAATACCAGTCTATTTGCATGGAGCCTAAGCATGCCTTACCAGCAATGATAGATACAGCCTTAGGCTGAAAGAACAGAACAGATACTCCAAGCACATGCAGCATATATTCACTGAACACTGGCATATCCGACATCATAAGAGAACAAAGCCAAAAGCAAAACCAAAAAAATCCCACTACTGTGTGTAAAGATTCGGACAGACCTCAACATTATAGTAGAAGATGGTTTGAGTATCCTGCCCGTGACGATAGACAGGTCACACCAAAACTCTCCACAAATCAGTGGGAAATGACATTATAGAACAAATGAACTTAATATCTACAGATTATTCTATGGAAACTCTGTACAATATACATTCTCAGCAGTTCATGGAACTTTTAAATTTAATATTATTTATTTACAGACATCAAAATATACCTCATTCTAAAAGTGGTATGAAGTAAACCAGGGACAATTAATATTAAATTAACACACGCATAATTAATTAATTAACATCCTAAAATGCTGCATCTCTTCCAGTCACTCCTAAAAGAGTTCCACCCTCCAGTCTCCCTCCTCTGTGACTCTGAGAGGGTAGCACCCACTCTGGTATCCCCCCATCCTGGGGCATCAAGTCTCTGCAGGATTAGGCACACCCTCTCCCACTGAGGCCAGACATGGCAGCCCTCTGCTACATATGTGCAGGGGGCCTTGGACCAGCCCATGTGCATGCTCTTTAACTTTTCTAAAATAGACAGATATGAGGACACAGAGCAAGTCTCAATGAGTAAAAGACAACTGAAATGTTTTGTATAATTATTGACCACAATGGAATAAATTAAGAAATAACAGGAAGAGAAACTAAAGAACCCACACAAATATCTGGGAATTTAAAAACTTACCACTGGATGATGAATAAGTTACCAAAACAAAGCAAAATTAAAAAAAAAAAACAAAAAACAAAAAACCAACCTCTCCCCCCAAAGAAAAACCAAACCCCCAAAAAACTTCTCGGAACTGAGTAAAAATGAAAATATAACCTACCAGAGCCTATGGAATATAACTCAAGCTAGTCAAGTTTAGAGCCAAGGAAGTAATAGAGGTAAAAAGGCCTACATAAAAAAATAGCAAAATAAACAAACAAGATAAGGAGGGGCAAGATGGCTCATCGTGTAAAAACCACGTGCTACTAAGGTAACCTGAATCTGATTCCTGGAATACATAGGATGGAATTAAAAAACCTGACTCCTTTAAGTCCTATAAGTTGTCCTGATTTCCAAAATGTGAGATGGCATATGTACATTCAACCGCAATTAAGTTAATGTAAGAATTAATCATATGAATCTCAAGTTAATAGTTTATGGATGCATCTTTGTCTTAGTTACTACAATGATGAAATACTATGACCAAAAGCAAACTGGGGAGGAAAGGGCTTATTTGTTTTACACTGTTTATTGTCCATATCACTGTTTATCATTGAAGGGAGTTAGAACAGGAATTCAAACAGTATAGGAACCTAGAGACAGTAGCTGATGCAGAGGCCATGGAGGAGTGCTGCTTACTGACTTGCTTCTCAAGGCTTGCTCAGCTTGCTTTCTTATAAAACCCAGAATAACCAGTTTAGGATTTCACCACCTACAATGGGCAGGGTCTTCTCCCATCAACAATTAATTTAAAAAAGTGCTCCAGAGGCTTATAGCCTGAGCTTATAGAAACATTTTCACAATTGGGGATGCTTTCTCTCAGATGACTCTAGTCTATGTTAAGTTGACAGTAAATCAGCCAGCACATACTTCGAGATCATAAAGACATGAACAAATTAGTACACAGAAAAAAAAATTAATATTGGGGCAAGAATTAATGAAATGAAAATGAAAAGAACACTAAGTGAATCAATGAAATTTGTAATAGGCATCAAAGGAATTCTGAGGATTATTAAAGCATACTTTGAAAACCACATTTGGATAAATTAGAAAAAAACCCTATAAGAAATGGACAAATTTCTAGACATGTAATCTAAAACAATATGATTGAAGCAGTAAGAAATATTCTTCATAAAAAAGCTCAGACACAGAGAATACAGCTGAATTTTACAAGACTGTTAAAAGGTAAAATCTCTTAGGCCCAGATCCAGGGCTTTGAGTCGACCCATCTCAACATCTACCCCTTTGATGAACTGCGGGCGTGAGTGAAGGGGCCAGTCCTACAGATCCAAATCTACAGGATCTCCAAGACATAGACCAGCAACATGACATTCAAGAGTGGTTCCAGTATTGATAGTGTAGCAGAAGCTAGAGTCCTTGAACGAGACTGATGACTCATTGTAACGAACAGTAGCAAGCAACGTGTGGAAAAAGGGACGCACTGCGACATACTACAGGTCCCACAAGATTTTTGTGGGGGAGATTCTCAGGGTGGAGAGGGGGTACAAGGGGACAGAAAGGTGAGTGGGACTAAGGTACATGATGCGAAATTCAGAAAGAACCAATAAAAAATAAAAAAGCGCCCCCCAAAATCCCTAAAAGCAACCCTTCTGTAACAGAGTGCAAAAGAACACTACTCTTTTACGTGCATTAAAATGCATTTGATCAAGTCATAATACATTGTTGTTATAACTGTAGGGCACAAGCTAAAAAGCAGGCTGTATGAGGAACACAACCGTGATGGCTTCAAGACATTTTCAAGTACCATGACCAAGTGGGCTTCATTCAGGGGATGCTGCGATGGTTCGACATATGCCATTATCACTTCCATACTTAAGGACAGAAATCCCATGCTCACTGATGATATACACACTTACACTCACAGCCCCACATGAAACCTCTGACAAAGTTAAGCATCTCTTTATGGTTATGGCCCAGGGAAAGCAGGATAGAAAGCACATACTTAAACATTGCAAAGCATATGACAAACATAGAGGACATTGCCACTAAAGTTGAATTTATAACAAAGGTATCCATTCATGTTCTCCATCTTTACTGAAGTCTTAGCTAGCACATTAAGAGACAAATAGGAAAGAAAGGCAAATCATTCTTACTTGTAGATATGAGTTTGTCTATCAAGCGACTCTATAGTAAAGTATTGATAAACTCTTAGCAGAAAGTAGATGCAAAAGCCACCATATGAAAATCAGTAGATTTTGTACATACCAGTTGAAGAAGACCTCAGAAGACGGAAAGGTCTCCCATGCTCATGGATTGGTAGGATTAACGTAGTGAAAATGGCCATCCTACCAAAAGCAGTCTACAGATTCAGTGAAATTCCCATCAAAATTACAACACAATTTTGTTTACAAATATTGAAAGAGGAATTCTCAACTTTATATGGAAAAATAAAAAAACCCAATGTGATGATTTGTATATGCTCGGCCCAGGGAGTGGCACTATTAGAAGGTGTGGCCCTGTTGGAGTAGGTGTGGCCTTGTTGGAGTAGGTGTGTCACTGTGGGTATGGGCTTTAAGATCCTCATCCTAGCTGCCTGGAAGTCAGTATTCTGCTAGCAGCTTTCAGATGAAGATGTAGAACTCTTAGCTCCTCCTGCACTGTGCCTGCCTGGATGCTGCCATGTTCCCGCCTTGATGATACCGGACTGAACCACTGAACTTATAAGCCAGCCTCAATTAAATATTGTTTTTATAAGAGTTGTCTTGGTCATGGTGTCTGTTCACAGCAGTAAAACCCTAAGTAATACACCCAGGAGAGCAAAAACAATTCTCAACCATAAAAGAATTTCTGGGATAATCACCCCTGACCTCAAGCTATACTACAAAGTAATAGTGATAAAAACTGCATGGTATCTGAACAGAAACAGAGAGGTTGATCAATGGAATAGAATTGAAGAGCCAGAAATAAACCCACACATTTAAACGAGGGGAAAAATGCTGCAGGTGTCACATATCTGATTTCAAGATATACTATAGTGCTATGGTGCTGTCATAGGAAAAATAGTATGCTATTGGCATATATACATGCATACACACAGAAGACAATGGAAAAGACAGCCCAGAGATAAAGCCACATGACTGTAGTCACTTGATTTTTGACTGAGAAAGCCAAAGTATATATTGGAGAAAAGAGGTTCTTTAACAAATAGAGCTGAGAAAACTAGACATTCACATATAGCCAGAAGAAACTAAATCTTTCTTTTATTCTGTATAAAAATCAATTCAAATGGATTAAAAACCTCAATGTAGGATATGAAATTTGGAAATGGTTTGGAAATACCAGAGAACCACAGTTTTCTACCTACTGGGTCAAGGGATTCATTCATGAAATTGTCTCCCCAGTTCTTCAAATTTTATGTAGATATATAACCTATATATATATGACAAAATAGCTATGTGATATATATTATAATAAGACATAAAAATAGAACGAGTAGGGGACACAGACACGTGGAAATGGGTAAAGAGAAAGGTGCAAGGGTGGGTATGTGGGGATGAATCTGGTCAGAGTAGGCTACAAATTTATGTCTTTATAAACCCCAGCACAATGTATAATGGGTTTTTGCCAATTAAAAGGCCAGTATTTATAAGAAAAGAAGAAGGTGTATTAAATGCTACATTGTATGTAAGGTACAAAGCACAGTACATGCAAACAAACCAACCAACCCACCCAGTAGCATTAGTTTCTCCAGGTGGCTATTCGCCTCTTCACCTACACACAAGGATGCTAGGACTGCAGCTGCAAGGAGCCATCCGCAGTCAGGTAATGATCCACTGGTAAGTGACCTACACACAACCAAACTATACTGCCATGTTGAACTCTGAAAGGTATACTCTCTTTCTGAAGGTTATGATATCCATAATGAATCAGTAGTGCAAGGTTTACAGTGTAAAATGTTTTCCCACAAAAGACACTAAGTAGTAACATAAAATGACCCTTATCTAAGAAAGAATGACAATTGCAGCTGAGCTAGCAATTAAAAAGATATGCACTGGTACCCTTTCTTCTAATGTAATAGTATAAAAAAAAAGGTCTTTTCAGAATTTCTTTGTTCTACTACCAAAACCTCTCAATGTAGTTAGCATTAAAAATACCAGAGCCACCACTCAAAACAAATTCAAATATACACTGTCATCTTCCTAACAAAGGACATCTGCAGCTTCCTAATTCTTTACAGAAGAAACTTGAATAAGAGAAACCTCTCATTCAATAGAATTTACATGCTAACTGCTCTTAATCACTTTCACTATTTTCAAAAGAGATGAGATAGTTGCTACCATGCTATGCTTTTAGGCAGCTATCAATCAAGATAATCTACTAAAAATCAAAAGGCATGTTATTAAAATTAATAATCACTTTAAAATAGCTCAATGGATTTCATATTATCTAGATTTATTTTTGAACATTAAAGAACAGGTGGTTATTAATGGTTCAATATTAGAATATAAAATTTAGGGCAATCTGAAAACCTGTCAGTTATGACTGCCATGTGAGAACATGTGGAGTTAATTCCTTCCGTGTGGTCTAGGCCTGTTACTATGAGAGGGAGGATGACTGCCTGCTATACAGTGCTATGCATCCCAGTATGTTGACTTCATTCATATTTATGATATGATCTGGGATATCGATGCAATCACTTTGGATCTCACTGTTATTTCAAACAAATCCATAACTGAGCAAAAGGCAGGATGCTGACAGGAGTTAATGTGGGCTCTACACTGTTTACAACTGCCTTCTAATCTACTAAATGGCTGTGAAACTGATGCACAGTTAGGAGTGTTTTTATTCAGTAGTACAGATAAAGTGTTGTGCTGAAGTAATCTCTGTAATGCTAAATTGAAATTTTCACAGTGCTTTCTGTTTTCCCTATTTGTATGTGATTAAGTAGGCTCCAATTTTATGTAAACCATTAATAAAAATCTCAAACACCTCATTTTATTATCTGAAATTAGCTTCCATTTTCAGAAAACCATCAATTTGTAATTTTATATTAATTATTTAAAAATAAAAATATACATGATATCTGAAATGAATTAAGTGATTGTTCTTTATGGACTTGGAGTAGCTGGTTAAAACCTCTGTGCCATTTGTTTGACTAAAATTTGTTCTCAAAACTACTTCACACAATGATGGTAAGGTGGATATGAGAAAAGGAAGGGCTTGTACAAGAGGGCCTGGGGCTCATCTATGGATACATGTATTAAATTCAAATCTCAACATCAACCATGGCTACCAGTCATCATAGCTACCAGGATGCTGTAGTACCCTTTGGTCTCCAACCTACATGTTAACAGGTAATAAATGGAGAATAACAGATCAAGAATCAGCCCTTCAGTGTCACTGAAAGCCATGCCTGTTTGAGGCGTGCCAAACAATATGGAGCTTAAGGGCTGAAGTTGGGTGTTTCCTTCTACACAGTCTTGCAAAATGGCTCCCAAGTAAGTAAATAGCAGGTGTTCACTTCAAGTCAAAACAACCAGAAATTCATACTATTATTGGTTACTGGCTCTTTGTTTTAGATGTTTAAGAAGAGGGTTAGACATTCTGGACACTAATGAATTCATTTAAAAATACTAAATATGCTTGAAAGGAGTGGTTACTTATTTCTAAAATTTTGTTCATGGACAAATGGTTTTTCTAAATCTTTTATTTAAAAATATTTTTAAACTCTAATAGTCAGTTATATATTGGAAAGAATAAAATCTGCAGTCCAACAAAATACATATGCCCAAATATGCAGCAAATGCTTACTTTATTTTGTTTTAAAACCTTTCAGATCTGTCTTGCTCCCACTACTTATCAATATATTTTATGCCTTTTTGATTTTCTCTCTTCAAGTTATTACACTGACTTTTATCAAGTGCATCGTTCATAAAATTAAATAATCGGTTTTCTGATTACAGCTACACTCTGAGCCTAATATAGGAGTTCAAAGTCTGATACTATTTATAGTCTGTGCTGTTCTGAGGTAAACTGTGGTCTTATCAGGGAGGTAAAATGAAGCCACTCTGGAAAAGGAAATGATTCTATTGTCCCCAAAGAATAAATGAAGGAAGGAAGGAAGGAAGGAGGGAAGGAAGGAAGGAACAATAAACCTCCCGAGACAAGTTGTTCCATTTGGACACTGGTACTTCTGGAAAATCTCAACTATGAAGATAATATTAAACATTACAAAAGATAACAACACCATGAAAAATCTTTCATCTAACTTTTAAAATCCTTGGTTGTGCAAATAGTACAGAGCCATCAGAGAAGCATAAAGATAGAAAATGAATGTGTAAAATGGTACAGTAACTATATATCTAGAAAAGAACACAGTAATCTATACTTCTGCCACTGAAATACAGGAGATAAGCAATATTCTTGTTATCTTAAATTAGTTTAGCAATTTATTTTCCACTCCTAAAAAAGTACCATATGGCAAGAATTATTTAGGCCTAAAACACTTAGGATGATGGTATGGCGTAGTGTTGTCTATAAGCTTTTCAGGTGCTCACCGAGGCAAATGGAAAAGATGATTCTGATTTTGTACAGATTTTTAATATTATATGCCCTATCGTGTGTGTGTGTGTGTGTGTGTGTGTGTGTGTGTGTGTGTGTGTAAGTATGCTGTTTAGGAAGGTGATTCCTAAGGGTCAATCTATAATATCTATTCATTCATTTGTAGTTGCTGATCTCTGCTTAAATCAAGCTCAGCTCTAGGAAAACAAACACTGGTAAGGTCCTTGCCTCATGGAGCTCAGATGATGGGAATAAAGCGGGAGGCAGTTCACCGGGCCAACTACTGAACTGGACGACCCGATCTCTTAGAAGGGGGCAGTGCCTTAGGGAAAAACAGGCAGGGCAACAGTGCTGAGGGGTGAGGCAGAACTTTTTTTAAAAGAATGGCTAAACACCAGGCTGTCTTCTCAGGTGAAGAGGAAGTGGAGATTTGAGGGATTGGATAGAATGAGTCTGCACAGATCAGAGAATAAAGTGTTCCAGGTACACAGAACAAGCACTAAGAGCCACGTGGTCTAAGAATGGGGGCTGAAGAGGAAGCCACGGTCAGAATGGAAGCAATGTGGTCAGGAGGTGACAGACATTTGGCCTTGTAGGTCTCTAATCCCACTGAGGGCTTTAGAGAAGAACCAGTCAAACAGATATGTCCTAACTGCTCAGAAGAGACCGGAGGCAGGGCTTGCTTCAAACTGGCACAGTCTAGGTGAGACGTGCTTCCAGATTTGTTCTATTTAAGGGATCCAGAGAAAGTGTGAGCTGTTGATTCAGCACTGAGCAATCAAGACTGCGATACTGTTATTCTTCCTACGGGGTTGCAACCAACCAGACCCCCAGAGCTTCCAGGGACTAAACCACCAAAGAGCACACATGGAGGGACCCATGGCTCTAGCTGCATATGTAGCAGGGATGGCCATGTCCTGCATCAATGGGAGGAGAGGACTTTGGACCTGTGAAGGCTCGATGCCCCAGTGTAGGGGAATGCCAGGGCAGGGAGGCAGGAGTGGGAGCACCCTCATAGAAGCAGGGGGAGGGGGATGGCATAGGGAGTTTGCGGAGGGGAACCCGGGAAAGGGGATAACATTTGAAATGTAAATAAATAAAATATCCAATAAAATTAAATAAATTAAAAACAAAACAAAACCAAAAACCATGACTGTGGATAGATTTTTCCCATGTCATACTCATTTCAGAAATTCTCTGAGCAATGTCAGGTCCTTATTATTCAATTCTTATGGAAGTAATTTTAGTAATTCACTCTGTTTTATAGCTGGATTTGCTCCAGATCTTCTTTTCAGTCTAGGATCTTAGAATAGTGTCAAACCAGAACCTACTGGGGACACTGGTGGTTTGTGACCTGGAATCATGAGAACGAGAGTTAAATTACAGCAAAAATGGGTTTCCTGCGAGTCGCCGGGTTAGAGTGAGCAACTGCTTTTCCTCCAGACTTTTTTTATACCTTAGACTGTTCTAGCATAGTGCTGTGCATTCATTTCCTTCTTCATGCTGTTCCAACCACAAAATCTCTGGTACCCCAAAGTGGGGCTCATCACTTTCTATGACTTCAACCCTGAGATTCTGACCTCAAAGTCAAAACCTAAAAAACTCAGGTGGTTTTTTTTTTTTTTTTTGCATGTATTTTTCAAATTCCTCATATTCGAATACACATGCTTTCTTTATTTTTTTGATACTTTATTTACATTTCAAATGTTTCCCCCTTTCCAGATCTCCCCTTTGGAACCTCCCTATTCCCTCTCCCCTCTCCTGCCTTTATGGGGGTATCCCCCCCCCCCAATCAGCTTCCATCCTTGGCATCCCCCTGTACTGGGGGCATCTAACACCCTCAGGCCCAAGGGCCTCTCCTCCCCCTAATGGCTAACAAGACCCTCCTTTGCCACATATGTGACCAGCACCATGGGTCCCTCCATGTGTATTCTTTGGTTGGTGATCCAGTCTCAGGGAGCACAGGGAGGTCAGGCCAGTGGACACTGTTGCTCCCTCCATTGGGTTGCAAACTCTCTCAGCTCCTTCAGTCCCTTATCCAACTCCTCCATCTGGCATCCCACACTCAGTCCAACAGATGCTGTGAATTGAATCATGGGTGTTCCAAACTTTTGGGCTAATATCCACTTATCAGTGAGTACATACCGTGTTCATTCTTTTGTGACTGAGTTACCTCATGCAGGATGATATTTTCAAGTTCCATCCATTTGTCTGCGAATTTCATGAAGTCATTGTTTTTAATAGCTGAGTAGTATTCCTTTGTGTAAATGTACCACATTTTCTGTATCCATTCTTCTGTTGAGGGACATCTGGGTTGTTTCCAGCTTCTGACTATTATAAATGTGGCTGCTATGAACATCGTGGAGCATGTGTCTTTATTACATGTTGGAGCATCTTCTGGGCATATGCCCAGCAGTGGAATGGCTGGGTCCTCAGGTAGTATTATGTTCATTTTTCTGAGGGTCTGCCAAACTGACTTCCAGAGAGGTTGTATCAGCTTGCAATCCCACCAGCAATGGAGGAGTGTTCTTCTTTCTCCACATCCTCGCCAACATCTGCTGTCACCTGAGTTTTTGATCTTAGCCATTCTGACTGGTGTGAGGTGGAATCTCAGGGTTGTTTTGATTTGCATTTCCCTGGACTAAGGATGTTGAGCATTTCTTTAGGTGCTTCTCAGTCATTCGAGTTTCCTCAGTTGAGAATTCTCTGTTTAGCTCTGTTGCCCATATTTTGATAGGATTATTCAGATCTCTGGAGTCTAGCTTCTTGCGTTCTTTGTATACATTGGATATTAGCGCGCTATCAGACGTAGGATTGGTAAAGATCTTTTCCAAATATGTAGGTTGCTGTTTTGTCCTATTTACAGTGTCCTTTGCCTTACAGAAGCTTTGTGATTTCATGAGGTCCCATCTGTCAATTCTTGATATTAGAGCACAAGCCATTGGTGTTCTGTTCAGGAACTTTTCCCCTGTACCCATGTGTTCGAGACTTTTCCCCACTTTCTCTTCTATTAGATTCAGTGTATCTGGTTTTATGTTGAGGTCCTTGATCTACTTGGACTTGAGCTTTGTACAGGGAGATAGGAATGGAACGATTCACAATCTTCTACATGTAGACCACCAGTTGAACCATCACCATTTGTTGAAAATGCTGTCCTTTTCCCATTGGATGGTTTTAGCTCCTTTGTCAAAGATCAAGTGACCGTAAGTGTGTGGGTTCATTTCTGGGTCTTCAATCCTATTCCATTGATCCATGCTTTCTTTCTTGCAAGAAAAAAATCCCTCACTTCTTTCCTTTACTTCCACTGTTTTAATTAGTGGTACCATCATCTTCTGATTTATCTCATTATTTTTATCATGGGGAAGAAATAGTAATTCTAACAATAGCTCATCATCCTACAATATAACACCTAATTATCCTCCTTTCTTTTACCCAGCAATTACTCAGCCAGAAACCTTGGTGAAAATGGTAGTCAAATCTTTCTCTGATGAAATTTACCCTGTTAGAGGGCCCTCAAAGGATGCACATGTTCTTTCACTTGGCCATAATAATATATGTATGTATTTATATGTATACGTATGTATTTGTATATGTATGTATGTGTGTGTATGTGTGTGTATATATATATATATACATATATATATATGTATATATGTATATGTGTATATATATATATATATATAGTACATCCTATGCTTGTAAGTGTGCATTCATGTGTATGTGTACACTTTAGAGAGAAATGAACTGCTATCATGTTAAAGTACACATATTCCAGGATTTGTCTTCTAGGAGTGAAAGCCTTACTTATCCACCAGAGATACTCAGTTATCTTTGCTAAAACAACAACAAATGTTGATTAGCAGATTATTTTAGTATTCCAGGAATTAAGTATCTTAGAAACTCCCATTTCCAAATAATATTCATACCGTGTTTGATATAATTTGTTCAGAAATTTATTTACTTGGTAAGAAAGTAAAGTTGGTCAGATTAAGTTTTAAAGGTATTTGTCTTTCAGAATTTGAAATATGATAAATAGAACTTTATTCACAAAGCTGAGTCTCTGTATATTGGCATTATAGTAATATGTGTATATGTAAAATTTATGAAGTGTTCTCTGAACTTTCATCAGCAAGTCTAAAATGTTATGCATTTAGAAGATGCTCTTACCCAAGTGTTCAATCTGCTAGATTTGTTCCAGTTCCTCTACCCATCCTGATGTATATATGATGTATATATACCTAACCCACAGAAGTAAATGTTTGAACTATAAAATAGTGTGTCTGCCTTTTCTGTAATTCAGCTGAAGATCATCTATATTGTCGTCGGTTAGATGTCTCCTTATAGACATCTATGACAATCTATTTTTCTAGTTGCAGCTGGAATAGGTGGATAGCCTTCAGAGACATTCATAAGTCCTTAGGATGGGAACTAGAAAAAGTTACTGCCTCACAGAATAAATGCTTGGTTATCTTTCACCTAATGCGGTCTACGTCAGTTTCAAGTCAGAGGTCAGGTTTGTCTTGGTTTCTCTGTATTTCCCCAATAGCTAACATAGGCTCACGATGATAGCTAGTACTCAATATTTGTTTTTTACTAAATGAGCAGAAAGAGGAAAAAGGACATATATAGTTAGAATTTTTAGTTGCAATTTGAGACTGCTCTAAAGTGTGGTTTCCTACTGTGGGGCTTATGAGCACATTTCCTAGGAAAAGAGCTCAGAATGTTAAATTCCTAGAGATCTGTATATCATGTAAAACGTTTTGAAAGCCACTGATTTGAAGTCCCACAGGTATAAGGTCTACCTCCCTTCCCCTCCCCTGCTGCCCACTTGAACAGGCATTCTCTGCTGGCCTGCAAAGAACTGCAAGGCCTTCCCTGAGGATGCTCACCAATTTATTCTTTCCTACTAGAAAGTTTAGCGTTCTCTAAGCCCTCTGATATTTGAGAGAGTCCTGCCTTTCTCCAGATTATTTGTAGAAGTGTTAAGTAAGCCCAGAGCTAATGTCAATCCCTGAAGAAACCTACTCCTTAAACTTCTCAACCTTTTCTCCTCGTTTGTTTTCCTTCTCTAAGACAGTTCTTTTACCGTGATCAACCGCTCATCCAACCTTAGAGAACGAGGATTTACTATTTATTTTTCTCAAATGTGGCTATAGGAACTGTGCTTTACACACTCTGAGAACAGAAATAGGATATGCAACACCTTTGCATCCCCACTTTGGAGATCTTCATTTGTCACATGAAGAAATGCTCTCTCCCATTGCCTAACCAACAGTGTTACAAATACTCAAGTACTTGTCACTAAAACTACATGAATGTGGATATTTTTAATCTTTAAAAAAGAAAACACAATGGAAAAAAATTAGAAATAAGCAATTGTATTGATCTTGCTTGGTATTATATTTGCCATTGAAGAGTTGTCAATTATTTTATGCTAATAAAGCTGGAGAGCGAGGGTAGGGGTAATTCTGCTCAGGGTGGTATGGCAAGCCTATAATTCCAACACTGGAGTTTGGTAGACAGAGGCAGGAGGATCTTCACAAGTTTCAGTTACAAGCCAGCTTGTGCTATAGGGTGAAACTCTAAATTGGGATTGTAAGATAGATCAGTGGACAAAATCACTTACTGCAGAAACCTGCTAATCTGAATTTAATATCTAGAACCTATATTTAGAAAAGAAAGCCAGATACACTGGTGTGCCCCCTTAAACCCAGCACTTCTATGTGGCAAAGGAGAAGCAGAGACAGGAGAGTTGACATGAAGCTCATGTAAGCATCAGCAGAAACAAGAGAGGCCCTGCTTCAACAAAGGGAAGAGAAGAGACATGGAAAAGTTGTCTTCTGAACTCCTATGTGCAGCATTGCATGCACATACATAAATTAACAAGGTACAAATCACACACACAGACACACACACACAGTGTATTAATAGTAGAAAAGTTAAAGACAATCTTTATGACTCAAATGTGTTTTTTTTTCAAAACAGTGTGAGTTAACCAGACACACAAATACACCCATATATGTCCAAATGTTTCAAAAAGCTGATCACAGCTTCGTAGGCTTCTCTTTGTTTCTTTGATGGTTTAAATGAAAGACATTACCCAGATGTGGGTATTTGAATACTCGGATATCAAGTGGTACTGTTTGGGAGATTTATGAGGTACAGCTTTGATGGAGCAAGCATGTGAATAGGAGCAGGCATTGATGGCCAAACCTTGCTCCCAATTTGTTCTGTGTCCTTCATGTTTGTGGTTAAGGAAGGGAGCTCTCAGGCTCTGCTCATGCTGTCATGCCTACTACTTGCTATTATGCCTCGCTGCCAGGATGGACTCTTATCCCTCTGGAATCTACCAGAAGCCCAAAGGGGGTGGGGGGTACAAAAAACTTTTCTTCCTGTATGTTGTATTGAATACACACACACACACACACACACACACACACACACACACAAACACACACATGTCCCGACATAATTCTGTAGTATAAACCAGCATTTCTGTTTCAGGTTTCCATCTTCAAGGGGAAGAAAGGGCTTATTTGATTTACAATTTATAAATCATCATTAGGGTAAGCTAGACAGGCATCTGGAGGCAGGAAGTGAAGCCAAGACCACTGAGGGACCCTGCTTCTGGGCTTGCTCAGCTACTTTTCTCCTACAGCCCGGGCCCATTGTTCAGGAATAGTACTGCCCACAGTAGGCTGAACTCTCTTACATCAAATAATAAACCATGTCTGACACAGAAGCTTAGATACTGTTTTCCTAGTTGTGTCTGGGGTTGCGTCAGGTTAACAAAAATCTAACTTGCTCAAAAGACCTTTCCTCATCTCACCATCTAAACCTGCGTGCACTCTCATGCTCCTCCCTATCCCCAGTGTTTGGCACACTCTAGCTTTATTATTGGTCTTCAGAAAGTAGGTCCTCCATCCTCCCTTCTTTCCTTCCTTGTCTGTGGTATTTGTATCTTATGTCCATTTGTGAGCAAACATGTATGTGAACATGTGAGTGCATGTGGAGGCCCGAAGTTGAAGTCAGGTGTCTTTCTCGTCCGTTTTCTACCTTCTTTCTGAATTAGGGTCAGAGAATATAGATAACCTCCTGATAGACTGGCTGGCCAGTGAGCATCAGGGAGCTAGACGTCTAGAGGGCTACCGCCTGGGGTTATCAGTGTGTATTACCCTCTTGCTTTGAACGTGGTTGCTAAGAATCTGGGTTGCTATCATCACACTTACACAATAAGTACTCTATAAACGGGGCCACCTCTCCTGTCCTTCTGTAGTTCTCACTATAATACATCTCAGTTTGCAAGCATGGTGGACATAACTGTATACCATAAGATACAAAGTGCACACTGATTTTGAAGACTGAAGAAGAGGAAGATAATAGCTGGTTGATAACAGCTTTCGCTTATTTACAAGTTGAAGTAATACTTTAAATATGTTGAGTTAAATAAAGCCATTACAGTTAGTTTCATCTGTGTAAGGCACATACATGTCGCACACTAGCTCTTGGACGGGACTGCACTAAGCCCTTTTGTTACATCTCACGTACGCTCTGTTTTCCCCCTTTGTATTTTCGCTCTCTGTACTTCTGACTAGACAGTTCCTAATGATCTTCCATCCACCACTCTGGTCTTTCGCTTGATTGACATGCCACTTTACTCAGTAGTAACCTTGAACTTTCAAACCCTACACCCCATTTCATTAGTTTCCACTAGCTTCCTTTAGTGGATTCTAGTTCTTTGGTGAAACACACCATCTTTCATGTATTTTATTTTTCTTTTCTTTTGTTTTCTGGAATATTTTCATCTCAGCCCTTAGTTAATAGTGCCAATATCTTGAGCATCTATCTATATACCCATTTCTGTGTACCTGAGTGTTTGTGTATAATATGCTCATATGTCCTAACCTTTGGCATGTCTCATAATTTTGAGCTGAAATCCTATCTATCTATCTATCTATCTATCTATCTATCTATCTATCTATCTAATGCTGATTCATATAACAAGAAAGAACATGTCAGTTCTTCCACCAGAGGATTCAACTTTCTCTTCCTGGAACAAAGGGCAGGTGGCACCATTTTAATCCAAGGAGAGAACAGGTTAACCCTGAGCTAAGCCACAGCTTTTATAGAACTTCTTTGATCTGTGCTGTTTCCTAGGGCACAGCCCTCTGGGGTTCTCCACTAATGGCCTGGCAGGCTATCATTTCATTTCAATTATGCTCGGGTCCTTGTCTTAGCAGGGAAGCCCCACATAACTGTCGAAACTTGGTTAGTTTCTTCTTAATCTGTAGCTAGACAGGATTTCAAACATGTGATCTGGTGGCTGCAATGCCATTAAAACTTCACTTCTTTCCCCTATTGCTTCCAAACCACGAGATGATTATTTGTTTTGTCTAGCATTCTACTTGTTTTTGGCAGGAGAGCTGATCTGCCATCAGTTCCACCCCCATTTAGAGACAGAAGAATCTTTCAGCACCTTTTAGCCATCTAGAACACCATGTATTTCATATATTTAGTTTATCATGTTCCTTCCTAAGAATGTAAGAACGTTATGTCTAGAAGTAGTGAAAGCTTAGCTTTTAAAAAAATATAGAAAGAACGAATCCATTGCACTGTATAACTGGCAAGAAAAGAGAAACCTGAATAAATATGATTTTAAAATAAAAAACAGATTCGTCTTCTGAGTCTCACACCCAAGATGGAAATTTATTCTTCTGTATTTTTCTAGGTCCTCTTATGTGTTAAGGGCTGGATACTCAGGAATGAACACAACACACATAATCCACACCCTAAAGAGGGAGACTCGTAGAGATGAAAACCAAACCAAAACAAAACAGAACACAAACAAACAAGAATGTCGTCATCAATTTCCCTGACAGTGTGAACAGTGAAGGGTCTTAGAAAACATCAGGACCCTCACCATTAACAAATGCCGTCTAAGGGAAGAGATATTCTTCCTCTGAATTCTTCTCTGAATCTGCTAGAAGAATTATTCATTTTCTGGAACATCCTTCCTGTCCTGCAGCATCAGCATTCTCAGAGTGTTGAATAATTTCCCCTCAAAAGTTGGTGTAACTTGAGAAATAATCATGAGATCTTTAGGAAGGTTTGATAAAAATACTGAGAAATATTTCAAATCAAGGAGGGGAAACGGAGTGAGTGGGCTATTAGTCTGTTTAGTAGACTTATTCTGAAGACAATTTGAAGTTACTCTCAGTGTTCTCAGTATTTTAATACTGTGGAAATATATATTTTAGTGTTTTTCTTCAGTATTTATTCCTGTGGTAGAATGCATAATTTTCAGAGTATACAAAATCCAATGAAAGATACTAACTAAAGAATACAGGGAAGGCTGGGAATAGTTCAGTAGGCAGTGTTTGCTGTGGCAGGATCTGAATTTAACACCTAGAATATGTAAAGACAAATGGAGTACACAGCTACAATCCTAGTGCTCAAGTGAGAAGGGAGACAGGGACGGGAGAGGGAGAGGGAGAGGGAGAGGGAGAGGGAGAGGGAGAGGGAGAGGGAGAGGGAGAGAGAGAGAGAGAGAGAGAGAGGGAAGGAGAGAAACATTACAAAAAGAATAAAAGAATGCAAGGAAGAATAGCCAATTTATTATGGTAAATCACATGAGTTTATCATACCCTGTATTTCACAGCTTATAATAGAACACTTTCCTTTGGTAATTTTAAAAGCAGTTCTTTAAGAAATAAAGCTCCCTTTATTTTTTATTTTATTTTAGTGTGTGTGTCTGTGTGTGCGCATCTGTGCGTCTGTGTATAGCAGGGTGATTTTCCTGCTACCCGTTGATATGCCACATGGGTATAGTGCAAATGTGAGCTAAAAGAAGGCTGGTGGGTGGTGGGAATGGAACTTAGGTCCTCTGGAGGAGCAGTCAGGACATTTAACGGCTGAGCTATCTCTCCAGCCTTATACTCAGTTCTTTTACATCCAACCTTTCTGGTTTGGGTCTCAACATTAAACCATGTCCATAAAGGTTTGGTTTTTCCTCACTATTCATATCTATTAAGTTTAAACACTTTATACAACTTTTGCTTATTGTTTGAAACAAGGCTTCATGCAGCTCCGGCTGGCATGCAATTCTTGATCTTCCAGCTGCTGTCTTCTACGTGTTTGGATTTCAGGTGTGCAGCACCTCTCTCAGCCACTATAATTTTTGATTCACTATCAAATGTAAAGTAAGAATACATATAATACAAAACAGGAGGGAAAAACTAATCCCCCCAGTTTCACTTGAGGGGAACTAGGTCAAAAAAGGAAGAAGAAAGAAAGTTTAAGAATATACATAAAATCAGTTATGAAACGGAAAGCTGGCTATGGCATTACGCTGACCTTTCTTAATAAACACGTATGAGGTTGTGAGTATTTGCATGAGCTGCCACAGGATCCCAAATCAGACACTTTAGGTATTTATAACCCATTAGCTTTCTACACTATCTTCTCTTTCCTTCCCTCCCTCCCCTTCTCTCTTAAGATTCCTGAACAAAATAAGCTTCGATTATGAAAGGTCTCTCTCCTTGTCTCCTTTCCGTTTCCCTTTTATTTCTTCCTGTTAGCCATCCTTAGATTGCTTTTAATAACTCAGATGAGTTACTTTAGCATTTCTCAACAATAAAGACAAATTGATTTCTTCAAATGAAGCGACTAGCACACTACATTGACATTCATAATAATGTTTTCCATGGAAATAGTTTGGTTAGAAATGACACATGCAAAAAAATTGAAGGAAGTAATTATGATTATGTTATTAGCAGTTATTGTGGCAATAATTTCAGAGAATGGTTATATCCACCTGTCTGAGGAAACAGACTTTTAACACCAAATGAAGTCATATTCATTACATGAAATAAGCGATTAGACCTTAGTATTAAAGTCAGCCAACTGTGTAACGAAGCTTTGAGTTTAAGTTTTCAAGCATTTTTAAATGTTTTTGGTCTCAAGACATTGAATAGCGGACAGTTTTTCCCAAGAGAAGAGTACCTTGAAGAGAAAAGCAATTAGAATACAGACTGACCAGCAATCAGTAATCATTACTTGGTACATTAAATGTAGTGGGCCGTACCTGGTTAAGTGATTTAGAAGCTGGTAAAAGGTCTGGAAAACAAGGCCTTCGTGAGTTAAAAGTGAGTGCTTGGAGACACAAAATGGACTTCCTCAGAGTATCAACCCTTCAGGAGAAAACTGCAGAATAAAGTTCTGGAAAGTGAAAACTGGGTGATGCTTTAAAGACAATAGGAGTCAGAGGGATTTAAGTAGAAAATCTGGTATTTCTGGCAAGTTTAATTTCCTCAAATTTCTAACTTGGAAGAGCTGATGATACATTTTCTATCAAAGTTTAATGTTTCTACCAAGGTGCTTTAAATAAAATCTAAAATTTGTAAGAACTGCGATTGAATGCTTCAGCTAGAAGGGAAGAAATAATTACTAATACATTGAGAATAGAGGTTCTATCTAGTCCCTTCACTGCTGACCTAATGATACTCCATAGCTATAGCTACGGCTCTAGACTCTGCTTCCCTCCATGGCTACAGAGAAACTTCCTAAGCTGCAAGAGCCATCGCTTGCTTCCATTCCTCTCCAGATTGGACAATGGCTCAACAATTCCCTCAGCGCTTTCTAATATCACCAATTGCTCCCATTTTACTGGATGGTTCTGGTTAGTAAACACACTAGCACTTCTCTTATTCGAAATATCATCTTTTTTCTTGTCCTTGACTTTAATTCCAAATCAAACTGCTAATTCATGTCACTTGCTCAAAGCCTACATTTGTAACATGTTTCTGATTTCTTTTATTCTCTCTTGAGTTCACTACAATGTAATATTTCTTCCTTCCATTGCACTGAAGCTTCTGTAAAGTTATGAGTAGACAAGGCAGCATTGAATCCAACAATCATGTAGCAGGGGAGAAATGTAAATACTAACCCAGCTACAAACCCTTTATACAATGATAACCTGCATGCAAGACACACGGGTGCAATAGAGGCGCAAAGCTTGTGGGGATAACCAACCAGCATCTGATTGGATTTAAGGTCTACTCCATGGAATGGAGCCCATCCCTAACACTGCTGGGCTGGCCAACAACCTGAAACTCCATTGGCGAGGGACAAGGGGAAAAAGAAATACTACTCTTGTGCTAAAGGAATGTAGCAATAAAATGGCTCCAAACGACACTCTGCTATACTCATAGAGCAGTGCCTTGCTCAGCCATCATCAGAGAAGCTTCTTCTTGCAGCAGATGGCAACAATACACAGACTTCTAGCCAGATGATATGTGAAGAACAAGAGACTTCAGAAAATTCAGACCTAAATGAGATGTCTCCATCAAATCCCTTAACTTAGTGTTTAGGGAGCTCTGTGGAAGAGGAGACAAAACAATTTTAATAGCCATAGGGTACGGAGGACACCAAGAAAAAGGGCCTTTTAAACACAACCAGATTAACACACATAGGAACTCAAGGTAGCATGCACAGGGCCAACACAGGTCTAGGGCAGATGGCGTCCAGTGCTGAGGGGGAAAGCAGATATAAACCCACATCCTTAAGCCAGAACCTATTTCCAATGATAACCACCTGCAAAGGAAAAATTAGTTTTCTCCATTGGAGTTTTACTAGGCATACAAACAGCACTTAATGGCAGGCTTATGCCCAGCAGTAAGTAGATGGTCAATACACAACACACTCAGTGGTATTTTTGGTTGCACAATGCTTTGTGTGGACATCTGTTGTTGTTTACTGTTGTTGTTTTAAGTTTTAACCTTACAAATCTTTGGCTTATATATTATGGTTTCTGGTTTTGTTTTTATAGGGTTTCTGGTGTGTGAATGTGCATGTCCCTTTTTCTGCATCTGTTTCCTGTGCTAGTTTTTGGAACTTTTTTTCCTGTCTTCCTTTTTGGGGGTGGGGGGGGGGGAGTTCTAGCCTGTTTTGCTTGTTGTTGCTATTATTATTATTGGTATATGCTTATTTGTGAATTTGGTAGGTGAGAGAGTGGGAGCATCTGGGAGGGGTTGAGAAACAGGGAACTGAAATCATAAAACATTGTACTAAAAAAATGATTTTCAAGAAAAAGATTTTACACACACACACACACACACACACACACACACACACACACACACACACCATATCCCACATGCAGAAGACCATATTCTTCAAAGACAAGAAAACTATTTAAAAATTTCAATTACCAAACACATAACTTTGAGGTCTAATTTTCATCAGTTTCCAAGAGGTACCTACTTGACACACATAAGCTCATCAAAATCTAAGAGAAAAATGCAGATTTGTTGCACTGAAACAAATGCACAGCTGGTAAACAAATGTTTAACTAAGCACATGTCATTAACATCAGTTTGGAGCAAGTCTGTAGAGTCACACAATTAACAGAATTTACTTTTATTAACTTGATCTTGCAAAATAACAGATTGGCGAAAACTAAGGTAGAAAATTTGTGCTAAAAAATGCCAAGATGTTTACATATCAGCTTTTTATATAAATATGTTTACATATCAGCTCTTTTATAAAAAAACCCAGCTTTTTATATATAATAAACTGCAAGTAGAAAACACTAAAATAGAAAACATTTCATTACAGTTTGGTTGACTACCTCTTATCTGAACCATTGGTACTATACGTGTTTAAAATTCAGAATTCTCTTCCCAGGGTTTTTGAGGTTTTGCATATATTCAGTGTGGCATCATAGGGATGATCAAGTGCAAACACAGGATCTCTTCTGCTTCATACACACCGTACAGAGACAAGGGCCGCTGGTGTAAGACAGCAGTGCACACCGTACAGAGACAGGGCCGCTGGTGTAAGACAGCAGTGCAGTGGTGCAATGCTTTCTACATACTAAGTCATATTTTTTTTGCCCCCAGAATGCCTCTCTGATTGTTGTTCAGGGAAGTAGAATCGTCCCACTGTCTAATAGTACCACCTTCCCAAATTTACAATCCTGTTGGTTCAGGATGCAAATAGAGATTCCCTTCTTTTTCTGATATGTAGGTGTGCCTTGAGATTACTTAGACAAGCAGGCATTAGCTGCTAGGAGAAAGAGGCGGAGGCCTAGTGGCTCCTGCTCATCTGTGACTCTCTGATGATTGTAACTATACAGCATAGAGGATGACAAGATTTAAGGTAACTTTATATAGTGGTTTCCGTGTGTCTGTGATCTCACTGAAACCTGTTCCAAGAGGGTCTCTGTTAAGTGCTCCTTCTCATGGTGTTATGCCAGTGTTCAACATGTTTGAATTTATATTATTATGAGCTAAATATTTTTGGATGATGGAGGGTCAGTTTATACTGTTATTTCAAATATTTAAGGGTAGTTTTAAAACAGGCAAAAATGGTAATCGAAAGCACAATTGATGTTCAGTATAGCCATGATCTCAGCATTCAGGAAGTCGAGGCGCAAGGATAAGAAATCAGAAGCCAGGTTTGGCTCTGCAGTGAGAATGTCTCAAAAAGCAAACAGTAAATCAAATCCAAACAACATACAGACCAAACCGAAATCACCTCTCTTGCTAGTTGAAGAAGGCATGAGTTTTAGAAAATTAAAATATAGGAAGACATTAAGAATATTAATAAAATGGTGATTCAAATTACTTACTGCTAAAGTGATCAGGGAGAAAAAATTAATTTCTTCTAATTAGTCGGCAAAGACAGGGTCTGGCAACACAGTGGTTCATCGTGTATGTGAGACAAAGGTTAAAGGCTTAGTTCCATTTCCACAACGGAAACCCTGGCTTCTATCCCATAACTGTTGTGATTACATATCTAAATATCTTAGCATAGTGCTGGGCCAGTAAACTACAGGTTTAATGCATGCTGGCTATTATAATTATATTAATTGCTTAAGACTTTACTATCTTTCTCTCATGAGTTTCCACAAAAGCTATTCAAAGGAGCAAGTAAATATAAAAATTAAAGCCAAGAGAAAAATTATTCCAAGCTCTAACTTCTGCCTGAAAGTTTTAAAATAAGACAATTTATTACTGAATAAAGCTGGACTTTCAAGTCAGTTTTGTTCCCTCAAAAATAACATAAAATAAAATAAAATAAATAAAACTACTTGGAGAAAGTAACTGAATGATCATAGTGTACCCTGGCCAAGAAGTGAGGTTTATATCTTGCTCTTTACAGGAGATGTGGTGATCATTGCTGTTGGGTTTCAACATAAACTTGCTACTCCCAAAATGATCTTCTGAAATAAGTAGATAATTGTTGTACACTTAAGTCTCCTTGTCAGTATTCTTGAACTGTGAAAGTAATTCAATGTTGAACTGATAAAACAGTCTCCAAGGCCCGCCTTTACGTGCTCACAGTGATTTGTTTCCTAATAATGGAGCTTAACTTAATTTAAAAACTCCTTTGTACTGGACAGTCCTTGAAGCTCTAAGGGACTTTCTTATCCACAGCTCAGCTCAGCAAAGCAGGGAAGAGCCTTTTTTGTGTATGTAATATACTATTCACCTAACAACTGCCACAGCCAAGAACTTATATATCCCTTCCCAAGGCCTCAGTGACTCCCACTGTTCCATCACTGCCACCACCACCACCAGGACCTTCATCATCAATACTGCCACCACCACTTCTCACGGCCATTAATGATGGTTAAGAGGAAGTTGACATCTGGCTTTTAAGTTTTCTTCTAACAATTACAGGCATCTTTAACAAAATGTAATGCACTCTTACATAAACTTTGTATTTTAAAATCTAGTATTTTTAATTGCTTCATATTTTGGGGTTACAATGCAACTACATCATTTGCCCTTTCCCTCTATTTCCTTCAAACACATCTGAAGAAGGTGAGGAATAGTATTGAAATATTCATATATATGTGTATATATGTGTATATAAAATCTTTGCCTCTCCCCCAAATCCCCACAGATCCAGCCCACCCACCCAACTCCATGCCTTCTCTCTCTTTAGAAAATAACTTGTGACTAGAGCAGCTAGAGCAGTTCTCAAACTGTGGGTCATGACCACCAGAGGAGTCACAGATCATATATATCCTCCATATCAGATATTTACATTATGATTCATAACAGTAACAAAATGTCAGTTATAAAGTAGCAATGAAATAACTTTATGGTTGGGGGTTACCACCACATGAGGAGCTGCATTTGCCGGGTTGCAGTACTAGGAAGGTTGAGAACCACTGAACTAAAGCTTCTACTAAGCTGAGCTGATTTCAGCTTGCAAGTTGGAAACACCTCCCTTTTCCTTTCCTCTGCCTGGACATGCAGAATATGGCTGCCATTGATTCTCATCCATCTGACATTTGAGTAGTCATCATGACATAGATGGTAATGAGAGCATACCACTGTCTTGTCTTTAAGGAATCGTTCGGCCTTCCTCAAGATGATGTCATAAATTACCTGCTGTAGCTAATCAAATATCTCTTTTGTCCGGCTAACTTGGAGTGCTACATGTATGTAATTTTGGATGGCTCTATGGAAATCGTGTGAAAGAAAAAGCCGTCAGAAGTGCCATTTAATGGGAGAATGCGATGAGGAAAGGATGCCTAGCACGCATGTTCACCTTTGGGAGTGTTACAGACTCATAACCTGGTTGTTAAAGGCAAAAGGAAATTCCCAGTTTGTCCCACCTCCAGTTTATGAAAGTACTCGGGGTTTAGTGGAATTAACAGTGAACAGGTGACACCAGAGCAGTGTGACTGAATCTCTGTGGCTGCTGAGCTTTCCGAAGGAGGATAAGCCTCACTTGCCACCTGGTGAGATGTAATGAGACAATGGGAGTGGAGATGAGGAGGTCTAGCTTCTGGGTACAAGGCTTTTGAGCTGTTTTATAAAGTCTGTGAAAACTTGTGCTGGTGAGTGCTTTGCAATGGGTAAGAATAAAGTTAAAGGAAGAATAGTCTACAGTGCATCAGTGAATTAGAGACAAAGCAGTTCAGATCTTAATGCACAACTATAGAATTTAACAGATAACCTTGGCTATACATTACTCACAGTTGAATATGGACACACTGAATTGCTGATGGAAAATTTAAAATTAAAGAAAAGGCTCTAGGTTCTTAACACTCACAGATATGATGCTGGACTTGAACATCAGTGAACATTAAAAAAAAATAAAAAGGTCACTAAGAATGTCAACAACAACTCAAGCTCAAGGTCCTGCCTTGGGGCCACAGCATAAGTAGTTGAGGCTGGATTTGAAGACTGGTTTATGATGTGACTAGGTCTGATGGAATTATTGTGAAATAAATTTACTCATTGAATTCTATTTTAAACAAGATTATCAACCAAGGCAGACCTGAATCTTTGGCAATGCACACGGTTCAATCAACTCACCTTTACAATGTTTTCCTGACTACAGTGACAGATATAAGTATTAAAATAAATACTACGAATAATAAAATACTCTTGTTTAATTTTTATTTTAATCTCATATACTACAGCAACTATCATAATCAAACCCATATTAGTACAGTATAACGGATGTACCTACAAACTTAAAGACACTGAGATAATATATTAAAAACATCTGCCCGGGATGAAGAAACAGCTCAGCAGTTAAAAGCACCTGCTACTCTTACAGAGGATACAGGCTCGGTTCTCAGCACCCACAGGGGGCAGCTCACAACTGCATTTAACTCCAGCTCCAGGGTATCTCATGCTCTCTTCTGGCCTACACAGATTTTCTCTCTCTCTCTCTCTCCATTATAAAAGTTTAGGAGCATTGACACTCTTGAAAAAAGTGAACTTGGTTAACCTTATATTTATATTGAGTTTATTAAATAAACTTTTCTGTCAGTACTAAAATATTAAATTTTCATTAGTTTAGTTTTTAGTTTTATTTGTTTGCTGATTTTTATTTCTATGGGTATTTTGTTTGCATACATGTCTGTGCATTATGTGGGTGCCAGAAGAGATCATCGGATACCCAGGACTGGACTTAAATGGTTGTGAGCTGCTATACGGATGCTGGGAAATGGGTGCCGGAAAATGAACTGAGGTTCATTGGAAGAGCAGCCAGTGCTCTTAAACTCATGAACCATCTCTCCAATCCCATGTTTTTAGTTTTAAACAGATCAAGATCTATACATAATAATCAAAGCTTTAAGTTCCATACTGTCTCTATACTCTGCAGATTCAATCATTTCTCAGGAGTCTACTTGCAAGTGCACACGGGGTAGCTACCTACGAGCCTGTCCCCTTCAGTGCTATCCTTCATTGCATGGTGGCAGGGACTCCCTTGAGTTTGAGATTTTGAATTAGCTATTCAATATCTTACGTCTCCTGCACTAACCAAAGCCTAGCATGAAGCTCTGAGGACTTTGATACTTGTAGAGAACCAGACTTGCTAGCCTTGTGCTTACCATTCGATTCCAAAATGGTCACAATAGAAACATCATATTTGTAGAGCTAAAATGATTATCCTTTTAACTATTCCATGCACTAGAGAAAACAGAGGGAACATTAGGGAAAACAAAGAGAATAGTAGGTACAGGAAAATGAACATTCAAAGGTGGGGCCCTTGGGATTAACCTACCACCCACCTACCCAGCCAGCCAGCAACCCAGGTCTGGTGGCATATGTTTGAACCCTGGCACTGAGTCACAATCTCTAGTGTCATCAATTATACCATTCTATTTTGAATATATCCACAATGAAAACAACTTAGAATTTAACAATAGACATACAGAAAGAAAAAGAAATGCTTCCTGAGTCAGCCCATAGCAGGCAATATCCACTATGGCTTTTTCAGATTAATTCATTTCGAGACTTGCAAGAGTCATTTTTGGTTGATTTACTTATCCTGTTTTGCAGGTGAGGGCACAGTGTGAAAGGCCCAACACCATATTCTGGGGTACCTCTGTGATACAATACTGCCTCCAGCTAGTCAAAACCTCACACGTAACTATCTCCCCTTCAAAAGGACTATCACAAACCATAAACCACCAAAATAATGTCCTAATCATTTAGAGCAGGCGACATGGAAAGGCCTGTAAATGATAAATTAGAAAATGTTATTGGCCTAAGTAAAACATACTCTCTAGTCCCATTCTGAGCTCAAAAGGCCTGATGAATTTGAATGTTTAAGATATTAGACAGGACGGATACTCCCAAAAGCAAGCTTCTCAAGCCACTGTAATGCCTTCTAATCACATTATCTTAGAAATAAATATAATCAATCTAATATGAACACATGTACTATCCCTTTTCAATGGGGAGACTTTGAAAAAGGCAGGAGAGAACAAAACCACTTTTAAGGAACAAGAAGAAGGAGGAGGAGGAGGACGAGAAGGAGGAGGAGGAGAAGAATCCTTATTTGATATACTTTTGGTAGGCTGTGTTCTAGAAGTAATATTTTGGGCTTGTTTTTAATCATCATAAGGATTACAAATTAACTTTTGGTATATTTTAGCAAGGCTTGTGTACGGAGTAATAGCTACTTTATGTTTGGGTATTTTAATGACAGTGTCAGCTTTAAGCCACTCCCCCCACCACACTAATTCGCACTAAATTAAAAGAAAATGTATTAGGAATGCAGCCCAGAAATAAGCAGAGGTAACAACAACTGATGGTCTATTTCTTTCCTTGACATTTAGCTCATGGTCTGCCTCTGATAAGAAAATGCATCTTTCGAAAAACGATTCACACTTCCCTTTAGCATAAAAACTAGGAGATTGCCCTTTTTCTTGTGACACACTACACAATGGTTTCTTTTCAGAATATTTTTCCCATTGAAATTAAGCCATGAAATAAGATGCTTTCCTTGAAAAACAGTATATTAGTGAAGTAGGACAAATGTACTCACATGCTTTGAGTTGAATTAAAGCACATGAAAGAGCTGCACTGTTACTCTGGGAAGACAGCTATCAAACCAAATCCTTAATATCCTTAATATTAGTTCTATTTCAAGGTAGTTTTAGTTAACAAATAAAACCCTGTGATATGATGAAGAATGGATTAACATAGCCCATGCCGTGTTTCTGGGCAAAACAGTGAAATAAATGAAGCTTGCACTGGCGGCTGCTGTTCCCGGTGACTGCACCGCAGGCCACATGGCTTGTGCACTCAGCGTCCCTTTCATGTGATGGTTTTGTCTTTAAAGAGCCATGCCTTTTGGGTTATTTAGTCTTGTTTCTCCTCAGTAAATTCAGAAATGACAGATGGTGGCACTCCAGTAACCACCAGGAACCTGGAGGCAGCTTCAGAATTAGAAGTTGAAGAGCGATGAGTTTTGTGGTTTAAATGCCGCCTCCCTGCAAGTGTATGTACTGAACTCATGGACCCCATGCAACAGTGATGATAGGTCAGGTACCTAAGACATGACTATTCATGAAGGTGGAATCATTAGGTAATGTCCTTACTGTGGGAGTATGTTAGCTATGGGTTAGGCAACCTCCTTTGAGAGTGCTCTCCTGTTCATGTTATGATTTAGCAAGAAGGCCCTTGTCTAGGCCTACACACCTTCACTTTAGTCTTTCATCATCTAGAACTATGAGCAAAATAATGTGAGTTCATAAAAATTACTCATCCTGTTTTATTCTATCATGGTATTTTAAAATGGTTTACAACAGAAGGAAGCAAAGTGTGTGTGTGGATAAAGACATTGTAGAATGCTATCACAAACATTAGACTGAATGCTTATCAATTTCTATACTTAAAGAAAGAATATAAACATGAAGTGAGTTTTCTCTTACACACCATTGAATCTCACTTGATGCAATATAGATTATTGTAGGGGAAGACAGACTGGAAGATCAAAAACCAATATAGAAAGAAGGACTTTTCCCTAGATTTTCCTTTTTATCAAAAACCTAAACTGCGACCCCTCGGTGTATTTTTATTAATCAAAATTCCCCAAAGTAAACCCACTCCACATTTAAAACAGCTGTTCCCAGCATGTCCCGTTCAGTGTTGTGCATGTGGTTGGTGCTTGCCAATGCCAGTTAAGTAAATAAAACACATCACTGCTGCAAAGAGCTTGTCTCTGGGTGTCTTAGTTACTTCTAAACCTAGAGAGGCCGGGCAGTGGTGGCGCACGCCTTTGATCCCAGCACTCGGGAGGCAGAGACAGGCGGATTTCTGAGTTGGAGGCCAGCCTGGTCTACAGAGTGAGTTCCAGGACAGCCAGGGCTACACAGAGAAACCCTGTCTCGAAAAACCAAAAAACCAAAAACCAAACCAAACCAAACCAAACCAAACCAAAAAACCTAGAGAGGAAGAGTCTAGGAAAGACCAATAATGGTAGGATTTCAGAAGAGATGATGGGCAGCTATTTCCAGTCAGTGAGCAAACAGCACACACCATTTATCTTCCGTCCTCTATCTCATTTCTCTTGGCAGCTGAGCAACATATACAATACTCTTCAAGTAAAAGTTAAAAATACTAGGGGCTGGTTCTTTATAGCTTTACTGGCCCGCACTTTTGTACCTTGTGCATCCACAGAGCATCACATTGGCTCTGGAGTGCTTGCGGTGGGATCACATCGCAAATGCTGTAACACGGGCAGGAATAGGAGAGAAGAGAAGGAAGTGGGAGAAAGGCAGAGTGTGGCGAGAGGAAGGGAGAGGCATGCAGACATCACATTTCTGTGTGTGTGTTGGGGGGCAGCATGCCTGACATCAGGCATTGACCTCTGATTCAAGTTTCCCATCTATGGATCACTGAGGCACAAGCCAAATCTAAATTACAGCACATAAGCACTGTGTAGAGTTATGGAAGACACATTGTGGGAAGTTCCCCTTAATTTCTCTCTCTTTTTAAAAATGTGATAATATATTTAATTAGCAGTTCGGAAGTATATACCTTACTAGATGCATACATGACTAAATTTTCATACTGGAAAGTCCTTAAAAATTTTTGTCCACATTGCATAAATCAACAACTTTGATTTATGTTTTACATATTTATTTTGATACCACAGTTTTGTTCTATCAAAAACACAAACTCTTTTCATAAAGGGATTGTTAACAATTATAACAAACTTATGTGAAAATTTGATTAGAATAGCTCAAATGAATTGTGCAATGGAGGCCTTTTTACTAAACAAATATATGGAACCTCCAAAAGATGGATAGAAATGTGTGGCTTGCTAGTCAGTTTCATTTTTCATGTCTTGGTAATAAATGCTATTTTACTAAATAAAGATGATTTCGATCACATTTCTTGCGCTGTGATGTTTATACTATAAGGGCTCCTTAAGTAATCTGAGAAGCGCTCAAGCTGCTAACTCATGTTTCTCTCAAGTCACTTGTCAGCATCTGTACACCTGTATGAGAAGTAGGTGAACTGGTGCTGTGGATCTCCCCACGGTGTATGCACACAAACCTCACAGGGGAAAATCAGTGTCAAGGCATGCTTCAGGAATGCCACTAATTCGATCCCATTCTCCCAAGGAACCATTTATTTTACAATGGTCTTACAAAACAAGGGTAATGATATTGGGAAAGAATCACCATAGTCTGGAGTGAGTTTGAGTATGCTTCTGTTGGTGTCAATACTGTCACGTCAACAGGTGCACGGACGTGGCAGTTCTAGTGGGCGGCTTGCTTACGTGTACAGGATCAGGGTAGAGAGAATTAAGGTAGATCTGAGGAATTCTGAAATCAGCACCATGAACGTGATGCTCACGATGGAGCAGCTGCTTATGCTTTTGTAGACTGGCTCTCGTGGCAGCAAAAGCAATGCAAACTTTCTTTCTTTTTTTTTTTCCCATCTTAAAATCACGTTACAACTCCATGTAGAAGCTTTTATAGCTGATACAAAATTGCTCCTATAATTCTGTTTAGAAGACACATACTACCCCTGTTGAAAGTTCTGCACTTAGGAACCTTTGGAACTCAAATCCTGAAAATAGCTTGCTATTTTTCAAGAATTGATATATGTCTATAGAAGGAAAAGATAATGATCGAACTTGAAGATCTTCAGGAAACATTCCACAACAAAACAAAACAAAGCAAAACCAAACCAAACGAAACCCATCTGAGGTCCTTATGACATATGCTTCAGCAACTTTTCCCTTCCACTAGGTTCAGAAGAATTAATAAAAATCAATTAGTACTTGAGAACATGATGATATATCCTGGTTATGATAGACACTCAAATGTCCAACTGAAACCCACAACTATAGTTGTCGGAGCATAGAATGCACACGAAAACTCTCTTGCAATTTGGATGTGATTTTGTTTAAGATTGGAGAAGTGAAGGTCAAGATTGGAGAAGTGAAGGAGAGGCCATGTTTATACTGATGGTGTTTAGAAGAGTTTTTCTCTCACAGCATCAACAGAGTACCCCATACAGGGATACTAGCTTTGAGAGGACTCTAAGAAATGGAGGCAGTGGTACACTATTCTTGTATGCATTGTCATAGGTACACAGAGTCCTGTGGTTAGCTAAAGAAAGGGAGGCAGTGGTACGCTGTCCTGGTATGGGCTGTCATAGGTACACAGAGTCCTGTAGTTAGGTATAAGAATAGTAGCTTTCACATCCTGAAGACTTCATGTCAAGGAATGGTGCTGAGATTTTGGCAAGCAGATGGGCAATTTAGCAGGCTATTTTTCTGTAGCAGAAGAAGATACAGTGGCTTTGGTTGCTTATATTATACCATTGGCTATAGCTTGTTAAATTTCAATTTCACTGTCAGTCCTCAGCATTGTAATGTGATCTATTTAATTGGCCTTAGAATTTTTTTCCATTTATTCTAATCTTGGTCTATGCAAGCAGAATCCTGACCTATGCAGTATATCAGTACCTACACGAGTCTCTAAGATATCAGTTTTCTATCTTGCAGTAGAGAGGAAGGGCAACACAGATTCCAAGATTGACTGGGAAGGGTTTGCCAGAGTGTTTAGTAGCGTAAGGAGCATGTGATGGTTCTTCCTAGCTGACAACTACTGAGAAACACTTGGGAGATTAGTAAAGCACACTACTGGGTGTGTATATGAGAAGACTTCCAGAGACAGTGAGCTCAGACAGGCTCTGCCCATCAGTGGATTGATATTTTGATGGGTTGACAATATGAAGGCATTGGGAGGTGGTGAGAGCAGAGCAGGGCCTTTGGAGGAAGACCTTCACAGAGGCATGCCCTTGCCTTTCTGTATGTCTTCCCCTACTTTTCCAGCTGCCAACTACACACTGAGAAGTGAAGCATAGCATCAACAGGTTCCTTCAGCCATAATGTTCTGCCCAAGCACGTGCAGCCAGTAATTACATTGATACCCATGACACTATGAACAAAATGGATCTTTCCTCATTTGTTTATTGCACACGTTCTGCCACAGCACTGAGCAAAGCCAGCAAACTCAGAGGCCGACCTCTTCTGTTTCTGCCTATGAATGAAGATGTGCTTTTGGAGGCCTTAGGATATGTTTCAGGGTTACAGGAGTCCCACATTAACTATAATGGAAGCATAATGAGCATCTAGATTCTTAGCTTTGGTACTGTCAAAATAACATCTAATATTCAAACTCCATGTACAAATGGGAATAGGCACCGAAAGAAAGAACCTACAGAGAGTTGGTAAGACCTGTCCTAGTAGCTACAGACTCTCCGACTATCACGTTCATGGAATGTGCTGCGTCCACTCCTTTCATGAAGCCCACTAACTTTCCACAGACTATTATGTCATTAGTTAATTTGGAAACGTAAACTAGACTGTGCATGTCCTTGTCTGAAAGCCCTGTGTGGGTACTATGCACTTTTCAAACCTACTCATTTGAGATATTCAAGTGTAGCAATAAAAGCCATTTCTGTGTGGGTATCATCTAAAGGGTCTTTCAAAAATAACACTGGTATTTCTGCCTATGCATAAGCTGGTATTCACGATACCATACAATTCCATGATACTCTATAAGGTTTACCTGTAGGCTGTAGCGTTGTACTGCCAGATTTAGCAAAAACAAAATGAAAACTGAAGCAACTGAAGTTTGAGTTTCAGATAAAGAACACATAGCTATTAATTTAGGTGTCCTCATATATGACACATTTACCCTAAAAGTTATTCATAGTGTTTGGAAAATGGAACTTCAGGAGTGTCCTTCATGTTCGAGTTGTAGAAGAGCCTTAGGACTCCTTGCTAGTGTACAGTGGATAGTGTGTTCCCTTTTCAGAACCTCATACTAATGGGCTGAAGTTACAAGGTTCATAAAGAAGGACCGTGTTTAGTGAGAGTGATTTAGGGGAATCTACAGGCCACAAGCTTTTACTGACCTCAGAATCAGTTATTTCTCTGAATCCAGATTCATGCCTGGACTTGCTGATCTCTGGCACTCTGTAATCAACTCTGCTTCCTTCTGCCTTGGGCTACCAGTCACAGTCCTGAATCTTAAATTCTACCTTATCCTTTACAGATACACAATTCATATAAAATACTTTTAAATGGGTCATAAGTCATCAAAAGATCTGGCTTTGGGTTGTCATAGTCAGTGGAAGTCACACTTGTGATAACACACATGCTGAAGTTAGCTTTTGTAGTTTTGAATGTTTGGGGACTGGGAGCAATGACAGCGTTGACGTCAACACTTCTGTAAGCTACTGATTTGGGTATACACATTTAAAGCAGGAGCAGAGTTTACACTGTTGATGTTGTGATAAATGAATGCCCCAGAGCAGAAAAGCTATTCTAGAGTTTCAACTTTTATTTACCAAAGCATGTACTATGTAACACACAGGGAGAGGAGTATTAAGCAATTTAGTGATTTTTATTTGTTAAAGGCATTCTCTTGCTAAAGTGTGGGGAGTGAAAATGTGCCTAAACCTGGAAATAGAATACAATACTGAAAGAAAAATAATCTTCAGCATAGATAAGTTTTGCTCAAATCTGGAGAGAGAACGTGAAAAATTCTCAGACTGGCAATTTGCTGACTAGAAAAACACTGTACTTTCAAAAGCCTAATATGGCAGTTGTTTTTCATAGGCAAAGAGAAGTTAAAGAAGACAGAGAGTCTACATATTCAACACAGCTTGGCAAAACCTAGCTGCTAGTTTCTTTTTATCCTTGTTATATGTTTCCATATGAGACTTATCATTATCAACAAAAGGAAATAAACAGCAGCAAGGAGGAAGGTCCAGACTGGCGTGCATTAGCTGCTTGTCAGCTATGGTTTTCCTAATGAATTGCCCTGCTGCTCTGTATCTCAGTGATTACAGTACAACAGCTTTTATTAGTCACTGCAAATAGGACTTAGTGCCACCTTATTTACATTCCATTGCAAATAATTAGCATTTCCTATTAGAACCATCCAAGGCACTTCTGAACTTGCAGCAAGACGATTTGACATCATCCAACACCCAGTTCTACATTCTGTTCCTTTTAGTTTCAACAGTGTCACCAATGAGCTCTACCATGGCTTAGATTCATGCCAATGTTGTAGCCAGGGATATGAAAAGGCGGCAGTAATTAGACTTCTCAAGCCTGACTTCCCTAGTGGTAGACCTGTCATAGAAAGGGAGGACCTGATATTCAGAGTTCCTATTAGCCCAAACCTCTACAATTACTGCTGGAACATGAATGAGACCATTTTAAATAGCAGAAAGTAATGTAACTAGAAAGCTTGACTACAAAACGAAAAGACAGAAAACCAGCATCATCTGCTTTGATGGCTGATGCCTTTTTGCTGCTAAAAATTTACAATTAATTATAAAGATTCAAACTTGACAATTAGCTTGGTCAGAACTCCTAAAAACACAGAGTCTATATTTAACAAACTGTAATTTCTATTCTATCAGATAAATTAGAATTTCACATTATATGAGTATTATTCTTCAGTATATAATAAATTTGATATATACATTTGAACATGCTATTCAACAAAATTTACAGAAAGCATTTGGTACAAAACTAGCCATTTCCACGTTTAGATAAGTAATGTGTATGGAACTATACATTTATAATATTATTTAATAAAAAGAAAAGTTTATCACATTGCACTAAGCAGCAACCTGGGTAAGAAGTGCTGCCAATAGCTCCCATTTGCAGTCTGTAATATGTTAACTGACACTTTCTCCTACATGTACCTATAATAAATAAGGAAATCACTGAGCCAAATAATTTCTCAGTTGTGTGACTGTACTCTTCAGGGATGGAATTAGTTACTGTGACTCTAACAATTCTGGAAAGGCTATCACCAGCCCCAGGCAATGGCCAGGTCCATACATCTACTCTTTTTATCCTGACCTTTCCCTCTCGTGGTTTCCTACTGTGACTAGTTCCTTACCCACCCCAGGCTTTATTTTCTTACTATGACTGAGTCCCTAAGTACAGTAAAGCAGCGGGGCCCATTCCCCAGCCATTTTCATCTTCCACCCACAAGCCTTTCTTTATATGTGGAGCCACTGCCAAAGGCTGGCTCCGCCCAGCCTTGCCACATCAAGGCTCAGATGCCTGACCTAGACACACTTCATTTACAGGAGGGCTGAGATGCTGAGACTCTTCCTGTTACGATTCTTTAATTTCCAATTAAAAGTTTTAACTTCTCACTCAATGGTTAAAAGAAATAGGCAAATGGTGTTAAAAATTCAATGGAATAAAAAAATTAACCTTAGAAACAATGTAGCGCATACCAACATAAAAAAATAAAAGTGTTTAAGACTTGGGCTAAGAGCTCCAGGTGAATGGAATAGAGAAGAGAGGTTAGAAATCAATGATGATAATAGAGAGAATTCAGATAAAAAGCCCTTTCATATGTTATCTTTTCTGTAAAGAGATTAAAGAACTTCAAAGAAACAGAAGCAGTCTCTTCTACACTGAGTGTTTTGTTCCTTTCCATATTTCTCAACAGGGGCAGTGAATTAGTCCTGTCTGAAGCCTCTTCAAAAAACAAAGCAATGTCTGTAGACTTTTGCAAGTTCATGTGAGCTATAGTAACAAGTAGGTACTTACTCTGCCCTGGCTACAGCTGGTGCCCAATCCAGGCCAGCATTACTCAGAGGGTGCAGGTGTTTATTCAGGGGACAGATAATAATTAGGCCCTCTGTTTATAAAGTGATATAGAAAGGAGTAGGAATCTAAAACACACCCAAGCAGGAAGACTTGAAAACTCTGGGCTGAGCCAGTGTCTCCCCTTCCCACATAATCTCTAAAAGCAGCCAGAGCATTTGGACAGCTAAGCAGTCGTCTTGATCACCACTGAGCCTTCTTTCTCAAGTAAAGACTAAGCAGAGGCACATGGGTTTATGTTTTCTTTTCTACTATTTCACTTTGGGCAATCCCACCAATCCACCTTCGGTCAATTTACTCACTTTTCTGGCATGACATTCCTTACTTTTCTGTGAGAAATACTCAAGACCTGGGAAGAGTTTGTGATGATGAGATAAGCTAGTAGACAAGGGTGAAATAGTGAACTACACGTAAAGACTTCTTATAAACCAAATAACGACCCATCCACCCACCCACCCACCAACCAACTAACCAACCATCAGGTTGCCTGGTTTCCAAAGTGCAGTGGTTATTGCATTCATTTCACAAACAAGGAAGGCTGGCAATAAGCTCAGTAATAGCAGATAAAGGATATAAGGTGATACCTGGGATTGGTGCTGAAGTGTAAAGGTACACTCTCAATGTGGGCAGCACAATTCCATTGACTGGGTTTCTGGACTAAATAAAATAGAGACATTTGGTGGGTGCCCAGCATTTATCTTTTCTGCTGCCTATAGACACAATGTGGGCAGCTGACTCCTGCTGCCATGACACCCCCATCATCATAGGCTCTATGACAATAGGAAGGAAAGTAAACCTTTTACCAAAAAAACAAAACAAAACAAAACCCCAATAACCAAAATCAAAACAACCAAAACAAAAAACCAGAATGATTGGAACACTGACTCTGAACTGAAACGCTGTTTACAAAAGTGGAGAATGAGTGGACCACAGTTCATTTTGAGTAACTGTTTTGAGACAGATTCCCATGTAACATCTGAACTGGTTATGTAGCAGATGCTGGCCTTGAACTCCTGCCTTTACCTCCCAAGTAGTGGGATTACAGTTTTGAGCCTCAATACACTTCTTTATTTAACTTTTAAACAATAAACATGTGTTATCTATATTAATAAGTTATAACAAAAATCACAGTTAATTGGACTGAGACAAAAATGTATAAATGCTAGTAACTGTGTCATGTAACATGGGAAAGTTATTATATGAGGTATTAAAAACTGGCAAATATAGAAAATATACTTAATTATTTAATTTTATAACAGGGAATTAAAAGGCAATGTACTTACTAGAGATATAATTTTGGGTATTTGCAGAAGGGTATGTATGTGTAGAAATGTAAGGACAGAAAATGGCTTCACCAAGGTAGGTACATTTTAAAAGGAGGACAGTCTATGGAAGGACTGTAAAGAAGTTGGTTTTCCATTCTAGTTCTGGGGAGATGAAATCTCAGAATGACGTCACCAATACCAAGATGCTCAGGACCTTGTAGTGTATGTGGTTTAATATGGCAGAAGAGTGTGGACAAGATCTGAATGTGGTAAAGAGTTATAGATATTCCCAGCAGGGTCTTGGCTTTCAAATTCCACTAACGCAATCAGGGAATGTTAATTATAGCCAGTGAACTGGCTCAAATACACACAGGTACAGGATTCCTAGAACAGTAGAATGAGCAAGACTACATAAAATCTAGTCACTTACTTAGAACATTCACATGAACTGCTTTGAGAATGTATATCATCTTTTTCTGGTATGTTTAAGATTATGGTAGCCCAGAGAAGGCAGAGAGCTTAAGAAATGGAAGAGTTCCTGGACGACCAGGAATGGCTTTAACATATAATGAACCAATGATTAAGTACATTAGATGAGAAGGAGATGTTTATCATGTACTATGATGGGCCTCGGGAACTGTGCGTCCGTCTGTGTTAGGTGGTAGCTGAGGTATCGTGGAAAACAATTTATCTTGAAGAGGAGGCATGTGCTAATTGCTGTTTCTTCACTGTGGTGGAGCTTATAAACATGTATGCCGAGCTTTACACATTAATATACATCCAGCATACATATACAAATGGGCGCGTACATGTATCATGGGTGGAATCTACTGATTGCTTGTTACACACTAGATATTGTGTGTGTGAGTGTGGGGGGGCAAGGCGCACCGCTGGGTCCATGGTCTCTCTCCTGAAGTTTAGTAGTTTCTTGTAAATATAATTATTTCAACATGGAAACTAAAAAAATAAATCTATACTGAATGCTATGACTATAAATAAAATCCAGATGGATTGTAGAATTAAATAGAGTTGTAAAAAACCGAAAAGTGTTGGTTCTAGAGAAAAATTCTGTTGTGCTCTTGAGAAGTGTTATGTGGTTACATTAGTCACAGTACTTTTAACAAGTAGAACCAACTGTGTTTTACAGAGAAATGTCCACTCAGTATTTTATAGAGAACGGAGAAATGGTACCATAGCATCACTCGGCTGTAGGGAAAAGCCAGCTCCGGCTCTCAGTGGAGCGTGGTCTCCCAGGTCTTCCATGAAGTGCGCAGGCTCCAGCAGTATTTTGGATTTTAGGCCCACTCTAGCTGTAGGGTAACTGTATAACCTCATGCCATATAAACTTGAACGTGCTTAAAAACTCCAAAGGAAAATGGGATGAATTCGATTACATAAGAGCAAACAAAATGAAAAGAACTGCAGCAAGCTGGGAAGAGCTAACAGCGTTTAGACTGTTTTTATTGTAAAGGAGAGACTGTAGGGTGGACTCTGCCACTGGGAGAGAATCACTCCTGCTAGAAAGACAGAGCAGCAGCAGGGTACATGTAAAACCAGTTAAACAGATGATGAAGTCAGTAAGAAGACTTTAAAATTGCAGTCGAGAACGTGGGCTCAGCAATCTCACTAGTGGAACCTGAGGCCACTCTGTATCACCTTATCTTTGTTATACTAGAGGACACAATTTGCACTTAGTGAGTGCTCAGTGCTATTAGCAAAAATCCAGACTCCATACCTCATCAGTAAAGATCATGCTGTACGGTCCCAGCCTACACCTCCCTTGCAGTCACCACCCTGCCAACACCACTGTCCTTACAGTGCCCTAAGAAGCCATGGCTTTCCTGTGTTAAAGCTGGGATGCTGGTTCTCCCTTCTCTTACTTGACAGACCTTCTTTTTGGAACTGTAGCTTAAATGTCATTACCTAAGAAAATCTGCTCTTCGTCCTAGTTTTTCAATTCTACAATCGTACTTTCTTGGGCTTGTTGACTTGTTCCTGAAGGAGAAGGTGTGGACCTCATTAGGTGTCCCAACCAGAAACATTTAGAGGCCCAGCATCTACAATGGATGCTCCTGGGATCCACAGAATGAACATGGATTGGATGGATTTCACGGCTTTATATGACCACGGTCAGGAAGAAATGGAGATTTTATGTCTAACAGCAAGTAACATTTTGAGCTTAAATGTTTAATTCTGATTAATATCCCATAAAGTTCACAAGAAAATCCAATCATATAATTATATTAGGAAAGAATATTTGGGACACAAAGACAAGCCTCAGCACAGCAAAAAAGAATGTCATTTTGATAAATCTTAAGCAATCTAATTAGATGGCCACCATACCGACTTCTGTATAACAGTTTTGACCTGTAAATTGTGCCTCCACACCATGAAGGCAGCTCTGTAATTACACCAATCACCATGGCTAAAAAGCTTAGAAACAGAACGAGCCAGTAAATCAACATAAAAGACATAATTGCCATATTCAAAGATCATATGAGGCTGCTTGTTATCTACAGTCCAATATGGTTATTAAGAGGGAACAGGGGAGGCACAAGAGGAACCAAAGTCGGATGCTTAGCTTGTTCACAGCTTGTATGAATAAGGTTTATACCTAAATATAGAAAGATCTTTTGATTATTTTTCTTTGATTTAACCACCTAAATTTGGAGACTTTAAAAACATCTAGGTGGCCGGGCAGTGGTGGTGCACACCTTTAATCCCAGCACTCAGGAGGCAGAGGCAGGCGGATTTCTAAGTTCGAAGCCAGCCTGGGCTACAGAGTGAGTTCCAGGACAGCCAGGGCTATAAGAGAAACCCTGTCTCGAAAAACAAACAAACAAACAAACGAAACATCTAGGTGGTCTTTGCAGATTAACTGCATAATCCAGGTGACTATATCATTTAGAATATTTAAAAATATTTATTATGAGAAATGACCCACTGGGTTCAACAAAGCCAAATCTTTGTAGGATATTAGAATAATTTGGAACAGCATAATAAAGCCAGATTGAGTTAATGATCTTCAACTTTGACGCTCATTATCTTGTAAAGTTTGACTTGTCCTGTTTTCTTTCTTCTTTTCTTTCTTTTCTGAGACAGGATATCACTTGTGGTCTAGGATGGCTTGAACTCAGAGATGTATCTGCCTGTAGCTCCTGAGCTGGGAATAAAGGTGTACACCAGTTCATCAGCTTTGCAAGTTTTAATATGTTGACATTAGGGGTTGCTATATGTTAACTGCTCTTGTACCTTTGCATAATCCCAGAGCTCTTACAGATCAGTTGCTAGTGGTCTACCCACGGATCATTGCTATCATCATTGTTCTTGTGCTATTTTTGACATAGGCACCTCTCAGGTTTGGATGGATTCTTTAGTAAATTGACAGAACCAGAGTAGAGGATTCTAAACATTATGCCTCTGAGCATCAAGCCTGGCATCACATAGTACAGTTTTGTTTTAATGGAATACAGTAAATAACAGAAATGATTAGAAGAGAAAAGAAAATTTACTGCATATAGGAAAAGTATAATAAAAGTCATACTTCTGCTTTATAGTTTTTAGGTCAGGTGTGTGCATGTGTCTAGTAGATCACAATGTATCATAATATACTATGTCTTCTGCATGCAGGTTTCCACTACAGTCAGTGAGGAAAATCTTTAGATCCCTCTAATATTTATAACATGTAATTCTTAGGGATGTAATTCTATATGCTAATTTTTCTTCTTACATCATTGCTCATTAAGGAGCATTACTGAGTTATAGACAATTTTATACAAATGAGACTATTAAGAAATTATCTCATTACTGAACACAGAATGCTCATTATCATGAGAAACCCACAAGAAATAGATTTCTAGCAGGTTTTCTAAAAATGAATTAGAAATTAATTTAACACTTTTCAAATGAGAAAACCACAGTTAGGGTATCTGTTAAAAACCAAAGACTGTTCTTGGGAAACTAGTAGGTAACTGTGCTACATCTGCTTACATATAAAGTTTCAGGTAAAAATAAAAATATGTGTTTACAAGTCACTCCACATTAGTCACATGACATGAAGAAATCCAGTCAGCAGTAAGCAGGAAACTTCCTCCTTCTTGACTAGCTAGCTTTCCTAGTACTGGAAGCTGCTATGCAGGCTGCTGGGTGTGAGGGTCATCAATAGTCTGGCTCAGCTGTGAACCTGGTGAAGCACAATAATGGCGAGCAGGGCAAGATAGGCCAATGGGTGCAGTAGTGGCAAAGCATTGTGAGGGTGACGGGTAAGCAACCACTCGCTAATTGGATCTAAGTTGCTTTCCATAGGAAGAAACACATGACTGGCATTGAAAAGCTGGCCAACAGCCCATGGTTGGGACCAAGCTCACAGTCCTCAGAGAATACTACTACTATAGCAGAAATGGAGATAGAATTAAATTGTCCTTTAAATTCTTATCTCTTTATCCACAGGTTAATGCAGCTCTAAGACCTCACCAAGAAGGTTTCTTTGTGCAATGGATGGCAGCTAACAGAAACTACCAGCTGGTGAGTGTACAGAGGATAAAGGATGGGGGAGTGACAGCCAAAATGAGACACAGATGCCACATCTCCTACTGACAGGAAGTACTGGACGAGCCAGAGGTTAGGGAGCATGGTGCAAAATAGTGTTTCTGTACATGACGGGACCACTGTAGTCACAGAGGTTGGGGTTGTCTGCCTAGGACCAAGACAGTCTGTATGCTAGAATCTCTCTCCATTAGAACATCTGCACATGGTTATCACAGCAACCGAATTGCTGCCTACAACCCTCCCCCTGCATTGCCCCAACACCCAATGCATGTCCAATCTGCTAGTGCAGACGGAAATCCAGTGTCTAGTTGACTTAGCCTGTAACTCACCATGATAGAGCTGGCAACTAAACTTTAAGTGCATTAGTTTCTTATATTGCTTATATAACAAAACTCAATTTGTTTGTATTCTTCAGACTCGGTAATTAAAGTCACATACAGAGGGTAGATATCTGATTTCTTTGCAGAAACTCCCATTCCCATCAAATGGCTCAGCAATGGAAGTAATAAATAACCTGTGTTCTTTGTAATGAAATAAGTATTATTTATGGATAAGAGACTAGAGTGGATGAAAGAAGTATGAAAGCCAGTCTAATTCAGCAAATACCAGCCCAACATGCGCCACAAAAATGAGAACTCCCTTTCCCTTCCCTCTTCCACATCAGCACGTATCAGAAGCCCGAGTTTATGAATTATTGAATTGGTGAGGAATTTGCCCCTTTAAATTGTCTAACTCTGCCTCCGAGGAGTCATGTCACCTCCTCTTCATGTCAATGTCATGCATGGCTGGGTTGCCACAATCTGCCTTGGCCACTGGAGCCCAAGCCATTCAGAGCCATCAAATCAATTATAACAGGCGCTGCTGTCTTAGCCGACACCCAGTGATTGATAACAAAAGCTGCCTGCTTTCAGTTCTCATCTGACAGCAACAACCCACCCTGCCCGCTCATACAGGCGTTTGTCATAAATCAATAGCAACTCTACCACGTAGAAAGGTGCTGGCCTCACTCACTCCAGCTGGTCTCACTGCTCTCAAAGTTAAAGTGTATACATCAGGACTAAATGTCAAGGGTCGAACCTTTAAATTGTCTAGTATTACATGTAAATAATGAGATAATAAAATATCCACTTAAAATAAGAATTTAGCACACAGTGTTTTACTAATATTTAAATTCAGTTTAAATTCAATTCAACTTTAAAAGTGAATGACTAAAACTTTAAAAGAAATTATTTTATATTCAGAAATTATATATGACAGAAAGTGATATTTTATTTCAGTTTATTTCATATCACATGAAGTATTTTCAGTTGACTGTTTAAAGCTAAATAAACATAAAACTAGAATATTTGGTACAATTTAGCAATGTCATTACAACATGTATTATCAATTAGCAATGAGTACTGAATACCCTTCACATATTGAAGGCAATAGTTTTTATATCCAAATATAAAAATTTCAGCACAAGTACTTACAGATTGTGACCAGTGCACTTAAAACATTTTGCACTCCCCAAAACCCCCCTCCCTTTCTATTTGTAAGAGAGTGATATGATCTAATCTAAGAATTTGGAGAATACTGTGGAAATTGATCAATATATTAGTATGTAGTTTTCAACATCCAAAATACTTATTAAAATATGTATATACTTGACGTCATATTAGGCGGTATGCTAATTGAAATAGGAATGATTCTTGTAGTCACTTTGAAGAACACAGTGGAAGATAAAAATGCTACTGAGTTATTTATAAAAAGCACTGCTTAGAGAAAAAGATATATATTACACAGAATTTTTATGACATGTGACAGGTGTTTCATATACATGTTTAACTGACTATTCAAACTTCTAAGTCTGTATTATTTCCAACTTACCTAAAAGGCAAAGGCATATATCAAAGACACAAATTTGAAGTAATTTCTGGCTAGTTTCCCAACACCTGTATTTTGCATGTACTTATCCAGAATTCGTTACTTAGTAAGAAATTATTGTGGGTTCTATGCTATAGATAAGACACAGGAAAAACACAGGGGCCAAGGCAATAGGGAAGTAAACTAAGCATGAAGACCAAGGAGGTATATCATTTAAAATAGAACAGTATGAGACTTAGAGAATTCCTCACCAGAACTGGTGCCTGTGTTAATGATGGCCTGACGCCATTCTAGTAGAGATTCTTGATAAGAAAGACTTATCAAAGAGACAGAACTACAGTAGCTATACATGAATATCCTATGGGGCAGTGAGCCACCAGGAGTGGACAGTCAAATGGAACAGAAAAGGCATATGGCAGGAGGTGACAGAGGGCAGCAGAGAGGCAGTAAATGCAATGCCCAGACAGACCCAAGCAGGTAGACTCAGACTAACAACTGATGATTAGTGACTGGCTTAAGGCCTATCATTCTCCTGAGCTGATGCTATTATGCGAAGTAGGTCCTGGCTCAGATATGATCTAGTACCAAATATTAACACTACCAAGATTAGAATATAGACAAGAATGCATATTTCTCAATTGTGGAAGATTATAACCTGTAATCTCAGAATTCAACAAAGGTAATGGTAAGTCTCTTGAACAATCAATTCCTCTATAACAGCTTGCAGCAGCCACAAAAGAGTACTTTTTAGAAGATTTACTATTGTGAATATGTTATCTGCATATATTTTTGTGCAGCAAATGTGTGCACGGGCTTGTGGAGGCTAGAATGTGTTGGAGTTACAGGCAGCTGGGAGCTGCCCAGTGTAGGAGATGGGCATCAAACCTAGGTCCTCTGCAAGAGCAGCCAATGCTCTTAATCATGGGGCAATTTTTTCTGCCCCAATAGTGGAAATCTTTAGACCAAACCAGTACTCATCTGTTTGAGAAATAGCTAGAGCAGTGGTTCTCAACCTTTCTAATGCGGTGGCCCTTTATGGCGACCCTCAGTCATAAATTATTCTTGTTGCTACATCATAAGCACAATTTTGTGCCCAATATGAATTGTAATGTAAATATTTGATATTCAGAGTATCTGATATGCAACCCTTTCACAAGGGTTGTTCAATCTCCATGACCCACAGGTTGAGAACAGCTGACCTACAAAGTCACGAGAGTCCGTTTGACTACTATCAACATTTCCCTCATGCCTCGATGTGTACTATTTTTTCTCACAAACCATGCGTCTATAAAAACTAGACTGTGGACTATCAGTGGCTTTCTCATTTTCAGAAGGCTTTCCTCCCATTATTTTAAGGAGTGAAGCAATGCAATCTCATGTATTAGGAATATCCTTGCATTGACATTTAAGCTCCTTTCTAACCAGCCTCTCAGTCTCCTCTGATCATTCTCTGAAGAACTATTCCTCATGCTTAAACCCGAAGTATCAAAATTAACAACTGTTAGGAGAGGGATTAGTAAAGGGATTTGAACGTTGGAATTTGCATAGAGTTAAGAATGTGATTCTGTAGAATAGTGTGCTGTAGAAAATAAATGAAACGCATTCCATCTACTGAATTGCAATGCGAGTCTTGAATGTATTTGGCATCCTAATGTTAAACTGTTGGGTGCTTCATGGCACAGAAAAAAAAAAAAACCCATACCACAGACAAGAGTCAGGACTTCTTTATTCCATATGTGCAGTGCGAGCAGTTCACTAACCCTTCTGTATGTTCATGTTACCACCTGTTAGTCAGGGATATGAACATCGCCATGTGCTATCACAGTGCTGATCTTGATATTAAGGACAGAGACACCAGCAACAGTAGCAACAAAGTGTCTGTTGCTGCTTGCGCCATTCCAAGAATTACTATGAGCAGGGCATTTTGTAATAAGTGTTTAAAAATAGACTATAACTCATCCACACCCATAGAAATCTATGAAGCATGCTTATTTTATGGCTCTTAAAAGATGAGGAAAGTGAGGCATGGAGAGAGAAAACAACACAAGTGAATGAGATATAATTGATAGTTGTCACCTTAGCACAAGGAAGCACGTGTGGCCACTAGGCTTCCATGCAAAAGCTCCGTGCCTTTACAGGTTGTCCTAAACACTATCACTACCTACGTAGGCACCGAGGGGGGAAAGGATGACCTAGATCAAGGGACAGTCTCAGTTTTAGGCCATGTAATCTCACTCTCACCACCCACCCGCTTCAATTTTGAGCAAGCCAGAGCTAAGGAGTGGCATCTAAAACGGTCCCAGGGAACATGGGGATAAAGGGAAAGGGATGCATAAGGACACATTAGGACATGGCTTTACGGTAGTTTGTCGTTTTACTTGTACGTTTGTATATTATGTTGATATTTGAGTAGTTTTGACAATTCATCCTTCACAGATCATGACAGGGAGAAGAGATGACAGATTTGTAGGTGGCCCTTTTCAAAAAGACTATTACATTTCCAATGGCAATATGCAGGAATGCGGAATAAAGACACCATATTTATAGAGACTGAAGGAATTACAAGTAGAGTTGAAAAGTGTCGATTACACAAGGGACTTGGAATGACTCCACAATGGCCAAGCAGTACAATCTGCCGAAAGCGAAGAGATGAGCTTGGGGAGACATTTAGAGCATCATGTTTTCAAGCTACAGGAACTTAGGCAGAATGAAAATATTGTGTGTCAGGATGATCTCATCAGCACCGTGGCCAGAATGGTAAAGAAGTGAACGGGGAGAGAGAAGCTGGAAGGAGAGAGTTATGGGGGTCCTACTGCAAGGAAACAGTGCCAGTACAGCGTGGGACTAGAACAGGGCAGGTTCCAGTGGCTCTGAGGAGATGGGACATCCTGAATGTGGGAAGAATATGGTACGGATGTAGTAGCAGTTAACCTGTGGAGTGGAAGATAAGGAATACGGGAAAGAATGTGGCGTGGGGCTGAGTTGGGCAGGAAGGGAGGTGTTCTGGAAAGGGGTGGAAAGAAAAGACCAGGGTGGGTTGGAGCAGGGTAGTAAAGATCAAGACACACCCTGCTCGGGTGCTTCCGGAGATCCTTGGAGTAGCTGAGAGAGAGCCAAGGAGAAGATGCTCGTCCCTTGTCTCAGTCTTGTAGGTAGGTGTTCATGACAGCCCAAATTAAGGAGAGTCCATAAAAAAGTTTGAGGCCTACTTTCTGAACATGTCTGTGGAAGAGAAGGTGGCCTATTATTTTTTAATAAGAGCCATTCAAGATCTGCTGAGAAAAAGGCTTCTCCTAGCTGATGGAACCTAACAGCCACCCCGTTCAGAGTTATATGAAGATACTTGGGGAATTAATGGGATATTTGAAAAGCATTTTCATTTCCTTTAAAGTTTTTATTTATAATCCATTTACATATATTTAAATGCAGTTAGAAAAGCATGTTTAAATTCAATTTCCCTTGAAATTGCCAAGGGACAACAACAGAGAAAAATTTTAAAAAAAGAACATTGAACAGGAAAAAAAAAATCTTATCCATCTCACAGGCATCACTGTCACTTTCCTGTCTCAGCACACACACACCTACACGCACGCACGCACACGCGCACGCATGCACGTAGACACACAGACACATGCACATGCAGACACACACTTAACTGTTACGATGGTAAGTTAAGACCAAAAATTTTCTCCCCTCTGGTAAAACTCTAAATTGCTAAAACTGCATAGGTACCCATTACAGGATGTCTTCATGTTGAGATTATAGTACCCAACTTTTAACAATGTCACTAAGTCGTAAACTAGATGATAGCATAATTGGACAGATGGTATCAGTCAGTTATCTGAAAAAACTATGAGTCGGGGACAGAAGGTTTGATGAATAGAAAGGAATACTACCCACTCCAAGCTCCCTTAGGACAATCTATCTTCTGGGCACTTCATTAATCTAGGAAATCAGAGTTGAAGAATACACATCTGTAGGAGACATGACCACACCAACAAGCAAACAGGTTTTAAAGAGACACAGAGCAGCGATGACCCTTTTTGGCCAGGAGCAAGGTAGATACAGAGCCTGCATGGTGGTGTCATTCTGAGGCATCTTTGAAACTGAGTGTGTGCCTGGAGAGTGAGCCACAGGCACACAAACTAATTGAAGACATGGAAGCAAAGGGATGCTTGTAGAAATGCCTAGAGTAGAGTTCACAGGGAACTCAGAGGCTGGCACCCTTTCCACTCCAGGGTGGTTTGTTTACATGGTTTCCTTCACAGGCACTAACAACATTAGCTAGCCGGGAAGAAAGGATGGTATAACATTATCTATTTCTTTGTCTTTCTTTCTTTGTTTCTTTCTTTCTCTTGGTGCTAGAGGTCTGCCATCGTGTGTCACAAAAGCCATGAAGGTGAAAGATAAAAACAGAAGGGATATGGAACCAAAACATAACATGGTACAGGTCAAAATGTCTTTGAACCATGATTGCTGAAGTGTGCAATTTAGGGGTTATCATTCAAAAACCAAATTTTAAATATTTAGCAATGGCTTCTCTTAGATCTGGAGATCATTACTTACAAAGAGGCATCTGAAAAAATGTTTAAGAGATGCTTCAGAGGGGTGTGTCAGGGAGGTTGTGTTCTTTCATAATCTAGGTGTGGAGGATGTCTAGTGGTTTTAAAGACACTCATGGACAACTGAGAATTAACTTCAACGCAATGGTGACCCCAATCCAGGTAACAGATGAGGCATAGCAACTCAGCCTTGACATAGACCATGGCATGCAACTATAGCGTGCATCAAAGGCATGCTGTAGTATTACACAGTAGCACACTCCTACCTGGTTGGGAACAGGAGGCTCACAGAGAAGCAGCCATGCAGCACTGTTCCTCTCAGCTCTGGGAACTCTTTCTAATAAACTGATACAAGGTGAAGCTAAATGAGTAATGCACAGTTCACATGCATCTAGGGAATGGTTCTTACAGAGAAACATTTTCTCACTATTTTACCAAATGATATCTCATTTGGTTGTTTATCAGTTTTCAGTGTCGAAAGTATGTTATAAGCTCTGAGCAAGCAAGAAGAACACTAGTTAAAAAGGACATTTCCAGTGACTAATTCTCAGAATGATAATCTGAGTCTCTTTGTACTCTGGTGCATTCTTTAAAAATATAAACATATCTAATAGATGGTAGTTCTCTCCTGTCCCATATCACTTTTCTTCCCTTTAAATTCATGTTCAGTCAAGACGATGTTACTAATATAGCATCATTTTTATTGTACATATCTTTAACTTTTAAATAGTTTCAATTGTTTCTATTTTCTAGAGAAGAATAAAATGTCAAATAAAAATCATCATCACACACAAGCTGTTCCTAGCCTTTAAAATCCCTTCAATTCTTGATGTTTTAAGCTGTTTTTATGTTGAAATTTGAAGTCAAAGGTTGAGAATTATTATTCCATATAATTATATTCCAAATCCTCCTTTTCTGAACAAGAGGATCTTAGTGTTATAGTAAATTCTTGGGAAATTTATTTCAAAACAATTGCTACCCAAAACTCCGAGAAGTTCTGATTCAGTAGCTCTGGAGTGAAGTGCATTAAGCAAAATATAAAGGTCACCAATGGATATGCTCATATTAACTCAAATAAAATAACAACAACAATAACAATAATTAATAGAAGAAAAGATGAGGAGGAGGAAGAAGAGGAAGAGGAGGAGGAGGAGGAGGAGGAGGAAGAGGAGGAAGAAGAAGCAGCCATGTCATAGAAAGGCTCAGAATCACTGACAGCATTTCTCAATTACATAAGTTATAATTTAAATAGTTATTTATTTCATGTAATAACTGGCAAGGATAAAAATGAATTTATGGTGTTAAAACTAAACAATTGAGCTACCATCACACAAGTTATAAAGCTACACTGACATGCCAAAAAAGATATTTAATTAGTAGTTGGAAACTATTCACTTCTGTCTACTTAGAAGAAAATCGCTTAAGGTTGGGCACAATCAGAAATAGTTCAGATGATTTTTTTAAGTGTTGAAGTTTGACATAGTTGCCTGAAAACTCAATGAGAAAGTGACTGGGGGGAAAAAACAAAACAGCAAAACAGAAACAATACAAAGAAGAAAAGTAAAGCCATCCCATCAGGTCATTAATTACCAGGATGTGAGGATAAGTCATCAATATGTGTGCGTGTACACACACACACACACAGAACATTCTAGTGATGTTCGGCTTTGGTGTCAGTGAAGAATCACTAGTCCTCTTTATAAACCCTCACTTTTGCTGGTGGGGGTTTCAACTGGGATGCCTCCATCTACAGTGACATGTTAGAATGACCCACTGGCCTTTTGGGGAGTCATGATGCTTCATTTCTTCAAAAATTTCTTTATTTTAAAAAATCATAATGAGATAGATTTGCTTGAATGGCAGCTGAAGTAGATTTTTAAAATTCTGGTCATCCATTTTGTCATTTTCCAAGTGCAGTGGTACTTGAAAGTGATCTAACCTTGGGTTGGCTGTGGCCTTGCCTAAGGAGGAAAATACTGAGTGAAAGACGGGCACAGAACCTTACCAGCATGGCTCCTAGGCTACACACATTGTTTCCTCAAGACAAATTTTTTACACTCAAATGCTATGTAGGACTGCAGGCTTCCTTTTGTAGGAGCCTGTTCTGTCAGTCTCCTACAGAGGGGAGGAAATACGTTTTGGCTCCTGTGTTTTCTTTCTGCCTAGGCCAAGAAGCCTGAACAAAGACCCACAGCTAAACATTAGGTAAAGAGAGAGCCCATGTTAAAGGTGTTCATTAGGTCCCTACTCTTGGAGCTTGGAAGAACCCCTGGGAACATGAGGAGAAATTGTGGGAGTCAGAAGGGTCAAGGGCTCTGGAGAACACAGCTGTGGAATCAACTAAGTAGGGCTGAGGGCTCATAGTGATATGGCAGTCCGGGAGCCTGCATAGGTCTGTGCTAGGTCCTTTACAGAGATGTTATGGTTGTTGGTTCAGTGTTTTGGGGGTACTCCTGATAGTTGTAGGGGTGTCTCTAATTTTTTTGCCTGTTTCCAGGACCCTTTCCTACTGGGTTGCCTCACCCAGCCTTGATGTGAGGGTTTGTGCCTGGTCTTATTGCATCTCGCTGTGCCACGTTTGGTTAATGTCCCTGGGAGTCCTGTTCTTTTCTCCAGGGAGACAGGAGGTTGAGAGAGGATCTGGGGAAGAAGAGGGTTGGGAAGAGTGGAGGGAGGGGAAGCTGCAGTCAAATGTATTGAAAAGAAAAATCCAGAGGCTTGTCTTCCCTAGACAGTCCCTGAGAATGGTGCCTTGCTTGAGCTATCTTACTAGACAGAAACTAAGGGTAAACTGTTGCACAGTTCTACAGTGTAGGCCCTGGCTCAGTTATTAGCAGTGCTTACAGTGCTATCCCCAGAATAAAGTTGCTAGGAGTTCGAAGTCTCTGGCAGAATGACTCCCTTATGACATTTGAGTGTTATGTACTCAATGACCAAATATGCCTCATCAGATTCATGCTTTAGGTCTTTCATCTCTCTGGATTATCAGAGCAAGGGTGGTCTGGCATAGCTAGACTGTGCTGTGAGTCTGCTCTGCCAGGAATCATCTGGTGTACTGTTAAGTTTTGTCTCACACACATTCTCTCTGCCTAGGATGTGTGGGTGTTCTAGGCTTCACTCGTTCATGGAGCTGAGCATTTGCTTAGGCCAATTGCTGCAGTTGGCCCAGCTGACGACATCTCTATCCAATGCACTGACTGAGGCATGAAGAATCTTCCTCATATTCTGCAGTTGTTTTCATCTGTCATGCTGAGAACTCAGTGTTTGGAAAGTGCAGATTAATTTTAAAGTAGATGATTTAATAAAATGAGCCTTTATCTTATAGGGATTAAGGAATATCTAAAATATTTGCATATCTATTTTACAAAGAAGTGGTATTATTTTAAAATATTCTTGTCTTACTTAGACACTAGAAGTGGAGATACACAAGTCTTAAAAATTGCAACAAGTCAGTTTCAAACATTTTTCTACAGAATTTATGGGATGGTTTCTACTTTCAAGGATAAATGGGACTAAGTGGCTTCATATCAGAAGCACACAAATAATTTATTATGATAACCATCACCAAAAGCTAATTTCTTTGGAGGCCCCAAATGATACTCTGGTAGTCATCTTTCCATAAGAGCAGAACTGTTCGATCAAGATATTATCCATGGAATTCTTCCCAGGAAAATCCGTCACATTAAGACTTTGCTCCCTGTGTGTCTTATCTGTAGCTCTCATTGGGTAATCGGCATACCAATTTCATCTGAAACTAAACAAACATTAAGCTGATAGTAAGAATCAGCTTGATGTAACAGAACCACAATATTAGGTCTACTGAATTCTAATAGGATTTTAGGCAGGATGTACCACCAGTCTGTTCAATTAGAAAGTAGATAGGCTACATTTTGCCTTAAAAACTACCTCAAAATTTATTATTGTGTTTACATAGTAGCTGGTGGAGTAAATTTTTAAAATCCCACGAACTAACCATTTTTATGGGTCAATACAACTTTAAAGGGAAGATATAATAGCATAATCATAACTCACATTTTTTTTCCTTAAAATTATGATGATTTTTTTCTTCCTCAAGTGCCTGTAGCAATTAGGTTTCATGATGAATTACTACTTGCCAGGTTTAAGCACATTTTCTCAAATTGAGCTAGCTTGCAAGACCAAGCAATTGGTAGACATCACTATATCTTTTACTTATCAAAAGGAGTGAGTTCACATTTCTGCTGATTTTCAGTTTCAGTTCATTTCTCGCAGTTAAATAATACATCTCTAGAAATAAGGGCTTATAAAGAGAGGGGAGTTACCAGTACAGCTGAATCCGATACCTATGTGAATTGCAATTGGTTGGTTGTGACCAAATGAATATTTTTTACCTGAGGCAACAGTAATGCAGCTTCAGATGGAAATAAGCATAATCACTGATCTATCTCCTATAGCCTCTGGGCATTCTGATATTGAATGGAGGCCTGGATAAACAGTTGTTATGATTTGCCCAGCACCTACCTCTGAGGGGCTGGTGTCAAATTAATCTTCATGTCATCAGTACCTTTGCAACAGGTCTTAAACAGTCTTCTCTCCCTCTAAGTCCCAGCTCAACAGTTGTCAGGGTCTGAGTCAAGCTGTGCTCCTGCCCACACAGTGGCACTGTCAGCACTGTAGGCTGCTCAAATGATTTTTTAAGCAGAGCAGCCGGTTGCCTTCAGCAGCGATGCTTTTGGGGGCACTCCGTGCTGTTCACCCAGTGTCTCTGGCTGCTCTACAACTGTGCTAGTTAAGGGATCGACAGAAGGAACAACAAATGGCTACAATTAGCATTCGCCCTGCTCCCGCAAAAGAATTTCATTGCTATGGCAACAGGAGTTACCCAGACAACACAGGGCTTTGGCTTAGAACAGTGTACTGCATTGTACCATGTATAGAACAAAATAGCCATGGATCAGGCTCTTTCTTCATGGCACAGAGATCTCTCTGCCATCATATTTAAGTGTAATTTACCATAACTGAGTTCTTAATTTGCAGAGCTCACCAAGGTACTGACTGTTATGGGCCTGAAGCAAAATATCATTGATTTATCCTTTTGAAATTTCCAAAATAATTAAAGAATGATTGTTAGATCTTGCTCATATTGTCTTATCTTTCTAAATATCACAAGAGGCAGCCAAGTCTGATTGCTGTCTCCCTGATGCTTACAAATGCCCTTTTTCCTTCTGCCAGTTCCATGATATAAATGTGTGTAACCTATGACTAATTAATATGCATTTCCTCACATCTGGATATTCAACCAGGTTCCAGAAGGCTGTAGCTGCAGCAGGAAGGAGCAATGTATTCAAGCAACTTACAACGAGAGCTACAAGACTGAGGTCTTCTAAATCATTTATCATCAAACAGGAGACTATCTCGCACACTCTTTTTGAAGTAAACTTTCAAAGCATCAAAGTGAAAAGTCCTTGAAGTGAGATGGAAGAAGTCATGTGAATGGCTTAGAAATGACTTACCTTGGCCATTGGTCCATGCCTCTGCAGTCCGGCTACCTAGCTATATGGATCTGTGCTACTCACAGTCATCCAGAAGCATTCTCAAAGAACGAAGGGAGGGAGAGGACGTGTCACATAACACAAGCAGAACAAGGCTACTTGGCATAGTTCTGGCACATGCCAGTTATTGCTCTGAAATCTGTAAAACTCAGGTATTTTCAGAATTCAGTCTTTTTCTCAATGTCCTTGTCAGCAGGAGACTCAACAGTATCACTAAAACCAGCTCACAGATTCTGAGTGCAAAGTGCGTCCTGTGGTTTAGTTTAGTTCTCACAAATCCTATATAAGGCAGGTATAATTTATGCCCACTGATGGTTTCCTCATCTGTGGAAAGTGATGTGCAGACAGAGTCAGGATCTGTGATTACCAAGCAGCAAAGCTAGGATTCAAAGCCAAGTCAGCTCTATAATGTTCGGCTTCTTTGAACACACATTAAGTCATGTTGTAATTCTAACGCTTCAGTCTCTTTTCACAACTTAAGGACAAACTTTATAATGGGAAAAATCTAAATGGGAAAAAGCAAGGTATCCAAGAAGCATATTGATGTTAATTTGATCCTTTAAATGCTTTCGATGTTTATCTAGGGATGCAGGTGATTACGGGTTGAAAAGGGAAAAACTAAGTCTACTGCGCACATTAGTTTTGATGGGGTCCAGGATGCCTGGAAACATACTGGCAGACAGAAGTCTGCATTTATTAAGCATTTGTTCAGCACTTGTTCTCATGAATTCAAGAATATTTTAAAAAGCAATCATTTCACTAGTGGTAAGCAGCTGTAAATGGAAGCTACAGAGATGTTACTGTTTGGCAGAAATGGGTCTGCGGTTAAAGTGCTATCTGGACAGATCAGATCACACTGTGTTACTATTTCTTCAGTTACATGTGTGTTGAAGACAAAAGCAAAAATAACTTTAGGGTTAAATCCCATCTTAAAAGATTGGATATAAAAAGACCCACTGATACACTTTAGGTTACTCTCAGTGCAATCTACAGGTGAAGTGCATATACTTGATTTCCTAATAAGTCCAATATGTATAATTTCCATTCTTATAAAGCACTGCATAACACAGTTCTAATATGCAAAATCAAGGTCTTTTTTTTCCCCCTGTGAATTGCACTATTTGGTGCAAAATGAAAAACAAAGTTTCTTATAACTGCAAAAATGCTAAACAGCAAAATACCTCAAGTTTTCAGTATAATGTTATTTGGGACCTGAAGTTATAGTACAGGGGATTTTTTTTTTTTTTTTTTTTTTGTCTTTTTGAGCAGTGGTAGCGTTGAGACTGTGTGAGAGGAAAAAGTTTAACAGGTGAGCAAAGCAAAGCAAACCCCTTCACACAACACTGCCTGAGGCCCAGTATTTTTCAAATACCTACATTTTTATTTTGATCATGATGAGCCTCGTCAATTGTGATGAAATAAACACAGTGAAGCAGCTGCACATAAACAAACTCCAGAAGAGTGTGTCTGCCATGCAATCTGGTATAAGCACACTTCTCTCGTGCTTATGGACATTTCAGGATAATAGAAGCTGAATTAGGAAAGTGTCCACGAGTGCGTAAGGATCAAATAAAATAATCTGAAAGTGTTCTGAAAAACACAGAGTGCTAGGGAAATGGATTTTACCCAAAAAACTTGTCAGCTCTTATGAACTCAAAGAGATCACTCTTGGCATTTACTTATTTTAAATAAATCAAGGAAAAAGAAAAATAAAGTACACAAATTGAACACATTTCTAACTGACCCTTTCCTATCTAGCTCTACTTTCAAAGGCCTCCATAAGAAAACTGGACAGTCTTTCTCTTCAGACATCTTCACAGTTTTTAGCTATTTAATTGATTCAAGAACACGCTAAGCTCAAGTTTACTCTCCTAGCTGATTGTACCTATTTCTCCTACAAAGCACAGGCACAGTCTTCTCACTGACCTCTTGCCTTCTGAGATTTTTAGTTGTATCTTTCACCCCAGAAAAAGAAATCCTGTGATTATACTCAGAGGTGGGTGGTTTATTAAAGTGATTTAGAGTACGATCTGCGTTCAATTCCTGGTTCTACCGTTCGACACTGTTATGATTTGAACAAGTTACTTGGCCTCTTAGCCTTGGCTTGAACAATGTAAACGCAGCACCCAGCAGTGTCAGGTGTGGTTGGTGGTCAGGTGGTGTTCTCCTTGAAAATCCTCTGAAGTGACTCTGCTCCTGGAGGGGATGTTGGAGTGAGTTGTGTCTGTTGTCCTGCTCATCAGTTTCCAACTGTCAACACAAGTTCAGTGTCTGAAGTGTCTCTCCCACTTACTAGCTATGATTATTTGTAAAGCCCCATTTTCATAATGAAAAAAACACAATGGAGAACGAAAATTCAACACCACTTTGCATTGAGAAAACCAAACTAACTTGTACAAAAGGTGTGGCTTAGCTCTGGCAGGCAGCTGTTAGGACAATTACTCTGCGTCACTGATAGTATTATCAGTGTATGAAAACAACACTCAAGTCTTCAAATCCTACTCATAAGAACTTTTAGTAGTGTTACGTTCTATTGAGAAGATCACAGACATTACCTGATTTAACCTTTGTAACCTATTAAAACTGGACTGATTATAGATCCATTTCACAGACAGCAATACTGAACACGAGAAACAAGCAACCTCTCTAGGGATGTGCAAGTAGGGAAGTGTTAGGCTGTGCTTTCTCTCTCTATTGTAAGCAGCTACGGTTAGGAGAATTATATCCCAGAGAACTGTGGTCCCTAGGTTTTGTCTCTAAAGGCAGAACAGTGTGGTGTGTATGCTATACATTCTCATTAGATTTAATATCACTTGGAGTCCAATTCTGCATCCATTTTCAATTATTTAGAAATCACGGAATTTGTTTCAAAATGACACAGCTTCTAAGTACTAAATGTTCATTGGTAATGAACAAGATGTTCACGGAGAGGGCACAGGCAAGACAGCATCATTCACATGGTAGAAATAATTTTCAATAAAATTATAAAATATTAAAACTTAATGAGCACAGTCTCAATTAGGAAAGTGAAAATTTGCTCATTAAACTTGCAGATGATACTTAGCTGGGCAGGGGTTAAATGCTTAAGAAGAGAGAAATCGAATTTAAAGTGACCTTGATAGATTAGAGAACTGGCTCATCAAAATCGAGATGAAGTTCATTTGAGAGAGGAACAAAACAGTTAAACAGAACACAGGAGCGGCACATGGACCACACAGAGGGGGAACTTGGGACATTACTGCAGGGGGACGAAGTAGCCGCAGATGAATTAAGTTAACCACCTCTTGACATGTGCCTTCTTTATTTTCCTTAGCCTACCACTGATAAATCTACCAACACATTTAAAAAAATCGTAAGAATTCAAAGCCAGTGTCCAGGCTCTATCATATACCAGTTAACCAGAGTGTGTAGATACAGGCCCCATACTGGTGTTCTTATAAAACCTCTCTAGATCAGAACCCATGACATGTCTGAGAAAGGTAGCGGATCAGTTTGTTTGCTGAACTTACTCCCCCAGCTCCTACACGTATACACACACAAGCATAAACAAATAAAACTAAAAAACACCTCTCCTGCTTTTGTTTTTAAACACAGACAGGGATCACAGGTTATATGAAGTACAGAAATACAGTCAAATCCTTTGTAGGCTAAGTGTATGCATGTGTGTGAGTATGCACCTGTGTTGGCATGTGACTAGAGGCCAGAAGTCGACATCAGGTGTATTTAAGCATTTTCCGCTTCACTTTGAGTTCAGTAACTGGCTAGGCCAGTGGTTCTTAACCTTTCTAATGCTGTGACCATTTAATACTGTTCCCTTTTGTTGTGATGTCCCAAAACCATAAAATTATTTTTATTGCTACTTCATAACTGTAGCTTTGCTGCTGTTATGAATTATAATATAAATATCTTTTTTCCGATAGTCTTAGTGAGCCCTGTGTTTGACCTTCAAAGGAGTCAAGACCCAAAGCTTGAGAACCACTGGGCTAGGTGCTCGGACCAGTGAGCGCCAGCGATCTGCCTGTTTTTGCCTGCTCATTGATGAGATTAGAGATGTTTGTGTGGATACAAGGCTTTGTTGTTGTCAGTGCAGGGATCTAAATGTAGGTTCTCACTGATGTGATTCAAGAACTTTACCCACGGAGCTGTACTCCAGTCCCCAAGTCATAGTTATAGCCATATTAAGATTCACACATACACAAAACAGAACTGTTACTGTATATGATAGATGGTTCACCAAGAAAAACTATTCAGTAAAAATTATCAATGATGATTCAAAATACTCAAAACAAAAAAACAATGATCTAAAAAAAAAAAAAAAAAAAAAAGGCCGGGCAGTGGTGGCGCACGCCTTTAATCCCAGCACTTGGGAGGCAGAGGCAGGCGGATTTCTGAGTTCAAGGCCAGCCTGGTTGACAGAGTGAATTCCAGGACAGCCAGGGCTACACAGAGAAACCCTGTCTCGAAAAACCAAAACCAAACCAAAACAACAACAACAAAAAACACCAAACAAACAAAAAAACCCGATGATCTAGTCTGGCTGTTCTCAAAGCATGTTTCCTAGACAAGTATCACTTGAAATTATTCAAAACGGCAAGCTATCACTCTGTACAAACCTATGAAACCTGTAGAAATCTGTGATCTTTGTATCTCTACCCCTAGGTAATTCTGCTATATGCTAAATTGAGAACTGAGGCTCTCAGCTAAGCACACAGCCTTGTGTATTTATACAGTGCTTATTTTCTGTGGTGATTTTGAAGTCTTCCTAGAAATCAGTGGGGTACTCAGGCAATTTTTAAAAATCAATATATGAAAGCCTTTAGTGCTATTTATTAAATAGATTCATATGTTAATTTCAGTAAAGAAAATATTAAAATTGCTGCTAAAATAGTCTGGAAGGCAACCTTAGTTTGTCAGCTTGATTTCTTACTGTTCAACTTGCTAGGTGGCATGAAGTTGACTGAGTAGCTACACAGATCCATGAAGCTGCTGCTCAATTACCCAAACCTTCTGGAAAGGAAGAGCCAGTCCGCCTGAGTTTCCATCTATATACTGTGAAGGTTTGGGTCCACTTCCTGTGCTCACCACACACGTCTACCCCATCCCTCCAGAGCACCCCAAATTGATAGAATCCCAAGCACTTAAATATTTTATTATATATATGTAACATAAATATACGATTTAAACTTTTTGGCTCATAATGTTGAAAAGCATCACAAATAGTAACAATAGCCAACAATTTACTTTAGTGGGATAATAAGATGGAAGGGTGGTAAAATTTTAAATTCAGACATAAAGTTCTGAATTTTTTGTTTGTTTTGAAACGGATTACACAGTTTGATGAGAAATACCAAGATTTCTGTCCCCTTCTTCATTTCTGGTACTTTTTTTACTTCATATTTTATCAATTATAAAGATGGAGAAATATATTGTTTCTTAGCTAGCTGAGAACATTTTCTCTGATTGGTATAAATTCTGAACGGTATCCCGGTATGGCTGAAGATTTAATGTGCATGTACACTATCTCAGGCTGCTGGTAGGAGTACAATGTAGGGCAGGCAGTCCAACCTACTGAGGTAGACAGTATTATAAACAACAGTTCTTCCATCTAGTAGCTTACTATGGTAAGCTTTTAAAGGCGTGTGGAAGTCAAGGCGGAGGAAAGCTGGCTAGAGAACACTTGGCCTTGTTCTCTAATACACTATGCAACAGTCAATGTTGACTTCAGGTTCTCTGGAAAATACTCACAGATAACTTCTGTAAGCACACCTGTCTGATTTTTAAATTCCAAGCAATATTTATAAATGAGTTAAAAGTAAACTATAATTTCTCCTTTGTTTATCCTTATGGTTTTAAGATATTCTACTCTTAATGAAATGCTTGCACGATGAGGAATCTCAAATACATTGTTTCTAAACAAACTGAATACATGCTTTACTTCTATTAGACATGTTTGATCACAAATGACAGCATAGTTTTAATATGCCAATCTAAAATGCCTAGATAATGAAGGGGATGTTTCACGGACATGTCTAATCTTTGGTATGAGACACCATGTTATCTACAAAGGTAATGCTGAAAAACCATGCAACTATTACAAAACATAAAGAATTTCATAATGTTTTAAGTTTATGATTTTGTGTTGGGAAGCACCCAAGTTCTGCCTCATGAGGACTGCCTCAGGTTGGACATGCTTATTAGGTCTTAATTATAAATGTTAATCAAATATAGCTACTGAGTTTACAAAAGAATAAAAAAACCCTCTAAATGTGAAGGATAGTGTTTGTGTCATCCACTACTGTATCTTGAGGAAGAAATACATTAGATGAAGCAGTCAAAGATACAGACTCAGCAAGCCACACCCTTAGCTGCACTTCCAGAGCATCAACATTTAAAGGTTGCTTTAGCTTCTACTTCATGGTAATTCTCAATTTAAAACTATTGTAATTTACAATTTTGCAAATTTGATAATATAAAATTTTGTGTGACAAAAAAAAGCCATCCAACCACCCAGACTCCCCACCCCCCCAAAATCAAACCAACCAACCAACTAACCCCCCCACCAAAAAAGATACTGCAATTATCTAGAGAATACTCTGATCTCTGTTTCAGATCTGCCTGATATAATAGAACTATGTCTTACCGTACGGTTTTGTTAACGGACCATGTACCTAAAAGAACTTAAAGCAGGAAAAAAGTACCTCAAACTTACAATAAAATTAAACCACCTATCTTAAGTCAGTTATCTTGAGAGTTTACCTGATTCATGTTTATGAGATATAAGCAGATTCTAAGAATATTGCGTGCTATTCAAGCAATATTTCTTGATTAACAGCAACCATTCAGTGTAATGAATGGACGTCAGATTTAGAGTTAGAAGGCTTGATCGTCATAGTTAAATAGTAATTTGTTTTTTTCCTTTTTCTATGTAGGCATTCATATTAACTCACTAGAAATATGGTTGTCTGACATTTTCACACAGCAGTCAGCCTTTTGAGGATATTCTTGGAGAGTCCATGTGTGGCCAGAGAAGCATGGGGAAAGGATTGTTATTCCAGCACAGGAAGGGAAAGAAAATAAGTGAGTGGAGTGGACGTTAATAATAGGTAAGCAGGGGGATTTTACAACAAACTCGCTTCTTAATGTGTACCACTGTAGGCTGACTACTCTTACAGCCCTCACTGGAGTACCGTTATGTGGAGTATCATAGTAACACAAAGTGACACAGGGACTTTTTTTTTAGCTACATGTTTGGCATGTGTAGTTTAATAGAATTCTGAATAGTACACAGAGCTATAGTTTAGCTTAGTGGCAGAGTACTTTCCCAGAAAAATGGGCTACTATCTGTACTGAAGCTGGTCTAATTATGAAGTGATGTACAAGTCACTTGTAAGGTAAACCTCGATCACAATTACAATGATATATCCTGCCTGGAATGTTTTGATCCTCATGCAAGTATGCACTGGTACAACTTTGGAAACTGGTAGGTGGCATTTACAAATGCTCACTGTACACAAACCCAATGAAATTGCACGTACACTTCTATGTTTATATGTGACAAGCACCAAAGGACACATCTAATAGCGGGGTTCTTAGTAGCAGCATTTGTTATAGCCCAAAGCGAGAAACCCAGCTACTAATCTGAGAAAAATGTAAATAGATCTATATAGTACAATACCACATGAAAGAATGAATGAACTGCAACTTCATATGACAACATGGGTGGATATGCTGTGGACTGCTTCATTTATAAAAAGCGCAGGCTAAAAGTATTATGCCAGCACAGTCAGGTATATTTGGAATGGGAAACACTGGCTGAGAGGATCTGGAAGGAGCTACTGTACTCCTATTTTAGCTTTTGATCTGCATGCTGGTTCCACGGTTACGTCCATTTTACAAACCGTAATCATGCCTTATACTTAGGAATTATGCACTTTTCCATATGTATGTTTTCTTCATTTAAAATATGTGCACACCATGAGAGAAGCTAGAGACTATATGGAGAATTTAAAACAAAGCAAACATCTGCAAAGCAATCAAATACATAGTGCCAAGCAATCTAGTGAAACAGTGGGAGTTTGACCATCCAAGACTTTGTATATTTGTCTCTTATCACTCATTAGAGAAATAAGATTTAGCATTTCTCAAATGATGATAACAGGGCTTATGAAGAGCTTACTGTAAACTAGATAAGACTATAGGAAGGATTGGAGGTCTGTGTAAGAGGAGAGCATGTGACTGCACCATACGGGACTACGGTTGAGGCCAAAGCCAGTCTTTGTTTCTGAGACAGGGTCTTACTATGGAGCCCTGGCTGACCCGGAACTAGCTATGTAGTTCAGGCCTGTCTCCAGCTCACAGATATTCTCCTACTTCTGCCTTCTGAGTGAGGAGATTAAAGGCATACACTAGCAAGCCTGCCAAAACCAAACTTTCACAAAGGGGCTCAGGAGCATGGAAGCTGCCAGGGGGGAGACAAAGGCTGGCAGCAGACTATGGGAAGCGACCAAAATACAGCAGTTTAAAAAGTTATTCTCAAAGACCTTTCTGATAATTAAAACAAACTGCTGTATAGAAGGCAGAACTCATTTCTAGGAACTATTCCAAGTTTCTACAAGATAGTCCCTGGACTCACGGACTCCACTCCATTACTCACCCCGAGCAGACTGTGTCTTTTCTATTTAGACAAGGGGACAAGAATTGAGATCACTGGACGGAGATAAAGTAGGTTAATAGAATGAGAGTGGTAGCCCTGTCCAGTTTCCCATAAGTGAGCAGCAAACAAAAAGCCCCGGAGCTTACAAAGTGATGACAGCCTTGACACTGGCCTGAGAGGAAGTAGCTGCCAACGGCCACAGTGTGGCCACAGGTCTGCCAAGCTTGCTTTTGCTCACTCTGTACAAGAAGACCAGGTCTTCACTTCCCTAAGGTGTTTGCCTTCAGTTATTTCTGTTGGCTTCTTAAAAAAAGAACAGTAAAAAAAGGCAGCTACATCTGCGAAGATGCCAAATGACAAAGCACAATCAGTTTTAAACGCTTCTTCGAGAAATCATTCTTTGTCATGTAGGATCTGGGAAGGACCAAGCTGAAAGGCATGAAATGACCGTTGAAGTATGTGAAACTACCTTCATGGCTTACCAAACACCAATGTGAGATCTTAAGCAGCACCATGTTAAGTTGTGGATAATAATAGTAACTAAGATAATAATTATTTTCACACAGTTGTGTCCTTGAGGTTATGTAGCTTCTGAGTGAGTGACTGGCTTGTCAGGACTAAACATAATGAGATGATATTAGCATTTTTAATGCTAACTTTAAATAGTGTTTTACTAGCTCTTGCTTAAGGGTGGATACGTGAGGATTTCTGCTTTTATTTGCATCGTACTATAGTTCTGGTGCATAAATGCTTTCATGAAAAATGTATATAACTTAAGAAGCCCAATCATCATATTTCAAGATGAAAACATTGCCAGACTCTTTTAACCTTGAGACTGTTACTTCAGACTAGATGGGGAGCAAATGGGGGCTACCTTCTTGCTGTCCTTAGGATTTTCAGTTTCTCTGTTTTCTATTCCTCTACAAACTGGGATAAAAGCAGTTCTTTTGACTAATCAGCCCAAAGAGGTTTGACTAATAGGCGAAGATTACAGGCATAATTACTTAAATGATCATGTACATAGCACTTAATGATCATTATCATTTATTCTAATATTATTGCTAATAAATGGTAACACTGTTGGAGCTAAATGCTGTCACTCCACACAAGTGCATCCTGGCTAACAGTTCTAATTTCTGAGGGGTCCATGAGACTTTCTTAATGCGTGTCAGTGCTGGCTTCAATTTACAGACATCTAACAGGGAGACAATATTTAGTATTTATCCCTTATCTTGAGTACCTAACAAGCATTCATGCTGTCATTCCCTCTAAACCACAGCCCGGCTAATACCAGCTATATCCCTGGCTTTCAGTAGATCAATTTGATATATGAAAAGTCACTCTCCTCTACAAAGGAGTCAATGATGGTATAACTAACACCAATGTTTCAAATGCTAATTTCCTTTCATTCTTTTGCTTACTAGGGTTCAGTGGCTAGAGACTGCCATCAAGTTCTTATGCACCCCTGAGAGGCTACTTTTACTCTGAAAGGCAAAAGCAGCAAAGTGGTACTTGAGTTTTTCCTTGGCTCGTTTCTGTCATTATTTTCTCTCATATTAAGAGTGACAAGAGAAAAAGAACTCAGAAGTGTGCTGCAGAATCAATGTCCAATGTTATCTACAGAATACACACAAAGGTTGGAGGTAAGATTATTTTACATGCAAAAGCATATATATATATCTTTGTGCAAGAGACACTACCATTACTGCACTCTTAGTATCCCCATCGCTTCTCGGGAATGCACTCTGAAGAGCCATTTAGCTTTTAGATCACACACAAATAGCAATCTGAGGGCTAGAGCTGGAAGGAGGTCTCTAGGTTCTTACAGATTACGGGGAAAGAGAAAACTACACGTGTCCATTAGGGAGAAGGGAGGCAGGTACCCAGTGAAGGGAGCTTAGGCAATTGTTTTACCCCTCCCCCTTCCCCTTGAGACAAGGCCTCATGTAGCTGAACATGGCCTCAGATTTCTGATCCCCCTTCCCCTCCTGATGATGGGGTTATAAATATGCTCCATCTTTACATGGTGTTAGGGATGGACAGAGGCTTCCTGCTTGACAGGCAAGCACTCTACCCAAAGCCTCATCCCAGCCTCCTAGCTCTACATCCAAAGGGATAAACTTTCGCTCACATAGTGAAAGGAAGCGAGATGCCTCACAACCTGGGTCTCTCCATAGTAAAGCGAGAGGGAAGAGCTGGAACAAGTCATCTTTACACTTTAGTCTCCTCGGGGACATCCATCATTCCGTGCCATGTCACCAGGTCTATTCTTTCCACTGTTATATACTATTGTTTCAAATGAAAGGCAGTGTCATATACTTTGTTTTTGTTTTTATTTTTTTTCTTTCAGTTTTTCCTGGTGTCATTATTGTGAGTCCCACAGGAAAAAGTTGATTACTCTATTTTAAAAAGACAAGTTTTATAGCCTTTCTCTGTGTGTGTCGTGCTCTCACTGAACTTTGAAGCTCATTTATTCCACTAGGCTGCCTGGCCAGAGATTCAGGAATCTACTTGTTTCCAAATCTTCTTTCACCCTCACCCCCAGTATTAGGGATACAGGCTCAAGCCACTGCCCAGCCTCTTAATAGAGGTCTTCATGCGTGGGCTCCCGTCGCTCACCTGCAATGTTTCCACTTTCTACCAAATAGTTCACACTATTTCACATATTTAAACACGGGACTGGAAGTATTCACAGTAAAGAGAATTGGTTTTAATCTTATTAGTGTATCTGCTGAGCAGACCACTACAACTGTGGTTAAGAATTCACATTGTCTTCTCCTGATAAATGAGCTGGGAGAAAGATGGAGTGTGATGAAGAGAAACAGTATATTCAGCCATGGTGCACCACTCTATGCTCAACCTCCTTATTTCCCAGACAGCTTATAGTGCATGCACATAGCAGTTTAATTGTGGGAGAACTTGGGAAAAGTAAACCTAAAGGTTGAACCATATGCCAAGATTACTCTGCCATTTGGACGTGGACTAAACTCCGAGCTGCAAGTGAAAGGGCCTGGTCCCCACTGTGGCACTGCGGGAAGAGGTAGATGTTTTGGGAGGTGAAGCCTACTGCTATTTTTTAAGTCATCAGAGACACGTTTTTAAAGGTGATTGTGAGACCATCCTCTTTTCTGTTTTGTGTGTTCTGGAGACTGTGATCTGTTTGTGCTATCTTGTATTCCCACACATGTCTCAGCAAAGCCAACACATGATAACCAACAGACCAACAGCTAACCAACAGCTGTGAGCTGCAATAAATCTGTCCTTTATAATTTTTTTATTTCGAGATTTGCTATAGTAACAGAAAGTGGACTGAGATAATCAACTGCACTCGCTGAGATTTCAAATCACCAACCATTTGACTAACCCTCAAGAGTGATTCTCTGCTGTTCCTCAAAGTCAGGTTTGTCCTGCTAGATCTCCCAAGATTCCCATAAAGTATCTGTACTCTACTTCGATTGTTAAAGTACCTACTATGTATCAGTCATCATTCAGCAGTGTTTACTTTTTATACTGACAACAATCTTGAAAACTGCTCTATCTGTGGCTGATACAGATGACGGAGGAAAACAAAACGAGGAACACATCAAAGTAAAACTAACGGTGTCCCTTTCTTGGAGAAGAGCTCAGGTAATAGAGTTGGCACATGCCTGGCACACGCAGCTACATTCAGGTCCCTACTAGTCTGGCTCTAATGCCATCCACAGATATGACACAGTGCAAGCAAGGCCAAAAGCCCACATTCACGTGTGATGTTCCCTAAATGACCAGGGATTAAAGAACAAATCCTCCCTAAAGCTGCAATGACTCTCTGGGCTGGTAGGCTGCACTGTCTCATCTCCACCTGCTCACTGCCTACAGGAGCTTTGTATCATGGGTGGAGTTTGTCAGAGCCCTTGGTCACAGGGTCTGAGAAGGACCTTGGCTACTTTGCCCCCAGCCCCCACACAGGAGGCTTGCTACACCAACGCTCTTCTTTCCCCACCGGACCATCAGTGCAAAAACTATTTTCTGTCTTTCTGATTGATTTCCTCCCACATTCCCTAGAGGGTACCATCACCCTGCACTGCCCTTTCTTCCCACACTTCCAGGAAGAGATTGTATATCCTGGTTTTCAGAGGAAATCAATATGATATGCGAGACCTTTGAACCCTCCTGTACCAACAGCTCCTTCCAAGTCTAGTATGGCCTCCTCTTCCGTACTGTCCAAGGCCACACTTCACTTAGGCATCCCCTCTCACTACTGAATTGCAACCTCTCACAGCCAGAGCATGTTTCCTTCTCACTCCAAAGGCAGCAGAACAGAGGCAGCGCTCCCTGCTGCATGAAAGGAAGGAAATGTAACTCTCACGACACACACCCCCCTCTAGCCCTAACTGCTAGCCTTTATTATGTGAAGTCCAAACTAGTCTCTCTGCACCCCTCTCCCACTCACCTCTGCTGCCTGTTCCTAGCTCCACTGTCCTACCAGACCTACCCTGTGCCCTTCTAGGTATGTCGTCTGCCTACATGTGCTTGCTCATCCCTTTGCGCTGAGCTGACCTTTCTGCCTTTGGTGACTACTCATTCTCTTGGTATCTATGGACGGGACCAATAACTTCTGAGGAGATTATTTTTTCTTAGCTCCTCCATACCTGTTACATCTAAGTGGCATTAAGCCCAGCCTGGGGATGAGATGGGCTAAAGTGATCCTAATATCAATATACTCAGGTCTAACTTCAGCCAGCCGGCCTGCCCTACAGTCCCGGTCTTCTCATGCAGCCTAAGTGTTTATCCTATATGATTGACAACTGTAGATCTGCCAGACACTTGACGCATTTGCACATTTTATATCAATGAAAATTTGGTTCTAAAATAGCAAATCTTTATATCAGAGACAACTTCCTGTATAGAAAATTATCACACTAGTGATTTGCTATGTGAAGTGTTTCTTGTGGGTTGGATATGGCCATTGTTTTGAAATCACCTGTAATCACTTGCATGACAATCTTCTAAGATGGGTCTATTTATATTCCCTTGTATGCGTGGTCATCAGTCCTTCACTGAGAGTCACCTGTAGCTATAAAACACCCCATGTCATGTGCATGTGGTCTTGAGGGATAGTAGAGTAGACAGGAAGTAGAATAGGTGGGGTAGAAGCTGCCTGTGAGTGACTTCCCATAGGGAACCCAAGAAATGCACTGACTCACCAAGCTGGCTATGGCTGGCTGTGGCTGGCTGTTTCTTTGGTCTGTCAGGGCTCTATCAGGAAGACGTTTTTTCCTTGTCTTTCCAGGAAAAGTAATGCAGCAGTAATCAAACAAAATTAGTTTGTTTTGTTATTTTTGTGAGAAATTTGGTTAAAAAAAATCAATTGATCTATTTGTACATATAGAAAAAATATGCAAACCTAACAGTTAAATGAAAGTAGGGTTCAGAGTTTCTAACATCTGTTCATTGACTCTGGAGACACCACTTTTTGAACCTTTATCACAAGAAAAAAAAGAGATACAGAATGGGCCATTTAAAAAAAAAAAGATTATCATAATCCCAGCCCACTATGGAACACAAACAGAAGAGACATGTTCATCATGACAACAATTTCAGGAAGTCCAAGGACATTATTTTCCTTATACAATAGTAGCTCATTTTCTTTTCACTCAATTTAGTCCAGGCTTTAGCATACATTTGTGAATGCTCATTACTGCAGACACATTTGCTGCTTCCTGCATAAATGGTCTTCGAAAACAATTTGAAATCTTCACTACTTGAGAGTTTTTCTAGGCTGCTCATGCTTAAGAGTCTGCCTGATAATGACTATGACAAAAGGTTGTCCTGCCCTGACTATAAAATAGAGAAGAAAAGCCTTCATTGTCTATCCACAGGGTGTCCTCACCTCGGCAGGAACCTCACCTAGGCAGGAGTCCTGCTGGGGTGAGTCGGCTTCTTCTGCTTGACTACAGAGTAAATACAAGAGACTGATATTTGAATAAAATATGAAAAGCACCCAAATTGGTTCATGTTCCTGGCCAAAAAAAAAGTCCCCTGAAAATATCTAATTTTTGACATTTACAAGTAACATATAATTCTGCCTGAAAGCCCAAGCGTAAAGGTGTCAAAAACAATTAGTATTTTAATAGCTTCCTTTTTACATTATTAGGCAGGCATGAGTTCATCAGCAAGAGAACAAAAAGTCTTCTTATGCCAACAACAGAGTATGTAGGAGAAATCATGCTATTTTACTACATTGTTCCTTATGTGCTTTCTAGTGAAAGCAGGACACATCTGAAAGAAACGGAACTTGATGAGGACTGTTTTACTGTTGTGCTCCTTGCTTTTAGCTTGTTATGCCATGCTTGGTTGAGATCCCTGGGAGGCCTGCACTTTTCTGAAGGGAAATGGAAGAAACAGTAAATCTAGGAGGGATGGGAATGGGAGGACAGGAGGGAGCGAAAACTCTGGTGGTGATGTAATGAGAGAGAGAGAGAGAGAGAGAGAGAGAGAGAGAGAGAGAGAATGAGAATAAGAATAAAAGTCTTGAGGTAGCATAATGCCCCACATTAACTTGTAAACCCCATCTGCCCAGGCCCAGTCTGGTAACTTACTGGAATTCTGGGAGTTGTAGTTCATGGAAAATAACAAAGTCTCTGGGAAAGTACGGTAGACATTCTAGTATGATATATTTGTCCTAATAAACTCCTAAAACATGTGGCTCCAGGATATACCAGGTTGGGAAATTCCAGGGAATAGTCCTGACCAAAGTCCACCTCTTAGTCAGTATTTAATATTTAGTAAAGCTTGCTTCAATATGACCCAAAATGGTGGAATTTGTTTTTCTCTGCTAAATCTCAGGATTAACAGTAGTCTGCAGTTAGTACACACCGGTGAAGACCTTCGCAATTTCGTAATTATACCCCAGGCCATGTTCTGGCTGCTTAGGGAAAAAGAAGCAAGAGAAATAAGGGATCCAAGACCACATGGATTGGGGTTAAGGGATCTGGCCGCAGATGCAAGCTTCTGATGCACAGACACAAGACTTATAAGTCTCCCTTAGAATTAGTTTGCAAAGAAGATGCTAATTCAGAAACATTTAGCTGACTCCATATTTAATTCTGACTTCAAATCTTGAAGAGTGGCGGAGCAGCTGTGCCTAGAAGCAATACAATCTTATTTCTATAAAAATCTCTCAAAGCTCCATATATAAGTGGGAGTGTAAAAATAGATAATCAAATCCAAATTAAGGCTATTAAGAACTGATTTACTGTAAAGATAATATAGCAAAATTTTGTTTAGGTTATGGATGTTCACTAAAAATGTGTAATACTTGTTTGCCTAAAATTTTGATTATGTTTTATCTTATTTTGTCACAGTTAAATAGTTTTATCATTAGGGTTTTTAATTGCATATAGTTTGTAAATCTTTTCTGATTACTCTATATCCATTTATCTTGGGGGAAAAAAATCCCTACTGTACTCCTTAATGAAAAAAGAAGCCATCTAAGGAAGATGCAATCACATCGCAGGCAGATGCATCATGAGGGGGTGACTCAACAGTTTGTATTTATAGCTCTGCCGCAAAAGGTTAACTGTGCACTTGGAAAGAAAAATACCCAAAGATAGTAGGCGCTCCTCCTATATGTGGACAGGCACTCTCCCAGTGCTTTTTTGTACAAACCAGGCATGTATTGTTGGTTCTCGAGAAAACAACTGGTTAAGAAAAGAAAAACAAAACAGGACCAAACAAAAAACAAGGACACCAAGTCCTTCCTACTCCTTAAATCTTCGTGTGGCTGACATTTCTGACTGTGATCAAGTTTTCCAGACAAGAACTATTTGCATAGACACAAGACTTATAAGTCTCCCTTAGAATTAGATGTGCTCCTTCCTCCAATCTCAGAGTAGCCAGTGGTGCTTTGCCCCACTCCTGCGGCAGTTCACATGGTCACTGAAAGCACCTCCTGAATTTTCCCCTTTGATTTTACTTGTCCCTTCAGGTCTATGCTTATTACTCAAATACCAAATTAGTCCAAGTTCCTTTGCCTAGCAACAGACTCTCAGTGTAATTCAACCAGATGACTCATGAACCCCTAATTGAGACCGTCAGACTTTCATAAAAAAAAAAATATGATTTCAATTTTTTATTACTTTCAACTAAAAGAGTAACTAGATTTTTCTCTAGGTTTGGAAAAGGCATGTGGTCTCATCAGTGGATATATTCTTTCCTTTGTTTAATGTTATATATTTTTGACTGATAGAAGAGCCCCCGCGTCTGTAAGGGAAAATCTAATGAAGCCTATATCCCACCTTCATAGCTGACTCTTTCAAGTAGAGACCATGGTGACTATCTCCTTCTGATAACAACTAACATTTAAGGGAGGAGATGAGAAGAGGTTAATTGTACTCACAGGAGAACATTAGCACTTGGCCTATTAAATTCCACTTATGTAGGTGGCTTCTAAATAAGCGTTAATTGTTCCTTTCAAACCTAAACACAACCATGTCTGTTCACTCAACTTGTTCTTTCTTAACATCCACGGTCTGACCGTCAGTTCAGCTAGGGCATCCTGCTTGATGGCTCTGTCTCCTAAGAAATTCTTGAAAAATACGGAGGACAGATACTGAAAGGAACACTGTCAGAACACGATTGCCATCCTGCACTGGATGGAAACAGAAATCACAAGTCCCCAGGTTCGAAGAGATCAGAAAGACCCCACTGAGAAGGCACAGTACTGCTGCTAGGGAGTCATCTCTGCTATTCAGACTCTGGGATCATTTCTGTTTACACTTTGAAGCCATGCCTAGAATACTGAAGCCAAAGTCTGGGTTAGTCTTTTAGAAATTCCGATCTTGTCAAATTTTGCATATTACATGTATTCTAGCATCTAGCAAACGTTAGAAATTATTACTGGTCAGTCTCTGAATTAGATAGTGTATTGAGGTAGAGTATTCGGGTTTTATTTTTAAGATAGAGTTTCATGTATATACCAAGCTGCCTTGACCTTGAACATGCAACGCATCCCTAAGACTGGGTTTAAATATGCATACTGCCTTAGCCTCCTGAATGTTTAAGCTGGTTAGTTTTTATTTTCAACTCCATACAAGCTACAGTCATCTGGGGTCATGGAAAGAGACTGAAGCTTGGTACCATGTGGCAGAGTTAGAGTCTATAAGGGAGTTCAAAAGAGGCTATCCATGAAGGTATGGTCTCAACTGCAGTGGAGACCCCAGAATAAAAGAGATAGCAGGACTGTGGTATGATCACCAAGGACAGTGGCAGGTGTTGAGAGGAGCTGGCCTGAACATACACAATACAATAAGCTATGTGTTTTACAGATAGGAGAGTCCAGAAAATTATAAGCAAATTCCAGATGTTGGACACAGATGTTTTTACAGTTAGATTTTGATTTAGTTTGGCAGCATTATAACTGTGCTCTGTTTTTTGTTTGCTTGTTTTTGCTATTGCTGTTGTTTTATTTCTATCTTTAAATATGAAGAATACAGCAGTTTTACTTTTATAAGGTCTCACAGTTAAGATTTTGGACTTTTAAAGAGACCAAATATTTGGAAGAGAATGAATTATAATATTTATATATTTTAAAAGGCTAACTGACTTTTAAAGTTATACCTGACTTTTATATTGTAATATCAACAAATGTTCATAGGGATAAACAAGAAAGGAAATGTTATGGTTTAATATTGATATATATGTCAAGTATTGACAAGGGGTAAATTGTATTGGTTAGCTTTTTTTGCCATCTTGACATAAGCTGGAGTTATCTTGAAAAAAATAAACCTTAAATGAGGAAATGCTTCCATCTGATTGACCAGTGGGCATGTTTGTGGGATCCAAAGCCACTATGGGTGGTGCCAGCCATGGGCAGGTGGTTCTGAGTCATAAAAGAAAGTAGGCTGAATAAGCCATGGAGAGCAAGCCAGTGAGCAGCTTTCCTCCATAACTGACTCCAGGTGCTTGCCTTTACTTCCTGTCCCAACTTCCATTTGTGTTGGACTGTAAGCTATAACAAGATATAAACCCTTTCCTTTCCAAGTTGCTTTTGGTCATAATGTTTATTATAGCAATAGAGAATAATCTGAGACACTGCAGGAATTAAAGGTGTGTACCTGTACTACTACGCCAACCTTTAGGTATCAGTCATGTAAGAGTTTTTCTCTACCATTTTAATGACTTGCACATACAAAGCAAGTACTCTGTATCATGACTAAGCCACAGCCCTGGTCCTAATGTACCTGTGCAAAGTGCCTAGGGTAGAATTATTATAGTTGTTGAATATAGTGGATTATCACAGAAAAGTAATTCAATTTCTGCCTAGGGTATCAAAGCCAAAGTGAAAGAAATGTACAGTAAAAGCTGTCCCTGGAATATTTCTGGCAGAGGTCTGTACAGGATACGAGACAGACAGCTGAGTATGTTTAAGATTCCTCCGCTCTGGCGGCTACTGGAGGGGGTGCTTTATATCAGGGTGTCCAATGAATATGGCATTTGACAGGGCAAAGGTCCAAGGGATATTTGTTCAGTTTTTTAATTCTGAAATAAGAGAAGCTGTATGCATATAAAGATAAATATACAAGGTTTGGATCTATAGCTATAGTTTTAAAATGACACTAACAATATATGGCCAATAAAAGACATGACAAAAGTTTAAAAGATGAGCTAATAAAATTAATTTCTGGTTTGATACATGTGTGTATGTATTTGTCATAGATCTCCCAAATAACAGAACTTGTAGAATGAATGAATACCACCCCCTCCCCTTTCTGTCTTCCTATTTCAAAATCTGGATTAGCAGTGGATCTTCCTACTTCAGATTAAGCAAACATTTTTCATAAGAGTGCTCTCCATGTTTAGGTTTTAGTCCCAGATGTAGTTAAGTTCACAACCAAGAATAGTCACCACAAGTCTACCCCTTGTCAACCTGACATACAATCATATCTTGTTATAAAAAAATATAACCAGGCTATAACAACAATACAGCTACACAGGATATAACTATCCTGCATACAATTGTCATCTATATTTTTAATCCAGACTAAAATTACACCTAACATTATGTAACTATCCCTTATAGAATCTCAAACATTATAAATTTGTAATAGGTGGCAATGTCCAATGGAGAGAGGACTCATGCCCATTATAAGCTTCTTTTCTGCAACTGGTCATATGGCCTTAGTTGGTATTCCCCCCCCGCCTCCCCCCCCACCCCCCATTTGAGGAGTAGCTTTATTGAGTTCAGGTAAAAACTATCCATTAGATTTAGCAAAAACAAAAACAAAAACAAAAAAGAACAACCAAACAAAAAACCCCAGAGCAACAACAAAAAACCTGTCAGTGATCTTTGAACTGGATCTTAGCTTATTGTGAAAGTTTTCTTCTTCATCTAGTTGACTGAGGTTAGAATATAATATGTTAAATATAAGAAACATATATATATATATATATATATATATATATATATATATTTCTTAATGCATTCATAGCTGATATTTTTAACTACCTTCTTCTTCTATCCATCCCGTGTTTCCTCTACCCTCAGGAAGCAGTTCAGCAGGTCTTGTCCCACGCTTTCATTCCTGATTGGTCTGTGCCCTTTGTCATTCTGCTTGGATTGGGCTATTGTACTTTTCCATTGACTATAATCACAGGACACAATAGCACCAAGAGATGCCCTAAAGGATCTCTTTGCACTTCAGACATAATCTCTTTTACCTCTATTGTGGAGAAGCAATCTAATTTCTACATAGTACTCTAGATCAATCACCACTCTTAACATTGTTATTCCTTTTTTAGTCTGTTGGTTTGGGGGCATTAGAAGCCCAGAATGGCCAAGGAGAAGTCTGAGTTTCCAATTCAATGGAATGTTTGTTGTGGGTCCTGGCAAGAATGTTCCTGACTCTGGAGCCAATATTCCTAGGCCAGCTGCCTTAAGGTCAGGAGATCAGGAAGCAGAACTTTTCCTAGTAGGTCACTGTGGGTGATAATTAGTGGAATTATCCCCCTCTTCCACCCCCTTATTCCTGGACCTGTGGATCCTCTCAATGGAAGAAATCATGCCATATACTGGATGCTTTTTCAAAGCACATACAGCCTTCTTAAGAACCCTGACCCAGCTGCCCCCTAATTGGCACTGTAAAAGTGTCTTCAAAAGGCCATTCTACCTTTCTATCAGGCCGGCTGCTTCAGAATGGTGGGGAACATATAAAACCAATGGAGTCCACGGTTGTTGGCCCACCGTCACACTTCCCTGGCTATGAATTGAGTTCCTTAATCAGAAACAATACTGTGTGATATTCCATGATGGTGGGTAAGGTATTCTTCATATCCACAGAGTGGTTTTGGCAGGAGCATAATGTGCAAGCAAGGCAAATACATTAACTAGAAGTATCTACAGCAAGGACCAAGCATTGTCCCTTTCATGAAGGAAGAGGTCCTATGTAGTCAACCTGTCACCAGGTTACTGGCTGGTCACCTACAGAATGGAGCCATATCTGGGCTCAGTGCTGGTTTGAGTTTTGAGACCTGTCTCAGTCACTGCCATATTGGGGTGACTCAGCAAGACCTGTTTGGCCCTGCCTCTGCCCCTCCGTTTCTGATGCGAAGCTTTGCCATTGGCCCTGTCAGTTACCCCTTACCCTCAGTCACCCTTCCCTGCTTCCTACATCATCTCTTCCCATACCTAAGTGCTCACCTCCTTGCCTTCTCTATATAAGCAAGTGCCTAGTTTAATAAAGTGAGTTCCTGCTTTGGCAGGACTCCTGGCCTGGCAAGACTCCTGGCCTGGCGTGTTTCTTTTCTTTTGGACTGTTGACACACAAGTAACTATGAAATATCATCTTATTCTACAAATTGTCATGACCTTTTATAAGGGAGGTGATTCTTAAGTATACCTGTACTTTTCAGAATATAGCCAAAAATGTTTTGTTTATGCACAGAATTCTTAATTCATTCATCTAGATTCATTTCACTTTGTCAGAAATGTTTAGAGGAAATGATAGCTATCAATACAAAGTGGTAAATACAATTTAACTTATTATATTAATATTAGAAGAATTTTTGATCGTTATGGTGTATTTCATTTGGCTGCTGTATAATCTCCTAGCTTAATTGAAACAATAGCCCAAGCATTAAGATAGTACATTTTGGCATTGTAAGCAGCTTGTCTATAATGAACACCACAGTTTATAAGCAATCACAGCTGAGCACTATAGCCCAAACATTTATTAATAATAGTCATAGAAGGAGTGGGTTCTCCAAGGCTGGTGAACAAAGTTCTCTTATGTAGCTTTTGCCTTCCAAGGATCTACAATAGTTATTGTAAATTAAGCTTAGGATGCTGTCATAGTAATATAGTACATTGTGCATAGTGGTGGGGTTTTTTGGTTTGTTTTGTTTTGTTTTTAGACTTTGAACAGGGGCTGAGTTGTTACTACAAAAAGAGACATGCCACAAAGATCAAAAATTCTCCTAATATTAATGCAATGATTCAATTATTTTTAGTGATTTTCTATTGATATTTACTGTTTCCCCTTCCCATTTCTGACCAGATTGAAATCCAAAGAACCAAACTTATTTTTAAGAATAATGTTCAAAAGCATAAGACTTTTATTAGTCAAAATGCTCGGATACCTCTATGTAATTAACTAAAAGAACTGTAGCAGTTACTGGAGAACTTAATTACAGCCACAGGACTGTCCTCCCAAGATGTTTTACCCTTTGTGGATTTCCACTTACTTCTCTGCTAAACAAAATCATCTCTAAAATTTGGGTCCCCACTATTCTCTAGACTTTTATCTGTAATTCTATGCCATGGTGGAGTAAAATCAATCATACGTTAAAGCTTCGGTTTACTTATTACTCATAACAAATGTCATTTGTTCCAATTCTTTTTTGCCATTGGTAGAACGGTAAAAGGCAAATCAATAGCTGAAGCATACCTTAAAAAGTTGAAAGATCTATTTAAAATTCTATTACAGATTTTACCTTTCTAGTAATTTCTTAAGCATTTACTAAGAATATTCTGACTACACAGATACATCATGAAATCCCTGTATATTCTTACTTCATTAACTATTTACTTCACTTACAAGTGTGGTACACATACCTCAGTCACACCTTAATACGCACAGAAAGAAACTCAAAAGCAGTCCCCAGTGCTTCAGATAAAATATGTCAGGTAGTTTGTCTGTTAAATCCAGCCAACTTTGATAACAACCTCACCATGAATCAATGGGATTCACAAAGGATGAACACAGTGTGACGATAGATGTAAGTAGGAACAGAGAACTTGACAGAACAGAAACTGAATGAGTAAGAGCAGACGCTTGTAAGACAGGGCATATGACATCCATACTGGATCTTTTAAAAAATTCAACTCCTTGGTAAATGTTAGGGATGAAGGTAAGTCACTTCCATTTAGCAAGTGTAACATCATGCGTTGTAACAGTACATGCAGCTCATCTGTATTTACAGTTTCTCCAAAGTTAAATTATTTGAACCGCACTGACAAATAAGGCAGGGAAAAATGCATGCAGGTCTCAATATTTCACATGTATCTGGATGTATAGTGAATCCACTACTTTAAAGTAGTTTCCAGGAAATTGCATGGCTCTGAACTGCCGCAGTAGGCAACTCTGATCAGAAATGTGCAAATGTAACTTCAAACAATACAACTATAACAAAACATTCACTTGCGACCCAATTAGAAATACTGAACAAACAACTTCAAGGAAGTATGGAAAAACAGAGCCCATGATCTCAGAGCAAAGACACACATCTACATGTTGTTTTACTCTCGTAGGATACTGGAGCCAGAGAACTTCACTAGCAGAGTAAAAATCACAGACCAACAGGATAAAAGCAGGTAAGAATAACATGCAATTTATGAATAAAGTTTATTACCATGGTTACAAACTTTGAGAACAGGCCTCTGAGACAGTGGACTGAGACTCCGCCGAATATCTGTTAGAAAAGAGAAAGAAAATTAATACAGAAGTGCATTTGACTTGAAAAGTAAGAGAATATCATGCAATTTTTCCAAGCTTAGGTATTTTTAACAATGATACAATGTTTCAATGTCCTGAAACACTTGGAACAGTAATGGTCTGCCTTTTACTTCAATTTAACTGTGGGACCCTAGCCTCCACGGCGACGAGGTGCATATATATGGTTTTCATGATGAGACGTATTACACTAGTCAGGATTTTCTAGGTTCAACACATCGATTTGTTAATGCACTACTGACACCAGCCCACTGTAATGGCTGTCTCTCTGACACCTGTCTCTGCAAGGGATTAAGCAAACTTAGGAAAGTTAGGAACAATTTTTGCCCACAGCACTGTTCTTGTGACAAATGACTTTAAAAGAATTAAGGAGAGAAACTGCTCTTCCCTAGAAAGTATCATGAAATAAGAAAAGAATTCACCTTTCAGCTTTGGTGTCCTTTTTCTTCTGTCGCGGAAGGCAGCCCCTGACTGCAAAGCCTCCAGCAGACTATCCATCACTCCTGTCTCATCACCTTCTGTGAAAAGAGATGCAGGGAATTCCATCAGCCCTCGGGGTTACCAAAGCAATGTCAAAGCACACGTGCAAACAGGCGATGGTGATGGCAGGGAGCAAAAGGACATCAGAACTAGACCAGGAACTTCCAAACAAGAAAAGATCCAGCTCTGTCCTAAATCAACCATCTTTTAATCAGAGCCATCTCATCAGCGCATGTGTCCTGTCCACTAGAGAGGACAGGGCTTCCCAGATGCAGCGTGGAGCACTGCTTTTTATAGACCAATGGCACAGTGAATTTAGATGGAATGTGCTTCCATTGTCTGCGGTCATCATAAATCACATTCCTCCTCCTAGAAATGAGTTATTTTTTAAAGCATAAGACTAGTTTCTAAAAGCAACCAGGTGTGTGATACAGTGTCTCTATTATACAGATGCTGGGTCTGCCAAAACTTACCAAAGACATTTTACATGCAAGACTCTATGAACGAATGCATTTCTAATTAAACACACACACACACACACACACACACACATGCGCGCGCGCGCGCGCGCGCGTGCACAAACACATGCACACACACACACACACACACACACTACCCTGATATATAATTCTTCTGATAGATAAGACATGTATATTACCCTCTGACTCCAGGTGACACAGAATAATCACTACAAGCTTTCATATAATTCATGAAAGTTATCTTTTACAATTAAGATGGCAAACCCAGAGGTGCTTTCAAAATACAAAGGTTAGCATCTGTCAAGGAGCACTACCTAAGGCCCCCTTGTCCCTGCACAGCAGGTTAGTAGCCAGCTTCCTCTCTGAAACTGCATGTCTGCTGGGACAGCACGTCCAAAAGAGGAGATAGGACTTCCATAAGAACTTCCTTCACGCTTCGTTCTTTTCTTTCCCTTCCCTTTTTGGAGGCACAGTCTCTTTATAGAGCACTACTGACACGTGACTGTGGTAGAGTACACCATCACACTCCTCTACAGTTTATAAACAGATGCACACAGACTATGGATCAGCTGCTTCCCATCTGCTCCTGCTGCACAGTTTTAGATGAGAGCTAAACCTTGGAGGTGTGATCAAAACCGGTGGGTGAGAACCCGAGTATTCAGAGGCTGTCAATTTACACAAACATTTAATTCTGAAGCATTTCAATGTTTACTGTAAAGTACATTAAATATTTTAGACAAGTTAGTAAGTAACTACTTATCTAATCTTTAAAGATTTACACTCAAACTCAAGTATATTTTTCCTAAACATAGGTCCATGTAATATTAAACACTGAAGGTACTTATCAGTGAAAGTAAACATTTAAATAACTTAAAGAATTTTCTTTCTTTTTGAAATTTAGTATTATGTTTGGTTGCGAATAAAAAGCAGGGAAGAGAAAAATAGAGAATTGTTTGGGGAAAGGAGAAGGGATGACAGCTAAATATAAAAGTGTTGGTGTTGCTTCTGGGTTGAAGAACAGTTATGACTGACTGCGTCTGGCTGGTGCTAGGTGATTACACGGCAGGAATGCTAAGCTATCGCTGGGTGTTGACTGCATTAAGGCCACAAAGGCTGATCTACTGGTCCCTGGAGACAGATGCTGGCAGTTTAGGCTCATGAGGTGACTCACACTGCTGCAGCCTCCGTTTTCACAGCTTTGAACATGCAGCTCTCTATAATGAGTGTCTTTCCCACTTTTTTTCCCAAGCTAGCTCTTACCACTACTTCAAGACTGAAACTGAGACCATCTGAGACCATGCCCTGCCCAGTGTGTGCTAGCTCAGTGCATATGGCGCACATGACAGAACATCCTTTTGGATGTTGTGCTGTTTCCTAGACTGTACTATTTATGAGACAAGGAGCTCCTGGAAGACAGGGATAGCTGAGGAAGAGCTCATTCCATTCATCCCCCCCCCCCTGCTCCCCCAAGGCAGGGTTTACTCTGTGTAGCCCTGGCTGTCCTGGAACTCACAGAGGTCTACCTGTTCTGCTTTCCAAGTTTGGGGATTAAAGGCATGTGCCACTACTGCCTAGCTTTATTTTATTTTTTTTATAGGTAGCAAAATCCAATTATTTCACAGAAACAAGTTGACTATTCCATTATATTTGCTTATGTTCTTGGTTATGGACATAATCATGTCTCATATTGTTGCTAAAGAACCTCTGATTTGATGTTTAAATAGCTTCGGGTATGTCAACTTTATCCATGTTAAATAGAACTAATAGATAAGATGATTACTTATAAGGAGGATGTTCTGCCCATGCTAGATGTGTTTCAAACACTTATCCAACACATGTTTACCTGGCATATGCTATTGTGTACTGGAGCATTACTGTGCATGCATGATACCTAGGTTGTGTGGATTGTGTACTGGAGCATTACTGTGCATGCATGATACCTAGGTTGTGTGGATTGCCAAGATCTCCCTCCTGTTCGCAGAAGTACAGAGTGAGGTAGATGTGAAAGGGTGGGCACCATTAGAGGAAGAGAGGTCTTAGAAGAGGAAACAGCAGAGACAGAGGCAAATGTGCAAAATCCAAAGATGTCTAAAGCTGTTTAAAACTTCATATGTACATGTTTCTACTATACACCTAGGAAATAAGGTCGATTTACATTAGAAACACAGCCTCATCTCTTCTGTGAAATTAACAGACTACCTAAAATAGTGCCCCAGAAGGACTGAGTAACATATTGCCTCTCATAACTTGTAAATGGAACTTTGAAAATTGCAGTGTTGAGGGAAATGGAGAAAGGAAAGTCTGGGAGGAGACATTTCCAAAGCAGAATGAATGAGGTAAGAATGTGAAGGACGAGGAGCAGCTGAGGAGCAGCTGAGGTCGTTGGTGTCCGTGGATGGAGGAAGACAAAGTATGGGGAGAATTCTGAGTTCGGTGGACTATGATGGTTAGGTGTTATCTTAGTGGGAGATGTCTGCATTGACCACTAAATGATGTCAGGGATTAAGCTGGTATGACGAAGGCACATTATTTTGAAGGTCATTCTCTATTACAAGTAAGAGTAAGATGGCACCCCAAGGACTTATGGGACTCCTCAACGTAAAGCATGAGCCCATATGCCATTTTCTTCAGCCAAGAAAGAATATTAAAATTTCACACAACCAAGGAGGAACACATTCTCAATGTTTCCTGAAGGCTAAAAACTGGCAATCAAACCCAATAACTTACAAAGGAAATAACTGAGAATGGGGCTAGACTGTTCAATAGTAAACTGAATGCCAAAAGACAGTTTCCAGTAAGATGGCGACAGAAAATAGCCATGCTCAGACAATGCAGTCATCTAGGCATGATTTCTTAGAGACAGAAAATGTGTTATGGTTTGGATCTAAAAATGTTTTCAGAATCCACATGCTAAAGGCTTAGTTGACATAGCTCTTGGGAAGTGATTGGCTTGTGAAAGCTTAAACCTCAGCAATGGATCAATCTACTGATGAGATATTTGATGAACTATTGAGAGGTGACAAATGCTTAGGAGATGGGACATTGTTCCTTTCAGGGTGTCTCTCCCTGATACCCAGGTTGCTGGAGACCATGAGATGAGCATTACTGTCCCACCCTCACTGGAAGTTGTCCTTTACCATGGCCCAATGGAACCAGTTGATAATGGTCTAAAATCTCTAAAACAGAATGCCAAAAGAATGTTCCCCCTGTGTCTCAGATATTTTGTTAAGGAAACAGAAGGCTGACTAACACATGGTGCTTGGGCAAAATAAGGAGTAAAAAGAAAACAAAAAACAAATGGGGGGTCAGGAAATGAGACCCAGGAAAGGTGGAAGATAACCAGTGAATTTAAGGGGACTCCCAGGATTCCCAGGACCTAGGCCCAGAGCAGTCTGCACTAAGAAGCTGAGTGGAGGAAACAGGCCTTAAGATCTGATGTCTGACCATTTATAAAATTAATAATAGATGTTTATACAGATCTATTATAAGACGTTTGAAAAGCCAGAGACAGATAAACACAAATCTTAAGCACTTTTATTTCTAGTTTGCATTAACTTAAAAATAAACAATGTGATAACAATTGCTATGGCTTAGCCATTGGTATACCAACAGCATTGTAATCCTTAGGACAGCCATTATGAAGTGATTAAGTCATGAGGAGGTGCTCAAATGGATAGACATTGCCCTTAAACAGAGTGTTGGGCAGTTGGTCACCCCACCACCACCATATAGGCTCAAACGAATAAGGTATTATTTGTGGAGAAGAGAGGGAGTCCTTTGCAAAAACAGAATTCACATAAGCTCTGATTTTTGATAGCTCAGCGTTGAGAATCGTGAGCCAATATGTCTCTCCTGCATATAAATTCCCATATATAAGGAATTTTGTTATAATAGCAAACTAGGAATATTTAGAACATGACAATTTTATAAACGTTGGTTCATCTGATGACTATAAACTCTGCTGTGATTATAATGAAAGCCAACAGAGAAATGGGGTCAGTAGGTAACAAGTCAGCACAGATGAGGAGAGAATCTAGGGAACCAAATCTTCAGGCCACTTACCAGGAACTCAGTCACATCTAAAGTGAAAACTGTAATCTAAAAAGTCATGTTCAGATTCCTGAAAATTGAAAAAGGGAAACTGAGGAAGAGTAAATGATGAAGACACTGATTTTTAGTCTGTGGGAAGGAGGAAGACAGTTCACAAAGGGTATGCCACAGTGCAATGGACGCTGGGTCAGCGACCTGACCTAGGGGTGGGGCAATCAGCACAGGGCATGGAGCAAATGGCCCAGAGGTTTCCTGCACACCCACACCTTAAGGAATGGCCGTGGGGAACAGCTGAGCTGCTGGAAGAGTGGATCATCTGTGCTGTCAGAGCTTTACCAGCTGGGTTTCCAGATGTTGATGAACCATCTGAAGACCTCAGACATGAATAGAGAGGGCAGGGACCAGAGGTGAGGAAGGCTATGCTGAAGATGGGCAGCTCGGTGAGAGTGTTGGGCCATGCTGAGGAGGTCTGGAGTTTATCTTTATGAGTCATGAACTCCCTTTACTCTAGAAGCATTGGCGTCATTTCTACTCAGGAAAACACTCTGTGCAAGAGCCAACTCATGACATGGCTAGGAGAGACATGGTTAGAGGTTCAGATGAACTAGAAGTGGTGACAGTGAAAGCAGAGCAAAGAGGAAGAACATATCATTCTTGATCTGAATCTAAGGGGCGATTATGCATAAAGATGAGGTTCATGTTTAGGTGGCTGGCTTAGGTGTCATGGTGTACATAGACAGTATTCATGAAAAATAGGAACACCTATGGTAATAAAAGAAACTGAGCCAGGAAAGGAGCTTAATTTGGGATGGATCGAAATGTCATGAGATAACTAGTTGTTATTAAAAACAGATTAAGGATGTCTGGATGGTTAATCAATTCAGAGGCCTAAACTCAGGGCACAGAGCTTGCCTAAGTGGTTCACTTACAAGGGCACGAACCATGGAAGAGTGGTAATGTACAGGTTTTGATATAGATGCTTTATATTTGAACACTAGTCCTCTGCAAATCAAGGGATTTCCTTTCATCTTCCCCCCTGTCCACTAGCCCCCAATTTTCAAATGAGAAGAAAGGCATCCAGTTCACGAAGTTCGTGTAGGCATTAAAGGAGATGGATAATGTCCAATGATCGCAGAGTGCCCGGCACATGGGTAGAACTTATCAATAGCTGAGTTTTGTTCGGCAGTTATTGACTTTATAGTACAGTGACAAGTAAAGAGTGTGCAGAAAAGGGCTGAGAAGAAGCCATGAAGCCAGCTTATGTGGAAAGAGGGCATGAGGAAGCAGTGAAGGTCATCACTCTGGCGCCATTTTCTGCTGTGCGTGGTGTGTGCTAGGTAGCTTTTGTTTTTTAACTTGCCATTGCTTTAGAATCCACATTCTTTAAGTCTCGCAACTTGGAAAGGTTTTAGAGAAAGTAAGGGATACAATTTTAAAGCCTAGCCTTTAACATGAGAATAGGGGTGGAAAACCCAGTCGCCTTAAAGACTGTTTAAAGTGTGCTACTCCACAAAATTTACAGGCTCACCTTTAACCCAACCTTCCAGAAATAACAAAACCAAAACCAACCCCCCCCCCAAAACCAAAAAACCAAAATCCATGGCTGTTACTCTAACATGCCTTCATGAATTACTGCTCTGTGCAGCTGCTTATAGAAGCCTTTTTTGGTACACTATCTATCTCTGTACCAGGGATAACTTCAAACGAAATCTCTGAACTTGTTTTAATACAGAAGGAACGCTGGAAATTTGAGGCAAGGGATGTAGAGAGCCAATTTTCACTGGAACTAAACCGACAAAGGGACCATCAGAGCAGATCTCTTTCACACTGTAAATAACCAAAAACCATAAGCAGTGGGATCTGGGATAAAATAAACTATAATAGTTAAAATGTTCTATTTTTGTTTTACCTGTATTCATTATTTGTCTAACGTGAATGGGTTGGAGTTAGAAGCAAAAATTATAGTATTTTCTAAGGAAAGTCTCTCCCACCCTGAAATTGACCTGTACAAGGAGTTATTAGCTCTTGTGGCTGGGTTTCAGTTCCCATTCTGACCATCTTTGGCCCTCTATACCTTCCCGAAACTATGAGCTGGGTTCTATAAGAGAATTTACCTTAGCAAGCTATTGTCAGACTCGAGTTAACCTATATGGACAGTGTCTCCACCTGGTCGGGGCAGATCCACATTATCTCTTATTACATTTAATGCTGTGACTCTCCTTGTACAGCTGAATGGAGCATGTAACAAATCCATTCCCAACCGTTGGCTCATCCCTTGTCCACTTAACTACAAAGGCTAGAAAAGCTAAAAACAAGAAGCTAAAAACACCCAGCTTCTCCAGTCTCCCTGCCAGCAAAGCTAGAGACGCCATGAGATGTACTGAGGTGCAGCGAGGCGTAGGAGACATCTGTGGGGTTTCTAGACATAAACAGAGCGCATGTCCATAACTATTATCCCATTTCTCATGGACTGGAATTGTGGCAGCTAGAACTGCAACTGTAGAATGCTGCCCCCTCGTGGTAGTCAAAATATTAACACTAATGATAGGTTTGGTGCTCCAGGCAATACCTAAGAATCTTTGTAAACCTAAGTGAAAAATATTTTACAAATAGAATGAAATGTGTAAGTCACAATCATCATATGATGGGTTATATCTTATCTAGATTTTAATTTAAATAATTTCATGATTTACAGTAAATAAGATGGCAGAGATGACAATTATAAAATGACTGTTCTCACAAAAAGCTTTACCTGTATAATTTGTGGGTTTGAGTGTGAGTGTGGGTACTGGTGTGTGTGAGAGGTCAGAGGACAACTTGCAGGAGTCAATTCTCTCTTCTGCTGCTATGTTGGAATGGAGATAATACTCATTTTATCAGGCTTAGTGGCAAATACCTTAACCTAACCCAAATAAAGGATCAGTATGTGTGTTTTGGTGTCGCAAGAACAACAACAAAACCTGCCATTTTTGGACATTACATATACATATGGACACCCAGGCAAAATAGTAATATAAATACTGGCATCACTAATATTGCAGATCATGTAGTCATGAGAAGGGCACATACCCATAATATCAGCTTTGGGGAAGCTGATCAGAAGAGTCAGGACTCTGAAACCAGTGTGGCTTTTCTATATATATATTAAGATCATATCTCAAAAAGATCCTCAAACGGCCCATGAGCCTATGTGGGGAAATGTGATGGAAAGATTGTAAGAGCCAGAGGACCAGAAAGCCCGCTGTGAGGTCAGAAGCTACACACGTAAAATCTCACCTAAGTAACTGAACAAAAACAGCAATAGGCACCCCAAAGTGGGCCGAGGAAAGCCCTCCAGGCCGCCACCACACACACAAAGAACGACAGCCAACTACAGAATATGAGAACTGGAAAACAGTCTTCACCAGGGGAGAGACCAGGCTATCCAGCAGCTGCAAGGAGTCCCCCTCAACACACACAGGCAGTATTCTACAGACCCGAGCAAGCTGTACTTACAGATATATATTTAAATACATATTTGTGTGTAAAAACTATTAATAAAAAAGGCCATAGATTTGGAAGAGAGCAAGGAGGGATATACGGGAGGGTCTGAAGGGAGAAAGGGGGAGGGAAAATGATGCAAGTATAATGTCAAAAATTAAAACAAATTATTAAACAAAAATCTAAAATGAAACAAAACTCTCCCAAACTTATAAACCCAGACTTTACAGCACATTCACATGAGAACAGTATACTGAGTAATGTAATGTTTTTCATTTCATTTCATTTAAACTTATAATCACTTAGTAAGAAAATGATTTGGGGATAACAGTTATTTTGTTTAGTACATATAAATAGCTAACAACTGTCTTTAGAATATTTTAAAGTAAAAGTTTGTTTTTAAAACCAAAAGAATCATAAACATATTACAGCCAATGACTTAGTAGGACTCATACAACTGATTAATTTGTAATTACAAAATATTACATTAAGAAGTTAAATAGATATACAAAGATTTGAAAATTCTTACATATGCAATGAGCTGTCCTCCCTCAAAGCAGTCTCTATCACAATAGAGCCCATCACAGAAAATCACAGCTGGACACAAGGAAGAGATCAACAGACCATGAGGAACCTAGCCCCAGAAGACCCATCTAGATCACAGCTCTCGCATCTATGGCTCAAGAAACATGACGAAAGCAGGGACAAATAAATTGTAAAATGTAGAATACCCGAAAGTCTGCTGTGAAAATCTCTCCTAGAAATCCTGCAAAACCAAAACTGGAACAATGGCAATAGCAATTGATGTGTTAACACAGAAGGTAATAATCCTTTAGGGTCCCAGTTCTAGACAAAGAACTATAGGTAAGTAATAACTGATGGGAGCAGTAACCTCTTCCAGGGATGAGCCGACTGTGTAGGTTTTCCAATGCAATGTAGTCAGCCTTAAAACCATATACCTACCACCAACAAAAAGGACTCAGTAGGTTATATCTGCATATACTACGCATACAGGTGAACACACACATGTATGTAACAATAATAATCAGAGAAAAGAGGGTATCAAGTTAAGAAATGAGGAAAGTGCAAGAGAAAGTCAGAAGACGGCGACTGGGAAGGGCTGGAGGAAGGAAATGAGGTACATAGGTGATATAGTTCTGTTTCTTAAGAACATATCAAGAATGAAATAAAGAGTCTTTTCTAGGTAAGAGAATTTCTAATAGTATTTTCTCAGAACACCTGTCCCACAAGAAGCCTTGTGTCTGAGTGGATATGTTACAACTGAAGGTAAGACTAGATGGTTCTGTGGTCAAATGACTTTGGACAGCAATGTGTCACATGTATGAGTTCAGGTGACACCTATCAAATGTGTCATGAAAATGAAAAGTTCATTCATACTAAGAGTAATGTTTCAAATCAGCAGGGGATAAAATGACATCCAGTATCTATTGTCCTGACAGCAATCTGTTCACCTTGCTAATAACACCAAAATAAATTTCGAGTAGATCAAACAATACAACTGTAAAAGATTAATCTGTAAAAACAGAGCAGATAGGAGGGAAAACAATTTTCAATAGTTCTAGAATATGAAGATCTTCAAAGAAAATCCCAAAACTCAAAAGTCATATAAATATCTAAAACTTGAAAGAAATAATAAGCCTACATATGAACAATGAAAAATAAACTGAAAAAAATAAATCAAGTATGAATATCTCATAGGACTGAATGTCATAAAAGCACATGCAACTCAGCAAGATAATGGCCAATAAATACCTAGGCAGATAGTATATTCAAGGAACTGTCCCTTACAGTCATTCGTAAAAGCTCAGAATTCATAAGTTGAAATTCTAATCCCCATGCAGAAAGCTAGAGCTTTGAAGGGACCAAATCTTGGGAAGAGGGGCTTCATTGAGTGGGATTAGTCTGATGAAAAACACCCAAGGGAGCCTTTGTGTTATCCACCATGGGGACACAGAGGACATTATCGTAGACCAGGCAACAAGTGCTCCCCAGACACTGGATCTGCTGGTGCCTTGAACTCACAGAACTCTGACTCCAGAACTATGAGAAGTGAATTTCTGTACCTACCATGTAATGAAATTAAGGTATGCCATTTTAGGAACCTAAATGGAGGCTCTGTTCAAAGGTGAGTCCTATCACCCTTTTCATAATTAAAGATACTCCAAATAAACAAGTGAGAGATCATTTTCATTTATGTGTAAGGCAATAGTTAACATGTATGACATACCAGTTTTGGAGAAAGTGTTGTGGCAAGGTGAGGCAGGAGAGTTGACTCAGTGGTTAAGTACTGACTGCTCTTCCAGCAGACTCAAGGTTGAAGTCCCAACACCCATACTGTGGCTCCCAACCACCTGTAACTCTAGGGTCAGTGGTTCCAGTACCTTCTTCTGCCCTTCATCAATACCAGGTACACATATGATGCACTGGCATACATGCAGTCCAAATACACATGCACATAAAAATCTAAAAAGTCTTAAGAAAAAAAAAAGAAGAAGAAATGCTTGGGAAAGCAGGTCGCTTTAGGCATTGTTGATAAAAATGAATGCAATCTCTTTGAAAAGTAATTTAACAATACCTAGCAGAGGTATAACTGCATGACATATGAAAAAGTGTTTTTGTAAGAAAATTATCCTAAGAGGCAGGTGGATTTCTGAGTTCGAGGCCAGCCTGGTCTACAGAGTGAGTTCCAGGACAGCCAGGGCCGTACAGAGAAACCCTGTCTCGAAAAACAAAAACAAAACAAAACAAAACAAAAAAAGAAACTTATCCTATATATACAATTCACATTATACAAAGGACTTTGTTAAACAACATGCATTATATTGTTTACAACTGCAGAAGGCTAGAAATGTCCAGAATGTTCATATGCAAGAGAATAAATGATGATACTCATATTCCGGATGTGTGTATGTATGTGTGTGCGCGCGCATGTGTGTATACGTGTGTGTGTGTGTGTGTGTGTGTGTGTATAAACACATATATATGTATGTATACATTTGTATGTATATATATACGTATACACACACACACACACACACACACACACACACACACACATATACACCCATATATGTAAAAATAGTGAAATATATTTAAGCTGTTGATGGGTGCCACTCCTAAAGCACAGCTGATGAAATGGAGGGCAGTTATTTTATCACTGAAGTTACTTAACAGACTTTTTTTTTTTTTTTGCATGATTTATGTTTACATTTCATATATTTCCCCCTTTCCAGATCTCCCCTTTGGAACCCCCCCTCTCCCCTCTCCCCTCTCCCCTCTCCTCTCCCCCTGCCTCTATGAGGGTATTCCCACACCCACTCACTCCTGTCTTCACTCCTTGGCATTCCCCTATACTGGGGCATCTAACACCCTCAGGCTTAAGGCCCTCCGTTGCCACATAAGTGGCCAGCATCATGGGTCCCTCCATATTCATTCTTTGGTTGGTGATCCAGTCTCCCGGAGCATGGGGAGGTCAGACCAGTTGACACTGTTGTTCCCTCCATGGGGCTGCACACTCCCTCAGCTCCTTCATTTTCTTCTCCAACTCCTCCATCCGGGACCCCACGCTCAGTCTAACAGATGGTGTGAATTGAATCATGGATGTTCCGAACTTTTGAGCTAATATCCACTTAGCAGTGAGTACATACCGTGTTCATTCTTTTGTGACTGCATTACCTCGCTCAGGATGATATTTTCAAGATCCATCCATTTGCCTAAGAATTTCATGAAGTCATTGTTTTTAATAGCTGAGTAGTATTCCATTGTGTAAATGTACCACATTTTCTGTATCCATTCCTCTGTTGAGGGACATCTGGGTTGCTTCCAGCTTCTGGCTATAAGTATGGCTGCTATGAACATAGTGGGGCATGTATCTTTATTACATGTTGGAACATCTGGGTATATGCCCAGGAGTGGAATAGCTGGGTCCTCAGGTAGTATCATGTCAATTTTTCTGAGGGTCAGTCAAACTGATTTCCAGAGAGGTTGTATCAGCTTGCATTCCCACCAGCAATGGAGGAGTGTTTCTCTTTCTCCACATCCTCGCCAGCATCTGCTGTCACCAGAGTTTTTGATCTTAGCCATTCTGACTGGTGTGAGGTGGAATCTCAGGGTTGTTTTGATTTGCATTTCCCTGATGACTAAGGATGTTGAACATTTCTTTAGGTGCTTCTCAGCCTTATGAGTTTCCTCAGTTGAGAATTCTCTGTTTAGCTCTGTTCCCCATTTTTTGATAGGGTTATTTGGATCTCTGGAGTCTAACGTCTTGAGTTCTTTGCATATATTAGATATTAGCCCGAACAGAGACATTTCTATGACCATTCATAGCTTTGTCATTTGACAAAAATGACATTTTTCATTTCTGTTTTTATAACTACCACAGGGTGATAAAGAGAGGCACCAACCAATTTTCTAGTGATTATTATTAAAATATGTGCCTATTTAAATGTTTTTAGGTGTTCAGATCTGATGAGGGTATTCATGGTGATCTATTCTAGCAATCAGTAAAGAGAGCAAAACCTAGAAATATCCACCACTCCCTCCCTGGTAAATACACTCCCTCCGTGGGCCATGTGTGTAGCATAGGGTTCAGTGTGCTAAACAGAAGCCTTCTGTTTTTGAAGCACAGAGGGCCGTGTAATAAAGTAGGTTATGAATATAAATTCACACATAGGTGTAAAATGGTGATGATATTTAACAAGATATGACACACAGTGCTTCCATGACTCTTTAATAAGGAAGTAACCCTAAGAGGAAAGGTTAATGACAGTGTGTCACCACTTCTGGTGGAAGCTTCATCTGGCACCAAGACCTCCACTTCCTCCTAGACGCAAGCTTGAGAAGCTTGGCAAACATTTACTTCCCACTGAAAGTGTGTTAGTATATGTTTTGGGTTTGTTTTACTATTATTTATATTAGTGAAGAATTAGAAAAAGTCTTCATATTTTTTTTTTTAACCTACAAAGTTCTTGGTTGGACAAAGAATGAAGAGATTTCAGATGATGAAAAAAGATCATCAAAAATTGAAAACAGTAGAAGGGTGGAGCTAGGATATGGTACCAGTCATTTCACAGGAGTAGTTTTCTTCCAGGAGAAGCTGAGCTAAATGGACAGGAGGCTCTGAGGAGCCAGCGGGTGGGGTTCGGAAGGCAGGAGGCCCAGAGGTCCCTGGCAGTCATGTTCTGACAGCAGCAGATGGCCTGCACTGGAGGAAGGGGGAAATAAGGTCAGGGAGGCGGGCTGTGGGAGCCTGGATTCAAGGCTGAAGAAGTGCCACAGTATTTTTGAAAGGTGTGAAATAATCAAGACTGTACTTCACCGTGATTAAAGCTGGCATGGTGTGAAGATGTCAAGCCTGGGTGGCTGGGAGAACGGTGGTATCATTAGCCCAAAATGAGAACTTGAAAATCAGGTTTTATGTGGAACATGATAAGTTAGGTTTTAAATGAATTGATTTTGAGGTGCTGGCAGAATATTCAAACTGTTTTGTTCGGGAAGGAGTGGGAAATATCAAACTATGAAGTCTGCAGTTTAATTCAATTCTACAATTAATGTGCTCAGTACTAAGTGTTAGGCACTGAACCAGCCCTGAGATGCTGGTCTCTGGGACTTACCACCTGAGAGTAATTTTCATCCACAATTAGTGACTACTTGAACAAGAACGAAGCAGAGTGCAGGCCTACTGTGCAGCACAGTGGCCAGAGGGATTCCAAATGCCAGCTGTGGCTGCTAAGTGAGCATTCTGGGTTCTCATTTCACACCCTCATATATATGTACATTTCTGGTTAAGTGTTTTATCTTAAATCAATAAAGTCCATAGATAACATGGTAAACAGTGGAGGCTTGTGGATTGGCATTTGGGGTTTCCAGAATGTTCTTGGTTAAATCTACTTTACTACTGTCAATCATACCTCAACAAAAGAATTTATGGCTCCCAGTCTGCAGTTCATTTCTAGTGTGACTTTTTGACCAAAGTGCTATAAACATTTGTTCTCTTTTGCTTTGTTTCTAAGGAACTATATGGATTTACTCATATTAAAATATGGTGCTCCTTCTCTGTGCCTTCCCCAGTCTGATGCAGAAATCATCACATTAGTATTAAGAAGTAGAGACAGTTTTAAAAATCTTAATTGCAATAACAAAAATATATTTTTTAAAGAAAAGGAAAAAGGCCATCAAGGCAAATCTGAATGGGTAGAAAGTGGCAGTGGTGGGGAGTGACATGCTTCAGAAGCCACAGAATAACAAGAATGAAAATGGAGACAAATGAACTTTCAATGAACTCATTAACAATTACAAATGAAAAAAGAAAATCTAGAGGCAAAAATGAACTCAAGTCTCTCAAGAGAACAATGGAAAATTCTCTGCAACCACTGCTGCAAAATATTGGCAAAATGAATATAGAGAATCCAAATAAAAGCAGGTATTAGGTGACTCTGAGAACAGCTTTATGTTAAAAATAAGGGATACATATGAGGAATTAAAAATCTCAACATGGATTCAGATACACTAACAATCACTTCTTTGATTGAACATCATATTTGCTAGCCCTGCATGGAGGCCTTTACCTAGATCTTTATACCTAGATTCTTGTTCCACCTTCTACAAAAGTCACTACAACCATTTGAAATGTCTGGGAGGCTGGAAATCAGGAGGTGATGTGTCCAGAGAGCAGCGGACAGGATGAGAACAATGCCTTTCTGTTTCTACAGCTCATGCCCTCCACTCTAGTTTCTTAGCTCAGGGTGTTAGGTAAGAAAAGAGAGTGTTCAGATCCTTAGCTTTGCTGTTTTACATTTCCAAGTGTGATGGAAAGTTTGATAAGGCGCAAAGCTGGAGCACTTCCATAGTGGGAGCCTTAACCAAACAAAAGGACTCATGGGGAGTCAACTGCCTATTGCAAGAACCTGTCAAAATAAAAAGAGATACAGGTGACTTGGAGTAAAGTCCTTCTTCACAGGACAGAGCCATTTCTCCTAAGCAGCAGTGTTTGGAACCAGCAGCCTCACCCATCAGCAGGGTTCTCTGAGCCTAAATTGCTAAGGAGCCACAAGAGACCCTCATCTTCCAGAATCATCCGGCCATGTTTTCTTTTATTATGATTACCATTGAGATTCAGCAGCTGCCTCCCCACAGCCTGCCCATAGAATCAGTGCAAAGAATACCCCAAGGAACCAATGACCATTGCTTTTGAACTGAGGACTGAAATACTGAACTGCCAACTGAAGAGGCAATGTGGATCACATATGTGTCCTTTAGCCATAAGCGCCCATCTGTGAGAAGGCACCTACCGGCCTGTGATCGCCCATGCATAAAAACTTCCCCCATCTGGGTAAGATGGCTCATTAGTAGAAGGTTGCCACTCTCAGATGGGCTAGATCATAATAAAATTCTAGGCCTACCACCACCTTGCTTGTTGACTAGCCAGATTACACTTTGTAGTCAGCTGACACAGCCTTCTGCATGGTAAAACCCATCCACTGGGAACAGCCTTCTGCTGGTAAGACCCCACCCCCCAGTTAGGTTAAAGCCCAGAGGCCATTAAAACAATCATTGTCATTCTTCATTGTCACTGCTTCTGATCTTTATTCCCTCTAACATTATCCTCTCATTAGATGCCACTAGCACCATAATTTTGTCAACAAACATTTCCTTCATCTGGGCTCTCATTGGAAATGCAGAGATGACCCCTACTGTCATCTTCTAGTAATTATTGTTAATATTCTCAAACTTCATATGCCGAGAATCTAACAGGTGAAAGACAGAGGCACCCTTGCTTCCTCCCTGATCATGTTTGTAACTGTCAATAAGACCTCTTCCCACTACAAAAAGAGCCACCTTCGACACACACGGCATTTGAGTGCGCCATTGCCATCCCTCGGGTCCATGTTTCTTTACATACCCACTCACCTTCTCAGCCAAAACAGACTTTGGAATTTGATTCAATCTTAGAGACCAATTTGGTCATCATTCTGCCTGAATTCACTTTCAATAAAAATGCTAACTTCTTCCTCTCTGCAATGGTCTAGTCTACTTCTTGGGCTTTATGATATAAGACTGCCTTGATTCTATTGCTACTTCTATGGATACTAATTTTCAAGCTCTTTCTGGCTTTTCTTGCTCTGCCCCTTCTGATACTATTCTTTGCTTCCACTGGAATGATTTCCTCACTTTCTTGGTCCCCTATACTTAAGACTCCTAAGTGGTTACCAACATCACAAAATCTACTTTAGAGCTGGAACTAGGACCCATAAGCATTCTACTTTGCAGACTAGAAGGTTTGCTAGAATACAGGGTATTCTGTGATTAAACTGGAAGTATCTTCTACTAACTAGAATGGTTGGCTATGCTAGTCTCTACTCTATCACTCACCAGGTAAGGCAATGTGGATGCTGTCTTAAAGATGCATCTAATCATATGCCTGTATATAATTCCCCCTCATCCTCTACCTAAAAAAACAAAACTTTTTGTGCTTCGACGGATTTATCAAGCTTTTGTGTTCTAGTTTAACCTTTTCTGAAAGCCAATTGTACATATGAGCACCTTAGAGTGTGTATCAGCAGTAGAAGTTGAAATTAGATTGCTTTGTGGTAAAAAGTCCAATGAAAAAGGGAGATTGTGACGAACTAAAAAAATGGGTGTGTGTTATAAAATGAATCTAAATTATCTCTGTCCCCTGTTCCTGCGGATAACTGAGAGTCAGCTGTGCACACATCTGTGGGTATTTATAAACATTTCCCATCTGTGAGAAGCTTATGGGTTGTAAATGGTGAGCTAATTAGTGAAATGCTAGTCATTTCTACTGACAGTTGCTATGGATAAAGATTTTATCCAGGTTAAATTGATCTCAGAACCTTGTTGATCACAGGAGGCCAGTCTACCTTTTATGATAAACCTAAAGTAGTTACATTACATTGAACATGGCCCACATTAAACATGAATTATAAGTAGATCAGGATGCTAGTTAACACACATTAATGAACTCAGTTCTTAAAAGGCTAAAGTGTGTATTGAGTATTTGTCAGGGAAAAAACAGCGCTGTCCCTCCGCAGACAACCACTTCTGTAGTATATGCCCTATTCATCTGTGTCTACACATATACTCAGCATCTTCCATTATGTTGCCCTAGTGAAGGGGGATGCTACAGAGGTGAGGCAGGAGTGGGTGGGTGAGTGAACACCTTGAGAGGCAAAGGGGAAGGGAGATGAGATGAGGGGTGCGGAGGGGAGACGGGGAAGGGTGACAACATTTGAAATGTAAATAAATAAAATAATTGATTGGAAAAAAAAAAAGTAAAATAAGAAGAGGCCAGGGAAGAAAAAAGAGCAAATCAAGAGTATAGCTTTAGCAAATAGTCAACATGAGTAATTGTACATTAATGAAAAGCTCTGTCTATATGCATATATCCCTGAATATGGAAATATTTTCCTAGAGTCCTAATATTGGTGCCTTTTTCTAAGTATCTCTTGTACTTTTTAACCAATTATGTGTGTTTGTGTGTGTGTGTGTGTGTGTGTTTTCTTGGGTAATAGCTCAGTAGTTGAAGTGCTTCCATTGAATGAGCACTGACACTAAATAGACCCTCATAACCCATGGAAAAAAAAAAAAAAACTTAGTGTGATACACATGCAAGTTTGGCATCCCAGCGCAGGAAGGTAGACATGAGGGTGTCCGGGGCATGCTGTTCAGTCAGTCTGACCTACAAGGATCATACCAAAACTCATCCTTTGTCCTTTGTACACAAATATATGTGCCCCACCACCACCATAGTGCATGAAGAACACTGTAAACAGGTAACTGTAAATTTGTAATATGAATATTAATAAAACATATTTTTCAGGAGAGACATCCATACTAACTGCTAAATGAGGTAACACATAGCAAGGTTTTATGTAACAATGAATTTACAGAATACAGATGTAATTTGCCATGACAACAGGAATTTTATTTGGTAGATGAAAACTGTGCTTAGGGAAGGCCACTGGCTGTCTGTCATTCAGATGCTGGCAAAGAAGGGCTGAGACATGGCTGCCTGACCTCTAAGCTAAAGCAGTAACATTATATGATCATGCATGCATTCAAAAGAGAACATCAACCTTGTCCACAACGCTCAGAATCTTGGTAAGTGGAAAACAAAAAAGCAAACAAACAAACAACAATAACAAAAAACACCTTAATTACTTGGTTGGTCTTTTTGCACATCATATGTATCTATTCCTACTTAATTTTGTTCTACTTAGAATGTATAGACTTCTAACAGTGTATGTTTAACTTACATCTTGTCTGTCTCCATGGGTAAAGAAAAAGCCACACAGGTAGGGTTTGTACTTAGTTTGTTTTCTTCTGTTTCCCTAGGGCACTAAATAGCAGTTTGGCATAGTATGTACTAAATAAACATTTGCTCAAGTAAAGTTTTAGTAGGAAGGATTTTTCTACCAATACAATAATAATTCTATTAATGAAGGAGGTATTCGGATGCTTAGTATTCTAATTTTTTAGGTCAGAAAGTTAATTGTAAGGATAAATCACAAGGGAGCCTTGGGAGAGTCTTTCAGAATGCCAGATAAGGTATAATTAGTGCTTAAAAATATTTCAAGAAATGACTAATTACTAACTACAACACTATCATGTGTGCCAGGAAACCAAACATGAAGCAAGCTTCAACAAGGGCATTCTGAGATTTGGAACTGAGTATCTGGGCTAAATTCACTAGAAGGAGAAAGGATGAGATTGGTTTGTCATATGAAGTGGGAATAAGACAGTCTCTCCCTTTCTTCTACCTGGACCCAGAGTCTCATTCAGGTTTTCCAGGATGGAGCACCTCCAAGCTACTCATGGGCTAATAGCCCTATTTGCTTTCAGTTGGTGTCTTAGTCAGGGTTTTGATTCCTGCACAAACATCATGACCAAGATGCAAGTTGGGGAGGAAAAGGGTTTATTGAGCTTACACTTCCATGCTGCTGTTCATCACTAAAGGAAGTCAGGACTGGAACTCAAGCAGGTCAAAAAGCAGGAGCTGATGCAGAGGCCATGGAGGAATGCTGCTTACTGGCTTGCTTCTCCTGGCTTGCTCAGCTGGCTTTCTTATAGAGCACAAGATTACCAGCCCACAGATGGCACCACTCACAAGGTGCCCTCCCCCCTTGATCACTAATTGAGAAAATGCCTTACAGATGGATCTCATGGAGGCATTTTCTCAACTGAAACTCCTTTCTCTATAATAACTCCAGCTTGTGTCACAATGACACACAAAACTAGCCAGTAAAATTGGCCCCTTGTCAACCTGACATACAAAGACATCACCGATAAGCCTCAACTCCTACTTCCTTATTCATCCCTAAGATGTAAATAACTTTAAAAGTCCCACAAAGACTTTTAAAAGTCTTTGAAAAATATTACATATTAAAATTTTTAATCCCTTTAAAAATATCCAATCTCTTAAAATTCAAAGTCTTTTTATCATTAGAAGTCTCTTAACTGTGGGCTCCACTAAAATACCTTCTTCCTTCAGGAGGGAAAATATATCAGGGCACAGTCACAATCAAAAGCAAAATCAAACTCCAACCGTCCAATGTCTAGGATCCATCCACTCACTATCTTCTGGATTGGTCTAAGGGCTTGAGTCACTTCTCCAGCTCTGCCCTTTGTAGTACACACCTTATCTTCTAGGCTTCAGATGCTTGTACTCCAGTGCTGCTGTTCTTGGTAGTCATCTCATGGTACTGGCATCTCCAAAACACTGCTGTCTTCCATGCAACTAGGCTTTACCATGGTGCCAAGCCTCACATCCTTTTCATGACCCCTTCAGTCCTGGGCCATCAATTGCAACTGAGGCTACACATTCACCAATGGCCTTCCGCACACTCTTGCAGTACCAAACCTCAACTCCTTTGCATGACCCCTTCAATCCTGGGCTGTAAATTGTAACTCAGGCTGTGCTTTCACCAATGGCCTTCTGAGGCCTCTCACAGTGCCCAGGCCTCAGCTGCTCTTCACAACTAGTTCATGCCTTCAAAACCCACCTGCGTGATTCTCATACATTACCAAGTCCAGCCACCGCACAAGATACAACCTTGGCTATCTCTGGAACACAACCTCTGTGCTCTCAGAAAACTCTTCTCAGAAGATTTCACCTCATTGATGCTGGTCTCTTCCCAATCACTGCCAATTTCCCAACTCCAGC
>JADRCH010000099.1:804433-815340 GCA_019843965.1 Rhynchomys soricoides | reverse complement strand
TTGGGGAGGAAAGGGTTTATTGAGTTTATACTTCCATGCTGCTGTTCATCACTAAAGGAAGTCAGGACTGGAACTCAAGCAGGTCAAGGAGCAGGAGCTGATGCAGAGGCCATGGAGGAATGCTGCTTACTGGCTTGCTTCTCCTGGCTTACTTAGCTGGCTTTCTTATAGAGCCCAAGACTACCAGCCCACAGATGGTACCACTCACAAGGTGCCCTCCCCCCTTGATCACTAATTGAGAAAATGCCTTACAGCTGGATCTCATGGAGACATTTTCTCAACTGAAGCTCCTTTCTCTATAATAACTCCAGCTTGTGTCACAATGACACACAAAACTAGCCAGTATATATGTCAAAGTGTGTTGCTATTTCAGACCCAATCATAACAGAACCAGGAAGATGTCAGAAGATGGCTTCCAAATCTGGGAACTCTCTAAAAGGAAGGGAGGCATATCTTTGCACACCTAAGATAGCTGTAATGGCTATAAAATACCAATTTGTTCCAATACACAAACATGTCAAACAAACATGACACATGTCACATCTTGTCCTATGACTGGACTAATTTACTTTTCAGTAGGTAAGCATAAATAGGACAATTACAACTGAGGAGTTCTTGTCCCTTATACATAAATTATACACACACACACACACACACACACACACACACTTTAGCAATGCTTACTGAACACCCCCTATGGAACATACCATATTAAAAGCAGCAGACATTAAAAGTCTAAGATACTGCTGATGTTGGATAAAAACTGTCTTCATGGGATCCATCAAGAAACTATGGGATGCTTACCTTTTTCTATAAATAGACTGATTTTGTATGTTAATGTGGAGTGCCTATGTAATTAGTGAAGATAAATTTATACTTTACAAAGTCCCTGATAAGTTTATCAAAACTTACTCTGTTCCAGATTCCTCACTGTATGATGGTAAACGCATACAGGAGAACACACACACACACACACACAGAGAGAGAGAGAGAGAGAGAGAGAGAGAGAGAGAGAGAGAGAGAAACTTATATTAGCAAGCTTGTAATGATCAAATGGAATGGATGTTTCTCTAGCATGCATCCCTTCAGTGCTAGGAATGGAAACATTGCTAAGAGATCTCATTGCCTTCTCTTTTTCTTTTGAGGCTGAGGAATGATAAAACTGAGTCAGTGTTCTATTTCTGTTAGGCTTAGAGTAGGAAAGCACTAACATAAAAAGAGAGCTTTCTCATAACAGAAAGAAAAGACTCAAAACCAGCATTCCTTGCCACGCTGACCTACCAAATGAATTAGCAACTCTGAACAAGGCTCCTAAAAAGAATCTTTTAGATTCTTCTGAACAGTTGGTAAATCCCAGCAATGCCTTCAATGCAACACAAGGAAACAATGCTCAATGCTATCAGCAGATATGATGGTCAAGGCGAGTGTCTGGAGACTGTGAGGGTGCACACTTTAGTGCCTTACATGGAACATTGCAAATGCCATAACCCTTAGATCATGCTCTGTTAGCATCCTTTGGACTATCTTTGTACAGGTGAAAGGGGGACATAGTTAGGGTACCTTCCTAAGAAGAACGAAAGGTAATTCCGATGATTATAAACAATTCTTTCAACTCCAAAGCTGGTAAGAAAGAATGCAATAGGCACTCACAGCAAAACAGACTGCTGAGTCTTCTTAAAACATTTAAGAGCTAACATTTATGTAATGAAATAACCAATGCATTCAAAAATAATGAGTGACTGCTATCAAAAGACACTATTCCTTCATTGAGAGAGCATTAACAGTGTTGGTCCTTAGAAAACACTAAAATAAATAATGGAAGACAAAGGTTTCAAAGCAGCCTCAGTTCCATGGGCATTGAAGAACACACAGTATGATCAGCGTTGCGAAGCCAGAGATCAGCACTACCTGCAGCAGCAGTACAGTCATGCCCGTCTCCTCAGAACTGGAATGTGCTGGAAAGCTGCTGGTTCTTTGCTCCTGAGTGAAAACAAACCTTTTGCCTCCCAAGAGTCTTCCTGAGATGACTTTGCAGTTAAGGTAAAAGGAGGGACTGTCACTCACTTAGCCTCTTCCAACTTACTGCCAGTCAGAAAGAAGCTGGAAGACTGTGGACAGAATCTATGCTGCTTCTTCAAGCAGCTAGCCTTCACAAGGGCTCTCAACGGGTACTGATGTACCTCTGATTCAGCACTAATTCCACAAAAATGTTTCTGCTTTGCAAGAGTTCCTTCCTGAATAGCACTAATAGTTTAAAAATAAACATGCAGAGAACTATATTGGACAAAAATTACTGTCACTTCTACCATTAATGATAATTATTATTGGAAGCTTATTGTGACAATTCACTCTGCTTGGGCAATAATCTCCAACAGCAGTTAGTCATCCATTTTGTTAGTACACTACTCTGTCATATCCTCGCTGCCTAGGGGCATTCTAGTCTGTGTTAAGGCCGCCCTCAATATTCACTCTGTTAGTATTATGTTGCTTCTAATTTTCCTGAAGAACATTGGATATCTGAGAAAGGAAGCCATCCAGGAATATTTTAAAATCCTATTAGAAAATAATGCCTAATTTCATCTAAACACTAAATGCCCATTCATACCATTACAAGCAACATATAAATATTCAATTTCCCTGCTTGATTCTCCAAGTTTGCCCTGGGGTATATTTGTTTGGCATCAAAAGCCAAATACTACTGAGCTCAGTTTTTTCTCCTTTTGAGATAATGGCTTTAGACGTTCATGAGCAATTCCTAATGTAGTGAACAGAAGTCCTTCAGCTTTAAGGACAGAATGTCAGAATGAGCCAGAATAGTGAGATGGCATACTAGGAAAACTAAGAAGCTTGGTTCTTCCTTCATCTCTAAAGGTATATAAACAGCAGCACAGAAGGCCTGCAACTGGGAGGCACAGCCTGGACACACTAGCGCCCAGTCAGTCCTGGCAACTGGGAGGCATAGCCTGGACAAACTAGTGCCCAGTCAGTCCTGGTGCTTCTGCAACCCTCAGAGGTTCAAGCACACGGTTTCTCCTGTCACAACGCACTGGACAAGATCATTTTGTTTCCTCGGAAGTGTGGTTAGGTATTGAGTGTTCCTAACAATTATAATTAATTTTGACAGTACTTCTACTCCATCTTTAATGTGTTCTTTTTCACCTCGTTTACCATTTTGTAAATGGATGATTTGTGATAAATGGAAACAAGAGAAGCTATTGTTTTTACTCTGTATCTTAAAAACCAAAGGCTACAGTCTATAGGTTATTGATCTATATCATGGATTTTAAAGGGTTAGATCTCATATTTTAATGTTATGGAAACTATTATTTATGTTATAACTACTCATAGCATAGTGTCAACCATAAACACAGATGTAGAGTAAATGGCTTAAGTACATTCCACAAAACTGTGAAATACACGTGCTGAGTGATTTGGCTCTAGGCTATAGTTTGATTTATATTTTAACTTCTCATATAAATAATGATGTGTTAAATTGAACACAAAATAAAATATATGTCTTTAAATCGTCTAAGTATTTATAATTATTTGACAATTGTATTATATCTGGGGTATACAGGTACAAGTGATTGACAGGTTAGGAAATAAAGAATGAATACTGCCATGCTCTTGATCAATATGGATTCAAGCAAGTGAAATAAAAACAAGATAATATTCTACACATGTTATACTGCATGGCCTTAATGGCTAATTAGAAGTAAATTACTACCAAGTACAAGTTTGTTGAGAGAAACATATTAAGGAGAACACATGAATTGAATGAATCTTATTTCATAGTATCCAGTCAGCTAAGACTTAGAAGAAGGTAGATAAGAACTGTAAGCCTATACGCCAGCTACTTGGGAAGGCGAGGCAGTAAGATCTCATATTCAGATACTGCCTGGGTTATACAGGGAGTTTAAGGCCATATGCGGCAACTTACTGAGACTCTATATCAAAATGAAGAATAAAACCAAATAAAAAGGAGGGCCAGAAGTGCTGGAGAGATGGCTCAGCAGTCAGGCAGGCATTACTCATAGTGAAAGACTTCAGAAAACTCAGCCTTAAACAGATTATTTCCATCAAATCTCTTCCTCAGGGCTGAGGGAACTGGGAAGATGCAGAAAGAGTATTAAGAGCATGAGCACATGGAGCAGACAAAGAAAGCAAGGCCCTCTCCCTCAGCACTGATCAAAGCACCTATGGTCTCCCAGAGACTGAAGCAGCAGGCACAGGGCTGCACTGCGTCCTCCGCCTATGCATGATGGCTGCCATTTTCCTGTTCTTATGGGATTCTTGAGTGTGTAAACAAGTGGATCTATGGATTTTGTGCCTTCCCTTAGTCTCTTTTCCTACTGTTTGTCTTGTCCAACTCCAATGTGCTTTTGTTTTATTTTATTTAGAAGTCTGTTTGTTCTGTAATGAGAGTCAGAAAGGGAGTGGATCTGGACTGGGGCAGGCTGCGGAAGAACTGAGAGGAGTAGAGAGAGGAGAAACTAATCCGGATATATTATGTGGGGAAATCTATTTTTAATAAATGGAAAAAAAAAAAAAAAAGAACACTTGATGCTCTTTAGAGGACCTGGGTTTGCCTTCCAACACAGACATGGTTGTTCACAACAGTCTCTAACTCTAGCCCTAGGGGCCCATGCATCCTTCTCTGATATCTTCTGCCTCTGCAGGCATCAGGTTTGCATAGCCTGCACTTACATACATGAAGACAAAACACTCTTATTCATAAAGCAAACATTTTAAGTTGGGGGAAAAAAAAATAAAAGGAGACACGCACCCACGTGTGCGCGCGCACACACTTAGGTAGAGTGTTGAGGAAACATACAAGATGCTCTAAACTGAAGCCCAACTACAGGCAGTAAAAAGGTAATTCTGGCAAAAAGAAAGGAGAAATAAACCTAGAAGTAGAAAAGTTCATGCTCTTGGTAAAGTGGATTATGTAAACAACTCAAGAGAAGCCACAGTAATCAAATCCATAGCCTCACACCGAATACCTCTGCTGGCAAATCGGTCCCAAAATTTGTGATTTTTCAGACCACAAAGAAATGTAGGAAAGCAAGTAAGGTATACAGCTACACTGTAAAGCATAGCATACCCAGTGTGATCCGAGAAAGCCTTCCTCTAACCAAATCAATCTCTGCAACCTGAATATTCCTATTTTGTGGACTCTGGAATCAGTCCATATCAGGTTTGACAGCCAAAGAGTTTGTACACTAATATTATATTAGCATTGGCTGTCCCCTTTCACAGAATGCTGCACACTTACAAACCTCAAAAAGAAGGTAGTGGAAACAATCCTTAGTTTAGCTTCACTGAAGGCAACATCCTTTTTGTATGCAACTGTGTGTGATTAGTCACTATAGCTTTTTGGCTGACACCAGTCGGGTATGTGGCTTTAGGTACAGGCTAAGCTTCACTTTTCCAAGTTGAAAGCCATTTCTTCTGGTTTTTACAGAACCAGTAGATTAGACATGTATGGTGGTGCCATCCAGGTTCAGATCCCCATTGAAATGGGGAGGTTCCAAAGGGGAGATCTGGAAAGGGGGAAACATTTGAAATGTAAATAAAGTAGGAAAAAAAAGAAAAAAAAGAAAAAAAAAGAAAGAAAGAAATGCATTTAAAATAACAAGCGTCGAGGCCTCTGACTCTCGAGGAAATGAAAAGCAGAGGAGTAACTTCACATTTACCCTTACACATCAGAGGAATAAACAGGATAAGTTCTGCTTGCAAATAAGACAGTAGTCAGTTTTTCATGTCTGGAAGTAAAAAACACAGAGTTCTTATCCAGATCCAAGTAGTGATTCGACAGGGAACTGTCAAGGGGACAGTGTACCCACAAGGCATATAAGCACTGACTGAGGGTAACAGTTGGAGCTACGGGATACTCTATGTGGAACAAACATGCTATCTGTGTTCATTTATGATACAATGGATATATATGATGTGACCAAGAGATATAGGAGGTCCATACAGGATTAAGTGGAGAGAAATTTCTCTGGCATGTTTTTTTTTGGGGGGGGGGTTGGGGGGGTTGGTTGGTTTTGTTCGTAGCACAGTATAAACAAAGTAAATCTGAGCTTGCAAATAGAAAAGTTATGGAAAATGACTGCAATGACAAAATTCTTATGTGTAATTCACACCATACCATAAGAATTTAAATTTGTTTAGTCGAAATTAATCAGATGAAAATTGAAATGTAATCTTTTCGTTGTTGTTTTGGTTTTTGTAGATAGGTTTTCTCAGTCTAGCCCTGGCTGTCCTGGAACTAGCTCTTTGAGACAAGGCTGGCCTTAAACTCATAGATCCACTTGCCTCTGTCTCCTGAGTGATAGGATTAAAGGCATATGCCTTCACCTCCAGGTGCTTTTTGCAAGGGGGTTGTGGGAAATATTTAATCTTTTATTCCAAAATAAACTTCCTAAGAATTGGAGTCTTTCTCCTAAGCACATAGCTAACAATGAGTTGAGGAAAAGCACTGCAACATCTCCTGTGAAATGAGTGGAAGATCTGTTGGCATCAGCGTGTCTCACAGAGATGAGTAACAGAGTGCCAGAGGAGGATAGGAGGAGGAGAAGGGAGCTGCCGGGGGGGTGGGGTGGGGGAGGGATGTAAAGTAAATACATAAATTTAAAAAAAAAAAAAAGAAAGAAAAATGCATTCAATGAATCTCTGTAATTGAAACTACGTCATTTGAATAAAAGAAATTTCTGTACACGCATGAGATATACTCAAAGATACTTGGGAAAGCTTTCTAACACCCTGAGGGCTCACAGGACAGAGTTCTGGTGACAGCATCACAAGGAAAAACTTCATGTGGATGAAATGCTGGAGGTAGAAAAGGTATTTCAGGGCACTTGTCCTAGATGAGAGCATGCTGCATTTGTGTCCCTTACGAAGCTTACTACTGAGTAAATTCTGTTCCTTAACTTTTGAGATTACCAACAACAGTATGGGGGCCATTTCTATCTTCCCCAGGATTACTGAGCACTGGACTCTGCTGGACTATTTAGATCCCAGAAGATTCCCTTAAGAAGTGAGTGGCACTGTGCTGAGATGATCCTCTCAATCCTTAACACAGATATGAACAACCGACAATCCTGAAGACCAAAGTAGACCTTTAGGATAGTTACAGAAGCATGCCTAAGTGGAATAGTGAAAATTTGCTCATATAGAGGAAGAGATTACCTGACTTAAAACAACTGACAATGGTAAAAAAGAGATAGCTGTCCCTCTCTGCTGAGGTCACAGGGACAATCTTCAACCATCATATGTATATATATACACATACATGTATGTATGTATGTATGTATGTGTGTGTATGTATGTATGTATATGTATGTATGTGTGTGTATGTATGTATGTATGTATGTATGTGTGTGTGTAACTACGTCTACTGTGGTGGTTTGAATAGAAATGCCCCCCATAAATTATGTATCTGAATGACTGGCTCATAGGGAGTCACCATATTAGAAAGGGTGGCCTTGCTGGAGTAGGGGTGACATGGCATAGTAGGAGAAAGTGTGGCACTGGGGGCAGGCTTTGAGGTCTTTGCTCCAGTCTGGGCAGTGTGTCTCACTCAGTCTCTTCTGGATGTAGACTCATCAGCTAACATGCCTGCCTGCACCAGCAAGCCAGCTTCAGTTAAATGTTATCTTTTATAAGTGTTGTCGTGGGTGGTCATGGTGTCTCCTCACATCAATACAAGCCCTAACTAAGACATTTAGTGTCACCAGGTACTAATATGATTTCCTTTTTTCTCACTCCATGGTTAACTCATCAGTTGTCAAGGAATAACATGATGATTAAAATGATGACCTTTAGTCAGAATCTGTGAACCTGGGCTACATTGCCTGAAAGAGTCTGTGCAAGTAAACTGAATATTCTGATGAAGTCTCAGGTTTTTGTTTTTTTTTTTTAAATATTACACATGATAATAAACATGTGCAGAGCCTGGGAGATTAAAAATGTTAGCAAAAGGGGTTATTATTAATATTTTATCAAAGATGGCTGAAAGAAAAGAAAAATGCACCCAAGCCAATGTAATGTCAATTGTTGTACTATCCTACACAGAGAAATGACTAAAGCTATTGGCTTACTTATAAAAATCACTCACTGATAACACTAGAAAACTGAAGGCACTACTGCAAAAAACTAGAATCTGCACAATTATAGAAAATAATCTAAGCTTTATGGCATCTACAGAAGAGGGGTAACTGTTCAAACCTTTCTGAAAGCAAATACAGACTGAAATTGCCTATCTGTTGAGACTGCAGAGACATTCCTAAGTGGTGTTTATGCAATACACATTTCCTCTAAAATGGATGCCTAATTGTTTAGCTGATCAAAACTGTGGAATGGAAAACAAAGGAGCAGTTTTGGCCATGTGGGTAAACAACGGATTCCTAAAAGCTAATTATCGGCTATTTAATAGACTGAAGCTGCACCAAATGAGACATTTAAGCCTAATAAATAATAGACAAATTGTAACCTAAAGACTAAAATATAGGGGTTGCTGATATAGTTTTTATTGCTCCATTAAGTAAGCTCTTATTTACTTCCTCCACAAAACATAATTATACAACACTGAGTCCATTTCAAGACCACTCTGATGTGCTATTGAAAATTATTTGAATCATCTTACATAAGCAGGAAATCTTAAAACATAACATTCGAATTTTATTATCAAATGCCCTCTTTGTTTCTATGGTTAAGAAATAGAAATGGCACTGGAAAAAGTTGTACATAATTACATAAATCCATTATTCCCGTTTGTGTCTTTCTAAAAAAGATTGCATACGGGTAACTAAATATTTAAATGAATACTGTCATCTGTGCTCAATACTTCATATAGATGTTTTATGTTTTAGTATGTTCTACATTAAAACAATTCAAAATGAAACACCATCTTTATTAATTCTACATGCATATAGTGATAAAATAAGAAATTTTGAAACTTATTTCCTTATTTGTTTATAAGATAATATCCAAGCACTGTCAGAAACCACCAAATCTGCCTATGTGAGGATCTTAGAATTCCAGCTCCTTACTCTTCTTGCAGAAAGAAACATTTGAACATGACTTTTAATACTAGAATGACAGAGACCCCACAGTTTGTTCTCAGACATCCTACTCTAAGGGAATCGTAACAGTGAGTTTATTTTCAGGAGAGATCTAGCTCACAATTTTACTTCTATCCTATTAACAGAGCCCCATTTTGAAAGGACAGAGATAATGAGCCCATGTAGATCTGATCATAGCTGTCCCTTCAAGTATGGTCAACAAGAAAGTACAGAATTTAATTACTCTACCATCTTAGGTAGTGATTAGACAATTTGTATATCTGTAAAAAAAAAAAAAAATCTCAGTTCCTCTTTGCACGGTAATACTAAACTCAGGAAAACCTGAGGGAGGAAGGTCTCTGTGTGCTATGGCAGTTTCAGGAGGACTCCTCTCTTGCTCAATCACCTCAGTGGTTGCTGTGTCTTAAAAAAAAAAATTAGATGAAATGAAAACTTCCTGTCCAAAGAAGTAACAAGTACTAATATTAACCCAGTATTTCATGCTGTTTTTATACTAGTAAGACCAGGCTACAGAAGACTATGATGGTTTGTGAAGTAATATGTTCTATAAAAAAGCAATACCTGCAAAAAAAAATTACATAAACTTTGAGCTGGTCCTCAGAAAAAGATGATTAACGGTATAGAGTACATAAGCAATACAATGAATTGCAGAAATATAAGCCTGCTTATGCCAAAGCAAACATACTTTGATAATAGTCAGAAATATTGTCAATTCATTAGGACTTTTTATTACCAAACATTTTCAATTAGAAATTTGAGTAATACTTCCTTTGTTATATAAACCAAACTCTGTCATACCAGCTCCGAGCCAGTCACTTCAACTCCTTACTTTACTTCATATAAACTGCTATTTGAACTTATGTAGTTGGTTGTCTGATCATTCAAATGCTAACTTTCTGTACAAAAGAGACATTGCTCATTCTCAGTTATTATCTCAGCACGGAGGAAAAAAAGCATCTTGCTAATCGATGAATGAATCAATGAAAAGTGGCCTATATATTAAATCCTTATCAATACTAGTAAAACAAGAAAGAAAAATCACAACATCAGCGCTCAGATTTGTCACTGTAAAAGACAATGCATGTAGCCCATGACACTCTCTATCAGAATGCAATCAAATGCGGGTAAGATATACTATGTTAGTAACTGCATTTCCATTGTAGAAAGGCTTCAAATGCTGTAAAAATGACCAGAAAAAGCACATCCAACATACATTAGGAAAGGTACTATATTTGTATCATTTAGGGGGAAAAAAGCAAACCAGAAAGAACAACTTTTGATTACCATATAATTTGTTTCATTATGGCGGTTATTTTCAAAGACTGATGACTGAATTAACAACTGAGTTGCCTTTAAAGGAATATTCCAAATATCTGTCTTTTACTGTTGACTTTAAAGAGAGCTTTGTTCATTTGGTGAGAATAATTTTCTATATGCTTTCTAAATTGTGTACTCTGCATTCTTTAAATCAAAACAAATGTCGAGAATTTATTTCCCAAATTTTCAATTTCAAATATGTCTTCAAAAGATAGAAAAAACTTCAAAAGTAGCGTTCTTCCATCAGAGCTTTCTATTTTGTGGCTCTTGTAGCAAAAGCCATTTATCATTACAGTTAGATATTTATATAAAACAGTATGTTCTGGTTATAGATTTCCCTCCTTTTATTTCTCCAAATTCCTTCCCACTTCCCTTCCTATCTGGTCCCACTCCTTCTGTTTCTCTAAGGGATAATAATAAAACATAACAACGTAAGAGAAAAGCTCGTACATCATAATAGGGTAAAACATAACAGCGTAAGAGAAAAGCTCGTACATCGTA
>JADRCH010000099.1:706936-804423 GCA_019843965.1 Rhynchomys soricoides | reverse complement strand
TAATAGGGTAAAACATAACAGCGTAAGAGAAAAGCTCGTACATCGTAATAGGGTAAAACAAATAAAAAGAAGGAAAAGAGTCCCCCTCCCTCCCAAGGCACACGAACAGATAGAGGTGCAGAGAACCACTTGTCCCACACTCAGGAATCCCACAAGAGCTCTAAGATGAAAGCCATAGTGTGTGTGTGTGTGTGTGTGTGTGTGCGTGAGTGCGTGCAAAGGAACTGTAGGATACTGTCATCCAGCTTCAGTAACTACTTCTAGGTATCCTGCTTCAGTCACAGATCTCTTACCCCCCCACCCCAGCCCCACCCCCAGTCAACACTGGCTATTTTTACATAAACCCTAGGCATTGTGTCTTTTTGTCTGGGAAGTTTCAGGATGAGTGGCTGAAGAATACTGAAACATGCTGACAACAATATCTTCACATCTAGAAGATATGAAGTATCCAACTGTTTCTTTTGTCTACAGTTATTCATAGTGATTTCAATTGGTAGCTCTGTCTCTCCAGTCTCTGACTCTGTCTCCTCTACCCACTACCAGTCCCTTCTTTCTTCTCTGCCTGCCCTTCAAGTTATGGAGACTGAATTCAGTCTCAAGCTCACACACACCAGACAAGTGACACAGCAGCGAACTTTATGTCTCTTTTAATCAAGTTCCTCTTTCCTCTCTTCTTCGATTTTTCTCTCTCCTATGCTACATTCAGTGGAAGAAATCAGTCTATTTCCTGCAGAATTTCCTGTGGAGTTTCTTATGGATGTAAATGTATTAATGTAGACAAGCACTGTTACAGACTTGTTATCCCAGTAATCATAAAGGAAGAGAATCTTCTTGACTCACAAGTCTGCCAGAACAGCAACCCTAGAAGAAACAACACACACTGGCAAACTGAAGGGAGGAAAGTTCACGAGGAAAGGTATGCTCTATAGCTAATCAAAGAAACAAGTGATCATATTTGCTTGCTCATCAAATGCATTAAAACGTTGATGAAGATCCATATGAATCTTGCGTGGCATGGACAGGGAAGGGGAGCGCACTCACCACTTTTCAACTCCAGTAAGCGCTTTTTCTCCTGCTGCCGCTCAAGCCTTTCTTTCAATGCTCGCTCTTTCGCTATCCTGGCACGCTTGTCCTTTTCCGCTGCTTCTCGGTTTTTGATGTTTTCCTTTAATGCTTGCTAATACAAATAAAATTTGAAAAACGATTAGTTTTAACCAGTGATTCCACAAGAAAATTATCTAAAATCACACACAAGGTACAACCATTGAGTGAATCCCTTTCAGATAACATTTAGTTCTTGGATGAGCAGCAGTAATATCATACACACTGACCCTTGTTACACATGTATCTATAATAAATACCCTGTTGGGTTCAAAGCACCTGCTTGTAAGTGGAATTACCTAAAAGGGAAAAGATAGACAGAAACTAAAAATAAAAAGGCATTTAATATACAAATCAAATCTGCTCACTAAGATATAAAGGGAATGTTAACTCCCTAAGAGTTGCCCATGTATGCTCTTCTATAAGCTATTCAACTTTAAGGGAAGCAGCTGAAGAAATGTGAAACCGGGATGAAATCTCCACCTAATGTTCAGGAACCAATACGTATTTTGTATAGATGGGTGTCATAAAGGCAACTATATAAATATTTGAGGTCTCCAAGTCAGATCCTGCGACTGTTGATCAAAACCAATAACATGCTAATGAAAAGAAGATCTCAATGGATATGTGATTAGTTAATTAATTTCTTATTTCTAAGTTTTATACCAATCAAGCAATGCCTCTCATGTGGCATTAGTGAGAATTAGCAGGTAAAGGTAGAATTTTCTAAGTGCCAACAAACAGCATGGCTTCATATTACATCCAACAGACTGTATTTCATTTAAGTGTCAATGAAAACAAACAGGTTACGTCTTAATTACCAATAATATTTTAAAAGCATACAATTAAACTACAAGTAAATAGCCTAATATTTTTCTTCTAAATGCAGTTCTAGAGACTGAACCCAGGGCTGCTGTAAGCAGGCAAGAGTTATCAACTGAATGCCATCCCCAGCCCATTGGTTTTCTGTTCATTTGTTGCAGTGTTTGAGATTAAAGGTATGTACTCACAGACAAGTAACACAGACAAGCACTGATCAAAATGTATAAGCATTCGTTTCTCTACCTGTTTGCATTTGCATGTACACATGTGGCAATTCATGTGCACATCCATGAATGTGGAGACCAGGTTCTGATGGCATGACTTCCTCAGTGGCTCTTAGCCTTACTTTTTGAGACTGGGTCTCCCCCTGAAACTGGAGCCCATCATATGGTTAGACTGCCTCACAAGTGAGTTCTAGGGCAAACCAGGAAGCTCTGGAGAGCTGCCTGTCTCTGCCTTCTCAGCACTGGGATTAAAGACATTCTCCACTATACCATACACAGCTTTAACCTGAGTGCTTAGATATGAATACAGGTCTCTTAAGATGTAAGTGGGTGGGGGAGCACCCTTATAGAGGCAGAGGGAGGGGGGAAGGGATAGGGGGTTTCTGGAGGGGAGACCTGGAAAGGTGATAACATTTGAAATGTAAATAAAGAAAATATCCAATAAAAGGAATAAAAAAGAGTAGGTTGAGCTATTTTGCAACACTAGAACATCCTTTTAAAAGCCAAATATAGTACACGAAATGACAGATGTATGTGACAACAAGTAATGAAAAAAGAAGGGAATGAATTTGAAAGAGAACAAGGAGGGTTCTCTGCAGAGTTGGAGGAAGAAAAGGAAATGATGTTCTTAGAACTGCAAAAAGAAAATAATAAAGAGAGGCTCAACTCATTACAAAAAAATCACAGACGTTATGAAGTAACTTTACACCAGATAAAGCCTACCTCTGGTTTGATTAAAACTGAGCCTTAGAAATCAAGGAGCTGGCCAAGAGTGGTGGTTTGACAAAGGTTAAGCCAGATAGGTTCAGTTCCTTGAATAGTCATCAGGGACCAGCACTGTGGAATTTCAAAGATTAAGAGGTGTGGCCTTGGAGTTGGTGTGACCTTGTTAGAGGAAGTGTGTCACTGGGGTGGGCTTTGAGGTTTTAAAACCCATGTTAAGCCCAGTATCTCCCTCTCTCTCTCTGCCCATGAGTCAGGATGCTACTCTCAGTTATTGCTCCAGCACCACGCTTGCTGAAATGTTCTCTGCCATGGAAATAATGAACTGATCCTCTGAAGCTGTAAGCAGGACTCCAGTTAAAGACTTTCTTTCATAAGACTTGTCACCATCATTGTATCTCTTCACAGGAATTGAATACTGATGAAGGCACTAATGGATGCACAAGCAGAGCAAGTGCTCACCAAGGTGCTCAGTTTCAGAGATGGAAAGAGGGAGAGATGGTGGTAAAGAGATTAGAAGCGTTAAGGTGTGTTAATGAAATGTCTTGGAAAGAACCATTCCTTATCTGGAACCTTCTCTGAAAGGCTGATCAGCTGGTTAGAATTAGAATTAATGTGGAGAATGGTTCTCGTTCAGAGCTTAATTACAATTTATCGTGGGCTAATTTTAGCCCACTTAATAGCTATTACTTGCCCATCTTTCAGACCTAACATCCTTGTGATTATTAGATAAATCTGTTTTGTTTTTTTTTGGGGGGGGGAGACTTTCCTTTGATATTTTATTTACATTTCAAATGTTTATCCCTTTCCAGATCTCCCCTTTGGAACTTCCCTATTCCTCCTCCCCACCCCCCCGCCACTATGGGGGTATTCCCCTACCCACCCACCCATCCACTCTTGTCTTCCCTCCTTGGCATTCTCCTATACTGGGGGATCTAACACCCTCAGGCCCAAGGGCCTCTACTCCCCCTGATGACTAACAAGACCTTTCTCTGCCATATACGTGGCGAGCACCATGGGTCCCTCCATGTGTATTCTTTGGTTGGTGATCCAGTCTCCAGGAACATTAGGAGGTCAGGCCAGTTGACCTCCATAGGTAGGTCAACTATGGAGCATTAGCATTACATAAATCTTTAAGAACATACAAACAGACCACTAGCTTCCACTAAAGAAAAAGCTGAGAATATCATCAGAGAGCAGGAGACCTGTAACAGAGACTACCCTGTTTGCTGTCACTCCTTCACGTGGTCTTTACATCAGTGTATTTGAAAGTTGTCTTGATTTATGATTTTCTTATTTTGATACTATAAAAGTTCATGAAACTATTACATACTGAAACATGGAACTAGTGAACAGAACCCGTATTCCCAGACAAGCATCACTTATGTTTGGCTCTAGAAAAGTTATTTTTTTTCCCATAATTCCCTCTTTGAGGTGACAATTATATTTCTGAATGGACAGGTGAAGCCTGATGATCCTTTCAGAAGTTTTTAGGCATTAAACTACGAGACAGAACACTAGGACAAAGCATTAACCAACCACCTCCTCTCCAACTGTTAACTCCCAGGTACTCACATGAGCAGTTTTGGGAGACAGAGGCAGTATATCCTGTTAAACCAAATCACCATCTTTGTTGTTCAGAAATATAAAAGGGGGACGGATGCCAGCCTATGCTCCAAACTCTTTTCTGTAGTATGAGCTGCTATCTATGTAGCTGGTGCCTGGGCCTCATCTCAATGGCCTATGAGAACTGAGGCTCAGGAACTGTTTCTCTGAGTAACAAACTATCCCCCGTCTCTGTTACAGGTCTTCTGCCCACAGCCATGAGGTAAAGTCTCAAACTCTTCAAAGTTTGTAACTGTTATTACCACCAAACTTTTGCTAAACTATAAGGTGGTTTCTGTCACTCTGGATGCTTTCATAGACCATCCTGCCAATCCAAACTGGATGCTGTCCTGCCTATTCTGGAAGAATAGGATCAAGTACTTGCAATGAAAGTCTGGAGTGTGTGTGGAGAGGGGGTGGGGGGGATCAGTAAGCTGCATTTGTAAGTGCATGTGTCTCTACTCTACTAGGGTTGCATCTGATAACAGTCAAGTATAAGACAATGGCAGATCGAGAAATCAACATAAGCTAGGCAGGTAGAATTGGCAGTTCCAAAACAATCAAAACTGAAGCTCCTCAACCAAAGGTGCATTAAGTGTATACATGTGTAGACACATATATGAATGCATCAAATTTGAGACGGGTTAGAAAGGGTAGATGGTGGATATACAAACATTAGGAATAAAGCTGCATTTCTTGCTTGAGGAAAATAAACAGAAACGAAGTACAGCACCAAATAAAGCGTGTCAGCTTATTTATGGATTACATTGACTTCTAAACTCTTGTAGTGTTAATTATACTTTAATGACTGGATACATCTCAATGTGGACATTTATTAGAACTTCTATTACCAGATAAAACCTCCACACCCTTTTAGGGGAATAAAAATTCAAAGTTACTTTCCAAGACCTATGAAAATAATATTTACCTTTAGAAATACAATTTACAGTAGCTCTCGAAGCCATTTTTGTTTTAGGGAAAATGCACTATTGAGTTTCATTTAAAAGTCTACCTCACTTAAAACTTCTTTTATTCTGCCATTAAAACAGTTGGGAGAATTCAGGACGGAGAAACACCAGTGGTAGCATAGAAATGAGCACTTAGCTCTCAACTAACAACATAGTACAAACAGTAATTTGGGGTTTTCTTGTATGCCAAATCATAAGAAATAAACGTGGCCTCAAATAGCAAATCTCAACAGAGAATGATTATTATCTTAGATAAAATTGTTTCTCAGTTATGTAAATTCTAAATTCAAATCTCCTAGGGGAGGTTGAGCCAGAAATATCAATAGGTTGATCATGAGACACTAATTTTAATACTTGGCCTTCTATGGACAAATGCATACACCATCCACTGCACTCAACTACATACTGCTGCAAGACATTCTCTGTGCATGTTTCCCCAGATGCAGTCTGGTACACGCCCTTTTGGAAAGGTATGTGGATCTATTAGTCCACATTAGTGACCATAGAGGCTTTTGAAACTTTAGCCAGATTCTGACTGATCATTTCAAATAAAACCAATAACTGAATCCAGTTCCAAAGACTCACCTACTTTTCATGACTGTCTACATAACGATACTCATGTATATTAACACACAGGTGAGATCCAAAGTATATGCCTCTGCTAGCAAGAGCGTGACTTTACAGGGAAAACACAGAGCTCCTAATCAGTCTCACCTAAAATTAGTTTAGTAATATAACTGATGTTAGAACAATTCTTTTATAAGTGGTTATTTATTATTATAGCATTACAGACATTTTTTTTTTCAGAGAAATCAAAGTGGTCCAAAGCTAGTAAATTTAAAGAAGTTTGTGAATGCATCAAGGTGTATGTATTTGTTGTGTGTAAAATTTAGAAGTGTCAGACAGAAAGTAATGCCTTATGAGTTGTGAATATTATAAATATTATCATTGAATTTCACAAAATGTCAGCATCATTTGTTAACTTTTATAAGCTTTTTCTTTCAAAAATTGTTTATAGTACTAATCTGTACTTTAGATGTAAATTGTACTTCACTTCTATAGCCTATATTATTGAATTTGTTCTATCAGAGGATTTTAAGTTGTTTCCAATGATTGGTTACAGTGGACAACATAGACATGAATACGAACAGTGGCTACATCGGCGACTACACAGACGTGAGAGTTGGTTAATGGAGCGTGTCACTAACTGGTTCCTAAACTAGTATGTAAGTACACATGTACATGTACATACATACATATATATAAAATATATGTATATAAAATTATTGGCAGCCAGTTTTTAAGTGAAAGAAAGCTTGAAGCCAATGGAAAGTTTTACTATGTATTGTATTTCATGTGTGTGTGTGTGAGTGTAAGAGTGCCGGATCACATTGTAAATATTATTTCATATATGAAGTATGGTAATAAAAATCTACAAATCACTCCTTTCTCAAATAGTGGAGGAACTGAGGAGCCACAGAACTGGAGCTGCACTGCCTCAGCAGAAGACATTAAGCTGTTTTAAATGATGTGTCAACGTACGCTTCTACCTCTAGGATAGACATACAGATTACACAACACCCTACCCGTCACAAGTCTTAATCTTGCCAGCATAGGTGGTTTTACGTCATGTTTTATCTTCTGTTTCTCTGGCTACTAGTTCATTGACACATCATTTTATGTAATTCTAAAGTCACTTGTATTTATTTCCTCTTCAGTTAATTGCCTATTTTACCTGCTTTTTTCTTTTCTTTCTGAGTTTTATCTAAGGAACTTATTAGTTGTTTAGAGTTTTGTATACCATGCCCTTGTCAATTTATGTTTTATACTCTCAACATTATTTACATTGTTATTCATAAGCAATAGTTCTTGAACTTTATATAATCAAAGTCTCTTCTCCATTGCTGGTTCCTGTAAATCTTTGAGGTACCATTTGTACTTCATGAGAGGTATTTTCTGTACTTCGTGAGGTTTGAAGTTGTTTTTGACAATTCAATATTTAGTTGTTTAAGATCAACGTTTGTGAATCATCTGAGGTGGAGATGCATAATCTTTTGGTAAAGTTATTCCTATCATCTAATTCTTGACAGGAGCCATTTAAATGCTTTTATAAAATGATGGCAATTTAAAATGTTCATCATTTAAAAATTTTAATTGCATGTTAATGAGATCAAGAAATAAAATTGATACTTAGAAATTTATTGAGCTTGCTTTCATAGTGTCAGGCAAACAATTTCAATAATAGCTCCAAATGGCTTTAGGGAAATGAACGTTCCTTAATGAAGGCTTGGGTGCTATACTCCTCTATCAGCACCAGCCTCTACACTGAAGTGTCTAAAGCTTCTTTCCACCGGACTTACCAATAACCAAAAAAGAACTGGCAGATTTTCCCAGTATAATGTTAAATCCGGGATTTATCCACAGAATTTATCAATATTTCCATAGTCAGCCAGGTGTGATGGCGTACCCATTTAATTCCAGCACTGAGTTCAAGGCCAGCCAGGTCTACAGAATGAGTTCCAGGAGAGCCAGGGCTATACAAAGAAACCATGTTTCAAAGAACCAGAACCAAAGCAAAAAAAAAAAAAAAATTTACATTGTCATTTGAGGCTACCACATGCACATCTCACATCTGTATGCTCTGGGTGAAGTAGCTTTTCCTTTTCATAAAGTAACAGCGTTTGCTCTAGGGGCACTTGGGTATTAGCTTGCCTTCCTTCTGCCCTGCAGTACTTCCTGCCTTACAGGAAGTGTTGCACCACTTCAGACTTTTCTAATCTCATGGCTTTAGGTAGGTCTTGTAAATCTGCCAAATTTCTAACAAACTTGTAAAAGCCCCATGCTTTCTCTTTTAAATCTAGTCTGTCTCTTAAACATCCTTGTCTTTTTATTCTTCTTGGTCCTACCTTGGATTATCCCTTCTATAAATCTTGTGCTATGAGTTTTTTTCCTTTAGGTGCACTTCTTGATTTAATTCTCTCCTACAATTCAGATTTTACCTGATACTTCTAGCCTGCACACGATCCCGCTCATTTTGTTACACAAACAATACAAACCCTGAATTTACTTGATGCCTTTACTTTCCTTCTTTCAATACACAGCAGAGTCTTTAAACATCAGATCTTTTTCAGATAACTCTGTTGTATAAGTAGTCACTCTTTGTATGCGAATTAACTTTTATTGCATAGGTCATTTTATTTTTTATATTTCTTCATATGCCTTTTGCTTCATGAGTCTTACTTTAAAAAATGTTTCTGTGTGGGGCAACCAACGGTATGATGCTGATCACAATTTTGTAAATATCTTTATGGGGAAAACCAGCTGTACTCATGAAGCTATGCTGTTTAATATCATTCTGTAACTTACCAACTTTGAGTAATAGACCCTGAGACTTGAAATACTATCTGACCTGTTAGGAAAAATCCTGCCAACCTGTTTTTAAAGCTCTGTTTGAAAGAGGCTAAAGCATTTGCCCCACAAGGCTGGCCACCCTCAGAACTCTTGTGAGAAATGCAGGGAACAGCATCTGCAATCCTGGTGTTTCCCCTGGGAACTGGGAAATGAAGACAGGAGAATCCTTTGAAGTTCTTGGGTCAGCTGGCCCGATGTGTGCAGGCTTTCTACAAGACTCATCCTCGTGCAGACAAGCTAGAAGGAAAAAAGTCACATTCACGGCTGTCCACTGAAGGCCACATGCACAACAGGGCGCCCAAACACACTTCACCTTCTGTTGCTTTATAAACAGCCTACCTCTGCCATAGCTTTGTCAGACTCTTCCACAACAGAAGAACGACTACACTCTTTCACTGTCTGGAGACATTTCCTACTGGCTTCCTGCTCTGCTGACCAGAAGTAACATACATCCATGGAAGTGTTGGAATGATATCTTGTTGTTTGCTTGGTAGGGGATTTGTATTGGGCATGCTGTGGTTTTACTCACAGAATTATATCTATATCTATATCTATATCTATATCTATATCTATATCTGTTCTTGTGGATACATGTGAGCACAGGAAGCCATGGAGGTCAACAACATTGGATCTGCCCCGAGTTGGAGTTACTGCTAATTTTTGCCTGGAGTAAGTAGTGCTGGGAACTGAACTTATGTCTTCTGTAAGAGCAGAATGCACTCTTAAACCATCTTCCATCTGAGCCATTTTCCAGCCCCATGGACAGAAATTTTTTTTTTTTTTTTTTTGAGTTTCACTTTATTTATTTTGAATGTTACAGATGGTACTTCCTACTTGTAGATTCTTGATCTGGAAACATCGTAGGCACTGTTTTGATTATTTATTGTTCATTGATTCTCAATAATATTTTGTGGCTCTTGTTACAAAATTGGGAAAGCGGTCTTACCCTGTTCAGTATTTCTCTCACCCACACCACGGACTGTCCTCTGAACATTTTCATTTAATAAGCATTTGTCTGTATAGAGTACAATCCTCTCTAGTCCACTGTGTGTTTAGTGTCAACCACCAAATTTCTCTATTACCCTCTTCCTTTCCTTTGAAGTGGTCGTTTGTAGTAGACTAGTCTTTTTAAAATCCTTTCTTTCCTTAAACATTTTGTGTCTTCTTTCACATGAGGATCTGGGAGCAGGGAATGTCTATGTCTATTACGTTTTTCCTTGTGATGTTATTACGCTACTTCAAGGTTGTTTAGTACTTGGAATTGGGTTCCAAGTATAAGCATAATTAATAAGATCCTTAGGGAAAACGTTGTAATTGTCTTCCAGCACAGAGCTTTGAAATGGCTTCTGTAAAGAACCAGATTTGTTTTCTAACCTGGGTGAGATAAGTCCTACCCCCAGCCCTGCCCTATCCCATGCTTATTTTGAAAGCTTTATGAAATGTCTTTATTCTTCCCAAGCTCTGGTCTCTAACTTCACAGAACCTGGCCACTCTGTTCTCCCTCTTTCTCTTTAATATTTTTTGCCCTTGGATATTTCCTGAACTTTCTAATTTTTGAAAAGGGCTCATCGGATTACTGAGAACGCTTGGTAAGGAAAACGTAAGAGCCTTAACGTAGTTGGATGAATTACTGTAGGATAGATCATCCAGAGTCCTCACTTAAAACCTGCCTGATAAGCGAAGTTCTCCACAGTGTTAAATAGTGTGGGGCTGAATAACACATCTGATTTCATTTTATAGGATGCTGTAGCTCATCTACACTAATATAATTTTGGGTACCTTAGACACATGTTTTAAGTACCAATATTAAATGAAAATAATTGGATACTCATAATTTTAAGAGAGCATTCACACATATGTTATATGGAAAGTTTATGAGATAAAAATGTGTCTGATATTACAAGATATGAAATATGAAGATTTTTCTAAACTTATTTTTCATAAAAAAATCTGAGTTTTTTTCCACATACTTGAATGATAGTATAGTCTAATGAGATGGAAATCTAAAATCACATTCTTTTACTTAAATGACTATTTGGCACTTAAGAGCTGTATGACATTGCCTCAACCGCGTCTGCAAAAAGGATAAAAGATGTTGCTATTTCAAGAATTAAAGACACTAATTCATATATTTGCCTTCCATCACTTCCCTACCACAGGTGAGGCCCACACAGTGGTAACAAATATTGTTTTATTATATCTAACTTGAAATATGATTTTCATGAGCTGTAATCCATTCAAATGCTTAAGGCACATTTATTCAGCTACGACTCATGAAGATCCATGTTCTAGCTTCTGTCAATATTACATGCTTCTATCAAGCCTCAGGAAAATGCCAAATTTCATGGCTCCTATGAGAATGTAAGTGTTTCTATTCAGAGATGCTGGAATAGGATGCTGCCCTATGTTGAATGGGAGCGAAGTAGAAGCATCCAATGCAGGCAGGATGACTTGGCAAGGAAGGTGTCAAGATGAATTAAATATGGAAGGCAAGATGTAGTTCTCAACCTCAAGTCTAGCCATTATTCCTGTAAGGACTCAATTTCCATATGTATGCACATTGTTTCAATATTACTAATCTAATGTGCTCAGGGATTTATTCCGGAAAGAGACTAGCTTCATTATCTACCTGCTCCTCAAAGTAGTGCTTTAGCTGTTTTTGAAAGGAATTTAAAGAATATATATATATATATAATTTAAAATTTGGGAGTAATTATAAAATGACTGTTAATTGGGTAATGTTTTAAGTTACATATGAGGAATGCTTAATTTCAAATGAAAGCAATATATTATTTTGTATGTTTTTATCAGCCTTATAAAAATAAAATATAAAGTCACAGATTAAGTATAAATAACCACAGATACTAACTTTAAAAATATATATTTCATCACTATTCAGACTATATAAATAGCTTTACATACCTCAATGTTTTCAAGCTATTTTAATATCTTGTATATTTTTTATATTTCAGAAAACTACAGAGACCTTATTTTTAAAAAAGCAAAAAAAGCCCTGTCCATTCAGTTTTCTTTCTTTAAACATTCATATATACTCACATATGTAAGCCTGAGATACATTTCCGTAATATAGGTTTCACTGAACTCAATTTTTGTTGCCTAAGTATTCACTTGTTGTCTTGTATCTCACACTGCATCAACTCAAGCTGTCTCTCCATGCTTCCCAGGAGTGGATATTAGGTACTGTCAGAAGCAAGCTAGTTTCCTCTAAGTAAACAAACAATATGGATCTAGTATATTACCAGCAAATGCCTAGCTTAGGTGTATTTACCCTCATGTGCAGGCAATAGGACTGCTTTCAAAAATTCCTGATCGATTCATCTTCAGGAATGCACAAAAATATCTTAATCTGAACAACAACAACAACAAAAAAAGCAACATAGAAAGCATTTTTGTGCTCTTGCAAGAGAACACTGCAATGTTCATGAACCATGGAGGACAATACTTCAAATCCACATCCCAGAATTTGTTAGGAATTCAAAAGTATGTAGTTCTTAGTTTCACATAAAATGTTTTTCATAATAACTAGGAAATTCCCCTTGTAAAAACAAATAAACAACAATCCTAGTAAGATCATTACTAAATAAATCCTATTTTGTTAACTCAATCCCATTGGTTCTGACCTAGAATTACCAAGAATCATTTTACAATGCTGCCAGTGGGACAGGGTGCAGGATGCACTCTGCTCTGGCAGGACAAACTGAGCATTTGAATAGTTCCTGCTCAGTCTGTGCCAGTACAATATGAAAATGGACAAATACCCCCTAAGTGGGAATTAAAACAGCTCAACAGCTATGCAGGTGCTCATGATAACCTAATTCCCCTCAGGCCCCTCTCTGCTATAAAGTCAGCCTCAGCAAAGTGAATAGATTACTCAGTAGCCACTAGTAAGGTCACTGACCTTTCGTAAGTTTGCTATGGATTGGTCTGCAAAGCTGAGATAAATAAAATACTTCAATTAGCACACTGGGTCTTTAACAAAGCATGATATGGTTATAAGGTTCTTTCTAATATAATTTGACTCTCCACATTGAATTATATCTTTCCTTGAAGTAATATCATGTTCCTTTTATTTCTCAATCATAAGCCACTGGCAAACCAACGTGTAGAATGGCATGCACATAGTGCTGGGAAGTAGGCTGCACACGGGATAGCGGTTTGCTAAGCTACTCTTAATTCCCTCTCTTAGGAAAGAGCCACGTAAAACTCTCATGTCCCACGTGAGCCTGCTTGTCAGCCCTTGGACTTCATCACCCTTTACAGTCCTCCCAAATGTTTTGTCTGTCTGGACCTGGGTATGTGTTTGAAGTGGGAGAGAGGATTACATTTGATGTATGGATATTAATGTTAGTTTATGCGTTTCTATCTGCACTTTGCAGGTTTATAATGAAATGTCTTCAGTTACATGGATTAGTGTGTGCTAATACTATGTATGTTGTTTTTATTGATATTCAAAATAATCCAGCCTTTAGTTTTCATTTTTCTATTTCATTGAGCAACACAACAAAAGCTTCTTCAAGAGAAATACAAATTGCTAACCATTTAAAAGTACAGAACCAGTCTGTCAAATACATGTATTATCTCCCGGAGTAAGGCAAAGTAAGAATGAATCTTATCAGTAAAGAAGAGAGTTCAAGTCAGTTACACTGGGTGTATTTTCATTGTGAGAATTTAAAGAGTCATGATTAGGATCGTCACAAACATTTCCAAAGTTGCAAAGTCGAAATCTAGGATTGATCACATTGCTTGAATAAAACAGACCCCAAGCGAGGGGGGGGGGGGGGGGGGGGGGGGGGACGACTCAGAATATTCTCTCCCATGTGGGAAGCCTTAGAGCTCCAAGTATGATCTCAGAATAACAAAGGTGCTAATGAAGACAGAAGCCCTATGTGAAAAGACTCCAAATACAACTTTGAAATTGTAAGCCCACCAAAATATGCATGGGTTGATGATGCTTTCTATTATAATCACAGAAGCTGGCTCATCACTCAACCATAAGACTTGTACATGATATTTTTGCCCCTGACAACATAAAACATATCAGTCTACAAGCTTCAAGAAGCATTCAGGATATGCTCAGTGCTTTGCCCTCCTGCTATTGTCTAAGCTGGTTCACATAGCAGTCAGGACAAATGGTATTCAGAGCTGACAAGCATAAAATTTGTGTGGTTTAAACAATTTACCTACCAACACAGGTTGTGTTCTCCTTGAAAAAACAACAACAACAACAACAATAACAACAACAAAGCAGACAAACATACAAACAAAACCTCAGCAAAATGCCTTTTCATTGGATGATGGAATAGTAGCAACTGGGATAACAGTTCAAGAGAAAAAGCAAATTTTCATTGACCAAAAGATACAGAAAAATTCTAGGAGTTATTCTTGCTTTGTTATTGGTTCATGATACATATTTCAATTATATAAACAAAGAAATCAACTATATTAATGTTTGCCAAATATATGAATTTCAAATCTTGATTGGATGAAATTTAAGTAATAACCTGTAGAAATAGTCTAATGCCAGAACTAAACACAAATCGGGTGTGTCTTCTGCTCAGGGTATGATCAAAGGAGGGAGCTACAAGGTTACTGTGTCTGTTGTCTGTACAGAACTAGCTTGTGCAGTCTCTTGTGCATTTGGTCAGTAACTCCACTCCATTCAGTTATTGACAGGTAACAGAGGCTCAGTAAGGTTAAGTAACTTGAAAGTTACTGTCACGGATAATCTACAAAGACACATTTCAATAAATGGTACTAAGATGTTAAAGAGTCTGCTCATGACCACCAACCCCTTCCTATTAGTGAAACAAACAGCTACATTTCAGAATATAAGACAAAACATGAGGGTGAAGTTGATTGGATGACGAATTCACTAAGCACTTATAATAAAAACCATTCCATCTCCAGACTGCCACTCCATGCAATGCAAAGAGGAGCTTTATATATGCATGGGAGATAAAGCAAGAAGCATAATGGGTTTTGCTTGCTCTTTTTCTTCCCAGAGTTGCGGACTTAACACAGGCCCTTGAATGCATTAGGCAAATACTTTACCTCTAAGGAAGAAACCCAAATGGGTTTCATGGATTAGCAAACACTACAGAATCTGGCACATCTGTAGACAAACATAAACAAGAAACACTACAGAATCTGGCACATCTGTAGACAAACATAAACAAGAAAAAGGCAAAATATAACAATTTCCTAATTTGGGGTTATTCAGTAGTAATAACTTCAAGGGATTGTTTGTTTCGGGATACCTTTTAAATCCTAACCCCAAAGTGGAACCTCAGGTCTTAGGGTCTTTATACACTGTGAATAAGAAATGGATGTTCAGTGCAATGTAAGCTCAGAGAAAAAGCATTCCTGTGCTCAGGAAACACATGTTCAAAAGCTGGACACACACCCACACCCCTACTCCATATGAATTATCTGACACTGAACAATTAAAGGAGTCAGTCCTCAAGTATGCTGGAAACACTGAATAATGGATTTGTTTTTTTAGCATGTATAATTTGTCTGAAACCTTTTACCTAAAAGACACACAGCAAAAGGTCAAAAGAGAAGGGAGCAGCAGAAATCTTTTCTAAGTGACGAAGTCAACAAAATAGGTAAGGATTCTGGGTTTATAAAGAGTTGAAATGCGCTAATAATTTTGAGGAAGGGGAACTAAAAGCAAAGGAGTTTTCACTGAAGAGAAAGCAACATCAAGATAATGAAAGCACTGAAGATAAAATCCTGCAGTTCAGACCAGGTGAGGAAAGCCGGGGCACAGACCTCTTCTAAGATACAAACTGGGCTGGAACACACCTTGCATTACAAGACTACATTGACAAGGACAAAAGAAAAGCAGGCTACATGCACAGGAGACAGGAGTCTGCTGTTGAATAAGGTTAGAACAGGTATGAGGTCACCAGCAGGATCCAACAGTAACATGCTGAATGCAAATGACCCATGAAAGCGGCTCAGGTACTAGTGAAGACAGATAGGTAGGGACCCACAGAGGGAGCCCAAAGCCACTCTAGGGTGTTAATGGATGGGTAGTTATAAAGAAGTACAGCAGTAGGGCCTGAGCTGACAGAGCTTGGCAGAGCTGACAGGTCACAGGCAACACTTTACCCAGCATCACCAATCTTACCTTTATGCTTGACACAGTCCCACAGAAGGTATTGCTGAAAGGCAAATTCCCCACCCACCTTCATTTCCTCCCTCTCCCAACCAGGCTTCATGGTCACTGTCCTCAAACTTAACAGAACTTTTTATTTTGTGGAAGCAAATCAGTCATGCAAACGTCATGAAGCCATCAATGGAAAGGGTAAGTATAAAGAAATGAAATATGCTATGCATTCTATTTAACAAGTGGTCAAAAGAAGGCAAAACCAAAACAACAGCAACCCTCAAAACCGAAGTCATTACTTCAATCTTCTTGCAAACTTAACAGCAGGGTGCTGTAAGCCTTTAAAGGGGCAGGATTCGAACTTTTGGGCTAATAACCACTTAAAGATCCCCCAGTATAGGGGAATGCCAAGAAGGGAAGAGGACAGTGGGTGAGTGGGTGGGGGAATACCCCCATGGTGGCAGGGGGTGGGGGAGGGAATATGGAGGTTCCAAAGGGGAGATCTGGAAAGGGGGAAACATTTGAAATGTAAATAAAGTATCAAAAACAAACAAACAAACAAATAAATAAATAAATAAAAAAAGGGAGGGATTCAGGAAATGAGTTGCTCCAGGAAGCACAGGTTTGCCTGTTGCCAAGTAAGGTGACATGAGTTCTATCCTCAGGCCCCATGTAGTGGAAGAAGAGAACTGACCTCTCCAACAAGTTTTCTTCTGGCATCTACAAACGTTTCACAGCACACGCCTCCCCTAATCCTGACATAGCAAGTCATATACATGTTTGTAAAAAGGAATCACCGGCAGTTCCTCTCAAAGCAGAAGCCCCTTTTCTAAAACTCTGGGCTTCTCCTCCTCAGTTCCCTCTCCTCTTAAAGCTGTAGCTCACGAAGCACCGTGAAGATCCTCGGGGACTTAGTGTCCCATGTATACAGAGCCTAGAGAGAAGCCAGTGCTCAACCACTGGTGTGTTTGGGTTTTCTCCTCTTGTTGATGCTAACAAAACTAAGACTGAACAAAATTACATCTCCCCTTACCTTAGCCCTCATTTCTGAAAAAGCTGGTTCAGTAGCTCTAAAGAGGCTGGTGCCCAGGAAGCAGAGATCCTTGTTATGGAAGGAAAGGACAGCGACAAAGCCTTAACTCCCATGTGAGAACTCTTGGTCTAAACAGGGTGACTTAACACGCTGTCAAATGAACAGCTGTTCTTCACAGAAGCTACAAGATCTTGAAAATTTCCCGTCTTGGTCTACAAGGCGTGCGGCAGCAATCTGTAACAGATGTTGCCTCTTTAGCTCTTGCAACAAGGCTCTTATGGAACAGAGATATAAACCTGAAGAATAAGATCTACACAACTTAGTTGTGGCTGTAGTAATACTTAGGAGAACTGATGTAAGATGGTCAACAGTACACTACAGGGATCTGACGAGAGACTTCTAAATTGTTTCACTTCAAAAGCAGTGGTATTTCAAAAATTGTTCAGATAAATTCACTGCAAATTAAATGACTTACTACAAGTGAAACTGGTCATGACTTTTATTTTGGCAGCAGAGGCTAGATATCAATTTAGTACCACTTAAAATGTTCTAGATATCACACACTTAATAGTTCACACAATTCAGGCCTATATGGTGCAAATCTGGAGCCAGACAAACTAGGTCAGCACACTGGCTTCTGGCTACAGAATGATGGGTTCAGGGTACTGAGTATAAATACTGGTTGTGGAGAAGTTTAAATAAGTGAAGATGGAACCTGGAGAGTGGCTGACAATGAATGCATTACCCACTAAAGATGGCATCCACTGATCACCTGATACTCAAGGTTTACCAGTTTAAGTGATGCACTATATTAGACACATAAGCATGAATCACACAGACTCAAATCTTAGCAGAAGAATGAAAGCTTGGGACGATGAGTGGAAGGGGATGCAGCCAAGAACAGAAGGAGCAGTATTTCAGGCACTGAACATGGATGGCACAATGTCCAGAAACAGAAAACGCTCTCCAAGGAAGCCTGCCATCTCAGCAGGAGGATTGGACCAAGGGACCGGTACTATCCTTCCTCACAATACAAAATCAACCTTGATCATCTATGTGTAGAATTGATCAGTGGAAGCAAATAAAGTAATCCTAATGTCATTCTGGAATCTAAGTCTACCTTTTTCAAACGGAAACATTTTAAAGTTTATTTCTATGAATAATGGTGTCTCATAAGTCACTAGATAATTCAACACAATGTATTATACAGAAAGTGACACATATATGTATCACAAGAAGACAATGTGAGTGTATATCCATTTATAAAAACAATTGCAAGGAGCCCTGAATTTTTGGGGAAAACAGAATGAAAAGTTTTAGTAAACAATTGGAGGGCTTTCCTTAAAAGTTCATCAGATCATTTTTAAGTGATTATAACTGAGCCCAGCAAAGTTAGGGAAAAGTTTGCCTGAGATGAAAAAGCAGCTCTCTAAACCCAATCTTCTTTTTCTTTATACTTCAAAACTTTTTAATCCTCATAAAGCGTGTGCTGAAATACAAAAATGATTTCCCCACTTATTAAGAATAACAATTTTTCCCTTGCATTACAGTACCCCCGTCTCCCAAGGGAAGCAACAATACCTTCTCACTTTAATATGTGTGTGTGTGGCTTTTGTCCCCCATCTAATCAGCTAATACTTTTCAAAAGATCTTTTTAATACCTAAATGAAAGGATTCTACCTCAAAGACCTGACCTCCCTATTAAAGCGTCTGAAGCAAACTGTAGGAACATAAAGCCTACTCAAAGGGAAATGGCAGGGGGCTTATTGTACAATGCATTAAAAAAGGAGGGGAAAAGAGCTTCACGGGAGCTGCATGGAATTTGGTAAAATTATACCACAAAATACAAATTGATCCTAAGCATAAAGAAGCAAATTCATAGCCAAAAACTTATTATAAAAGTGCCCTGTAATCAGCCAGGAGGAGCCTTTATAAAACCTTCAGAAGTTGTCACTTTTTCAATCAAAATTTCTGATTACAGTTTCATGTTAAAAAAGGCCCGAAAGAGAACAAACTACATATTTTTCAACAGATTTAAAATTTGAAAGATTTAAAGCTAATCTGCAACCCCAGAAAAGATAGGCTTCACTAGAAAATGCAAGAAGAGAACTAAATCTCAGAGAATAGGCAAGAACAATTACAAGAACACTTTACAGAAAACTAAGGTTAAAAAAAAAAAAAACCAAAAACCAAAAACAAACAGAAAACAAAGGTAGAATCTTCACGCACCATAAATGAAGTCCTGAAGTTGTTTAGGTCATTTAAAAACTCTTCCACGGAAACCTTCTTCATGTCGACAGCATAGTAGGCCAAGGCACTCTGGTACACTTGTGTCATGTGGTCCAGTAGCGTGGCGAGATTTTCATACTGCCCTTTTGCACTGATAACGAAGCTGTAGATACTACGTTAAGGATTTTTGAAATCTGCAAAGCAATGCTAAACATGAAAACATTTCTAGCTCCACACTTGATTCTAATTTTTCGCCACCTATCTTCCAAACTCAAAAATGGCTGCCAGAGAGTCTTCTCTAGGGCACAAAGCAAAGAAGCAGTTGGTGAATTTCAAATTAATTCTGGCAAATAGCCAAAGAAATATTTATCTCTTTAGTATCTGTCTTTCATACTTCAGTTCAAGAATTTTTTTTTTATTTATCATAATAATGATCTATGCCATGAAGCTTGTAAAATAAATGATTCTAGTTCAGAAGCTAAGACTCAGCAATTAGAATATCCTGAGTTAAAAATATGGCCACAGAGAAAAGCAGTTGAATTGAATAACTTAAGGTCAGTGCATGGCTCCCATACATCATCCTGGTCAGAGCATGTACACCAGTCCTTCATCTCCCTGCCTCAACAGCCTTATCTCCAACCCTGGAGGAACACAGTCACCTCTAGCACATAGTGTGGAGACAGTTCTAACAACATGCCTAGAAAAGTGATCAGGCAGTTGGGAACATACATAAACACCCCCTATGGTTACTGTCCACTTACTCAATTTAAGCTAATGATTTTAAGAGCAGGAGAGTAAATTGATGCTTTAAATTCTTTTCTAAAATATTCCTATATAGTTTCTTCTGCATATTGCTTGATTAAAATTTATGCTTGCATACACCAAAAACAGTAGGCAAATGTGGAGATAGAAATCTGGAATTGTTCTCACACTAATTTCCGGTAAGTCAAATCATTGTGAAAGACATTATAGAAATATGAGACTAGTATGTCACTGATAATAAAAAAAATATTTTGAAAACTGACAATAGGCCATCCTTTAAAACAAACCAAACTTACTGAGAAAATCTGATATAAAATCACCACACCATATTTTAAAGAAAGACTCATGCGGATGAATCATACAGCCTAAGGACTCTTATGCCAATATTTTATTTCAACCTTGGTAGGAAGGGTATCCTCAAAAGTCTGACAAAATGTCATGGATATACTATTCACAGAACTGTGTGCACACATGCACTTGGAACATAGTTGAGATATAACACAAGGACTTAAGAAAGTGCTTGGCTGAGGGTCTGGGGTGATTCCGTACCTGTCCCTCTGTGCCCATATAACTCCTTACAAGGCTGAGTTTCAACAACAGGCAATGCACAAATATTACTCATTTTCTCCCAATATGTGGGGAGATGCACATTGTCAAAAATTCATTTGTCAAAAGGTGTAAAATAAAGCAATGGTACTGTGTAGGTCTTGAGGTAAGACCATGAGTAAGGAAACATCAGAAGTGCATCTGCATACACTTAGAAAACAGTGCAATTACATTGAAAGATGGCATGGAAACAATGACTAAAAGCCAGAGCCACGGAAAAGACATGGTTTTGTCCTAACAGCCAGGAGGATTGTAAGTTAACTTTCTTATCATTATTATATATAAAACTATTTTATCCAAAAGGAAATGAAGAAGAGCTTTGAATAACGGGAATTACCCAAAATAATAGTAAAGCTAGCCATGGAAATAGCCAAATTAATCCTTAGGGGTTTGAAACGATGTCTGACAGAGCAGAATAACTGCTTATGTGAATTATACATACTACTTTAGTGCTCAGAGTACCCTCTTTTAAGGGACAATGGAAGAATAATTATCACCATCTCAAAGAAGAACCCAAACTAGATGTCCTTGTGTTGACTCTTAAAGTCCACTTAGACAAAATGTCTACGCCTGGCATGCTGGTTCTCATATGTAATCTTAGTGCTTGGTGGGCTGAGGCAGGTTTAATACTACAGATATGAGGCTAGTCTGGGTTCAAAAGCAAGAAAAAAACAAATGGAAGAAAGGGAGGGAGAAATGTGTCTGTATGGCAGTACTGGCTAGGCTCTATCATTTTTCCTAACATCAAGTTCTCTATTTGTTCAGAGAAACAGGCAACATACAACAAAATAAACTTTTGATAATGTGCAAATTTACTTACACACACAACTACCTTGCGTTTTAAGAAATCAATTTCATTTTGCCTTTCTCATTATCAAAACTGAGGAGAATCCCTCAAATACTTCTTGAATGCCTGTAGCTGTGCTGTTCAGAAGATACATAAGATGCAGATCTGTGTTTATGCTGTCTCAAAACAAGTAGTTAGAGCTAGCTAAAGCACAGCTTGTACTGTAGTCCTTGTCTGCCACTACCGTTGACTGTCAGCATCCTCCACAGCTACAGCCACTCTTACACGTAGGGCATCCCTACTCTGCCATCATCAGAAACACACTGTTTTCATGGGCTAGGGAAATAGCTGGCAAAGTGACTGGATGAAGACTTCAATGGGGATTTCCAAACCCATGTAAAACAGCAGGTGAGGTGGCACAGAATTACAATTCCAGTGCTGGGAGGTAGGAACAGGTTTGTAGCTGTAGCTCACTGTCTTAAGCAGCTGAGTGATATGGGTAGGCTCTCAGTTTAGGAAGAGACCCTATCTCTTAACATGAGCCAAAGAGAAACCCAGGATACCAGAAATCGACTGCTAGCTTCCACATACATGCTACACACACACACACACCCACAGAGGGAGAGGGAGAGGAGAGGAAGAGGAAGAGGAGAGGGAGAGGGAGGGAGGGGCTGGGGAGAGAGAAGGGGGTGGGAAAGGGGGGGCAACTGTTCTATTAAGATAATGTTCAAGGACCAATTTCAGTGAGATTCATATATCTAATGTATTTCACAACCCCTTTTTAGAACCCAGGACCGAGACAACCATTTCAAGAAATACTCCTAAGTTCACTGCACCTCTAGGTCTTAGACAGAACAGTATTTAACAAGATAGGCTAAGGTTCTGTGGTCATGCGATGTACATTATACAGTGTGGAGATGGAGAAGCATAAAAAGATGAGAATATCTCACAACATGAACCAAATTAACATTTCTTTTGTTACACAGGGAGGCAGAGGCTAACTGAGATGAGGAGGGGAATAACCCTGGCTAAGATGAAGGGGCTGGCTAAAAGAACTAGGTCATTATCTGTAAGACAAAAACCACCAAGCTCTTGGATAGTGGAGTAAGGGAAAAGGTCGTTGTAAACTGGATTCAGAGAGATCCAGTAGTGGCATTTTTAATTCATCCTTAAAAGTCATTATAAATAAGTGAGAAAAATAAAGAAAAAAGTAAAGAAAATTACAAAGAGATAGTGGTCACAGAAGAGAAATTCAAGAAAACAAAATCCATCTACTCAATGAGCCAACATCCCATAATCAGTAATTGATGAGGAAGGGCCCAGCCCATTATGGTTGGTTAGATCAATGGCCTATTGTTCTTGGGTACTATAAGAAAGGAGGTTGATGGTTTAGTCTCTGGGAGCTCTGGGGAGGGGGGGAGGGTCTCATTGGTTGATACTGTTGTTCTTCTATGGGATGCAAACCCCTTCAATTCCTTCAGTCCTTTCTCTAACTTTTCCATTGGGGACCCTGCGCTAAGTTCAATGGTTGGCTGCAAGCATCTGCCTCTGTATTTGTCAGCCTCTGGCAGAGAGTGTCAAGATACAGCTATATCAGGTTCCTTTTCAGGAAGCACTTCTTGGCACCTATAATAGTGTCTGGGTTTGGTGACTGTATTTGGGATGGATTCCTAGGTGGGGCAGTCTCTGGATGGCCTTTCCACATGGAGGAACCCATGGCTTCAGCTGCATATGTCGCAGACGATGGCTTTGTCAGGCATCAATAGGAGGAGAGGCCCTTGGTCCTGTAAAGGCTCTATGCCCCACTGTAGGGGAATTCAAGGGCAGGGAGGCGGGAGTAGTTGGTTGGTTGGGGACCACCCTCATAGAAGCAGGGGGAGGGGGGATTGGATAGGAGTCTCAGGGGGGCAGGAAAGGGAATACCATTTGAAATGTTAAAAAAAGAAAAAAAGAAAAAAGAAAAAGAAAAACTGTACAGCAGAGAGCCACACCTCAAGTGAAAAAAGCCGTAATTTGAGGGTCAGAATATTTGGATTCTATTTTTCATACATGTTTTGACGAAATTGTTGGCAGGTGCTTTATTCAACTTTATCCAGTTGCAGAAATTTTATTCTAACAAGTTCTATAATAATTACTATTTTTAAAATATATGTTTGCCTGTAGTAAGAACTGAAGAATGTACAAAAACAAAGAAAGAAAGAAAGAAAGAAAAGAAAGAAAGAAAGCAAGCAAGCAAGCAAGAAAGGAAGAAAGAAAGAAAAAGCAAGCAAGCAGGTTGAGCAAGCCAGGAATAGCCAGCCAGTAAGCAGCATCCCTCCATCACTTCTGCATCAGCTCCTGCCTCCAGGATCCTGCCCTGACTCTCACCAAGGATGGATTGTGATCTGAAAGCTTAAGCCAAATAAACCCTTTAGTCCCCAACTTGGTTTTTGGTCATGCTGTTTCTTCACAGCAAGAGGAACCTTAAGACAATCTGCTTCTTTCAAGCAGATTGATTATTTAATGACTTAGTAGATTATTTAATGACTTACTGAATCATAATTGTTTAAAGTGATTTGTTAAATGTACTTACAAAGATACATTTTTAATAAATTAAGTAATATACAATATTTCTCCAAATTGGTTGAAGAACTAAAGTTTTGCTATTGGCTTCAACTCATAAGCATTTAATCATAAAGCATCAACAAAGTTTGAGTGCTAATAATAAATTTAGTATATTTTTATTCATTGTGCATTTTTTGCTTCTAAACCCTTCCATTTTCTAAGATCCAGAAAGCTCACAATTTGCCATTTTAATAAGATCCGTATAAATTCATTTAATATTCAAAATTTGACTTGTCAGTCCTAATTAAAGTAAACAAAGTCTTGCAATGAGTGAATTTAATTACTTCAAAACTAGTATGTCTAACTAAGATGAAAAGCAAACGAGTGCAGTCTAATCTTGGCAAAGAATATTTATGATTATAAGCTTTGTCAATAGCAAAGTGCACCAACTGTTCATATATCTGACTTCCAAGAGACACATGAATGCTAATCAGCTCATTAGAGGCTTCTAGGTTGTGATATTTAATGACAAGACATAGTAGCTCTCCTGTCCATGGAGTGTAATTTTACTCAGAATAAAAAAATGTTTCCAGCGAAGCCTCCTCCGTCCTAGCTCTGATTTCCTGCTGTCTGTGTTTAGGAACTTCACACCTTTCAGGAAGCCAACAGCATTCAGGTCTTTGTCATATGAATACGGCCAGGGTATGTCCTGAGACCCTCTGTGGAGCATGATTTTAGAAATTCCTGCTGGGTTGAGAAACTCACACTTCTTCATCAGCCACTCGAAAATGTAGCAAAAGATACACGGGGTCAAAATTTTTATAAGATGCTTTTTATATCTATAGCAAACAAAACCCAACAATTTCAGTTAACAATACTTTAGGGTTAAAAAACAAACAAAAGAAAAACAACAACAGCAAAAAAAAACCAAACAAACAAACAAAAAAACAAAGCAGTAGTCACAGGTGATTATGATAACATGACAAAAATAACTCAGAAACAAATTCAAGCATAATTATAAAAGCATAACTGCAATATACATATAGTAAAAATGTATTATTTGTCAGTTGAAAGGGTGATGAAAATCTATACTTCTGATGGAAATTTAATTTTTAGTCTAAAAAAAGAGAAAGGAAAATAAATCCTTGCCAAGTCTATAGAGACAGCCTCTTTAAAAAGCAGCTGGGTAGGAGATAAGATTCAAGAGGAAACAAACACATTATCCTTAACTGATTGCTACTGAGTGCATTTTGATGATATTTCCTGGCAAAGAGAGAGAAGGAAGATAAAATTGAACTAATTCACAATTAGGTTGAAAGCACATACAATAAAGTCGATGACAGATCAAATAATACTTTTGCGATTCACTAATGTCAAGGGAGAAGTAAACCGAGGAAGTCATATCCCTTCAAGTGTATCACTTTAAAGTATTAAGGAAGTCTATTTATAACTCTTCATTTTAGAACTGGCTTGTCCTTTCGTATAAAATTCAGATATCCATATGGGATTTTAATAATGCATCATAACAATACTTCATTACGACAAAAAAAAGATACCCATTGTTGATTCATACAATGGTCTGCACAGCAACTCAACATTAGCTTTAGGAAATACAGAAGTTCATTACTTCAGCTACTAATTAGAGACTAAGATACAATGTTACTAATAACAAAGACAAGTGAAATACAAGGCAAACTGTACATCAAATAAGACCCAAGCCCCGTGCTACTGATTTACACACACTGTTTTTAATTTCACTTTGAATTGGAAGAAAACATATAGAAGCAGTAATTATGACAAGCTCCTTTTTTAGTTTGGAATGGCAGAGTCTTCTAAAGGAAATATTACATTATGTGGAATCAGAGTTAATTTCTAATGCATATCATTCCTTGAGTAGTCAGTCATGCTGGGATTTTATAGTCCATATTTGATTCCTGACACAGTTCAAATGTAGTTAAGTCACATTTCATGACATTCGATTCTAACTTCCTCATACTATGTGTTAATATCTTTATCAGATGGAATTAGGCAAACAGAAGGAACAAGGTGGAACAAACCATTCTATTATTCAGGAAGATGAAAGGGTAAAAGACATAGAAATATTTGGTGTACTCTTTATAGTACAATACACCCTGGTTAGTTTACCTGAAAGGTACAAGTTAAGCTTTAGTAATATAGCTCTACGTAATGGGTATTAGTTATAAAAGCTCATTAAAACAATAAGAAACTGTAGACCCATTGACAACCGACCTATTTAGATATCAAAAGGATATGGACATCTTTATCACAAACTTGTCATGCAAGTCCTCAGGAGGGGGAAAGGTTTCCAAATTCTTCTCAAGCTGTTGAAGCTGCCTTCCCATCTGCTTCAAGTTCTTTTCCAGCATTTCCACAGAGACTAAAAGAGAGCACATTAAACGCCTTGAAAGGACAAAATTATAATATAGAAAAGGTACAACATTCTAGTAACAAAACATTTGTTAAGAAAAAAAAACCTCACAGTGGGAAAATGCATTTTAAAACGTTCTGTCTCATCAAATTTAATTTTTAACCTTTTGAATTTTAAATCCAGATATAAAGGGAATCAGACAATTGAGGGAGAAATACAGGAAGTTCCTACATAAGACAACCATACTTAAGAAATAAATGACTAAAAGTAGAGATCCTAACCACTACAAACACAACAGAATAATCTAGTCACATAAGAACAAGGGAAGTTCATTGAAACAATGAACTCAAATATAATTGTTACATTTTCCCAACAAATCCCTTGAGAGAACTAGTGAATCATTGGGAAAAATGTGCCAGAAGTCTCTGTATTGGACAAACTAATCTCTCATAATCAACGAAGAGGTCTGAAATGGCATTCTTTACTAGTACCTGAGCACTATCTTTGTTTATTATCTAGTCACTGACAGGCTCCATCTTTGAATTAAATGTACTTTCCTACTCGGTACACATGAACAACCCACAGTAACCAAGACAGCTGAGCCACTGGCACAACAACTGGCCTTGCAGCAAGCTGTACGCAAAGTCACATCTCCACAGACTCATTCACTACTACATGAATAAGGTAAAAGGTAACTATTCCATAAAATAGACATAGTACCCTCAAAATGACTCTTAAATATTGATTTGCTTTAGGTTCAGATAAATTTTAATAAAAATTCCCATTAAATGATGTAAAATGATGCCTTTAAATTAAATTAATACAATAATTCTAAGTATCCTTTCATTTTCTAACATTAATAGTGAAGAATGAGCACAAGTTTTACCTATAAGTGTGGAGATACCTAGCGAAGCAATCAAAATACTCAGCAACATGGTTTCAAACAAACAAACAAACAAACACAACAAAACCCAACAATTATGGTTTATGTTCTTGAAAAAAATATGCAACAGAAAAAAATGGAAAATGATGTAAAAAATATGAATGGTATTGTGTTTTTATATAGTTGCATACCAAACAACAATCACATCAATAGCTTTTAACAAAATCTTAACATAATAATATTTTATTTGAATTAACAATCTAATTGTTAAATACCACAATTACTAAGTTCCAAGACTGAGTTACATGTAACATGTAACACTTGTCAGAAGAATGATATTATAGCCTTTGGCTCAGACCATGGGGAAATCATTCTCAATTTATATTCATGTACATTTTCCCAAATGATTTATCATCTTTTTTGTTTTTTTGGTTTTTCAAGACAGGGTTTCTCTGGGTAGCCCTGGCTGTCCTGGAATTCACTTTGTAGACCAGGCTGGCCTCGAACTCAGAAATCTGCCTGTCTCTGCCTCCTGAGTGCTGGGATTAAAGGTATGTGCCACCACTGCCCAGCTCATCTTTTCTCTTTTAAATTTCTGGTGTATATCCTATGTAGGCTTTACAAAATGAGATAGGGCTAAGGATAGAGCTGAGAGACACAGTGTATGCTTAGTTTACAGGAGGCTGTGGGTTCAGTTTTACCTACCAATTTAAAAATAAATGAGAAGGCAACACAGACAATGGTTTGCATGGAATCCTTCCACTAGGACAGCAGTTGATGTAATAATTGAGTCTGCTTCATTCTTATTGCCAACAAGCATGTCACTGGACACTGATCTTAATGGTAACGAGTCCTCTTACGTCTGCTCATCAATGTATCCACAACTACGGCTTCTACTTGACCAGATCTATAATGCTTCATTTACTTCTCTTACTTCCAGGTACTTATTTTGCCACTTAAGTTCTCTTTCTGAATTACAGAAAAGATACCTTTTGTTCTCCTAGTCTATTTGGTCCCTTTTGTAAAGTATCATTAGCGTGTGTTTTATAATTTTTCAAGAAATCTCACTGGTGGTTTAATTGTTTAAATGCTATTATTTAAAGATTTTAAAAAGAAGAAATTATTTTTTATTAACTTAATAAGTGGTCAGGAAAGTTTAAAGTCCTGTACTAACTTTATGCTATGAATTGTATTTTACTATTGCTGTAGCAAGTAGTACTCATAGCAGCAGTTGCTATAAAACAACAGTATCAACGATGATATTGAGTATTGATATATGTCTGCCTCTCTCACATCAGAATCCAGGTATCACTAGTGTTCTGAGTTTACAAAATGAGGAAACCAAGGCTTAGTATTCAAGAAAAAGCATAAATGACTAAAAACTGCAATGTTACTTTTTTAAAAAAAGAACATCTAAAGCAGTATCCTACTAGCGAATAAAAAAAAAAAAATGCCTAAAATAGTAGGGAAAAATCTAGACAGCAACAAATAAGAGTGTGAAGAGCCTCATAAATCAAAAGACACCAGGAAAATGTTGGAAAATGTGCCTAACTATAACAAAAAACAGACGCAAACCCTGAAGCTTGACTGAATACATATTTACTTAATGAAATATGTGTTTATGTAGGTGTCAACCTTTGTTTAATAAAGGGTGCCAAAGATTCTGTAAATATAAAAGTTCTTTAACCACCTATAAAATTTGTAAAGAAAGAATAAAGAAAATGGTTTGTGACCCCAGAAATCAAACACTGTGAGTCTGAGGAAAACTTGGGAAACAAAAGGCACAAGACAAGAGCTGAGAATGAACATAGCTGAAGCTGTTGGTCGGGGGTTTGCTGGTAGTTTGGTGTTTGTTTTCTTGTACCACACAGACTTTTCCAATACCAACCGAGTCTCTTGACTCTTTACAACTGGATTTCCTACAATTCCACGTTAGGCTAATAGTAATTACATAAAGTCAGTGTAGTCTCAGAGCACAGATTACATCACACAGGGCGACCTTCATTTCAGAGGCCAACTTCAATTCCAGGCAGTCATCCATATTTCTGAACTTGCTAGACATTTGAGAATCTGTACAACCCCTTTCCCCAAAGTTCCAACATTTAATAGGGTGGCTCATGAACTTGGGAAATCACAATCCTTATAGAGCAGTGCTATTAAAATGGACACAACACAGGAAAAGCCCAAGTAAGGGCAAGCCTACTCCAGAGGACAGGAGATGTGACAGAGCTCCCTGTTCTCTTTAGGCAAGCCGCCCTGCTCCCAGAAATCTCTAGGCTCGCAAACCAGGAAGCTCCCTTAACTTCACTTCGGTCTTTCTTCAAATACTATTACAAGGAGATGGAAATTAAATCACTGGCCATGGATGCCTAACTCAAGCTTCCCAGCCTCTCCTCCTTCTCCCTTGAGGACAAGGGGGGACTGGGGTAGGGATTTAAAGTACTCATCCTTTACTCACATATGTAATACATCGGAACACTAGTCCGCAATGGACAAGAAGGCTTGTGTAACCTTCCTATGCAGTGCATTGGGGACTGCTTTCTTGTGGTGTGAAGCAACTTCTCTTATGTTCAATTTCAACATCACTGAAAATAGCATTATGTCACTTCAAATTCTTACCTCACTGACTTTTCATAAGATATTGGATCATGTCATGTAGGATGAAGCCTTTTTGGGAGTGAGGGAATATATTGTGTTTTTCTTAGTTGTAGAAGTGAATAAGAAATGATAAACCATCAAGGCTGGAATGAGTGATGGCAACATGTACAAAACAACAGGGAAGGCATGGTGTTCACCACTACCACCCCACAGCAGGTCAACAGGACATGGTAGCACTGCAAAATCAGCCTAAAGAAAGCCACTGTGTTCCAGGGCAAACCATTAGAGGTGCCTGGGGGGCACATTTAAGGCCACCAGGCAGAATAATTAAGCTACCCTTTAAAATGTGCTGTGTCTACTCTACAAACAGAAATCCTACTAAGCCACTGCTTCTGCTTCATCTGCACTCTCTGATTACATTGTAGTTAAGTGAATTTAAATGTAATTGACCAACCTCTCACTGCTAGCTTTTAAGTAAGGACCAAAACACATTTGGAAGAGAAAAAGGAGTATGTAAATTCCAGGCTAATAAAATACAGTCTAGTGGTTGGAGCTATCCAATGGGGAAATCAAAAGAGTTTTAAGAATCACTCTGGCAGTTTCTTTTCCAGCAATTACTAAATTTCTATAAACAGTTTATGTTCTTCTTCAAACAAACTTTTACCCTTGAGGCTCAAGGATAATTTTTCATGAGTAATTTCAAATAGACAGGGGATTTTTCAACTGTATACGCGCTAGAAGTGTTCATTCACATGTGTACCTGTATAGGAGCTAGAGAGTGGACACATGCTCTCTGCAAGAACAAGTAAGTACTCAATCTCACAAGATGATGCCTCTTTCAGATGCCAGTTTAGGGGCTGGGGATTTAGCTCAGTGGTAGTGAGCTTGGCTAGCAATGCCTAAGGCACAGGTTAGGTTCTTAGCTCTGGTGGGGGCTGGGGGAATTTAATATCAGCTTCAAGTCCAGACGGCTATAGTTCCTGAATTTGCTATAAATCTGAGGATTCCTAGAAGCTCCACCCTATCTTTTACGTTTCAACTTTGTCCTTCTGGACTAAGAAATGAACCTTTTACCATTACTTAGAATAAACATAATAAAAACAGAGCTGTTGGAAAGTTGACTCTTGTAGTGAAGATTCAATCAGATATACTATCTCCCAATTACCTAAGGCATATGGTCCAGTTCTCAACCAGCTCATCTACACAGGAATGGCAGAAGGACCACAAGTTGTTTCCTGTAAACGAAGCTGCTAGTTTTGAACCTTCCCTGTCATGGATAGCATTCAACTCCATAAAACAGGCATCTCACTCCTAGGCTCAGACAGAGTAAACATCCCTGCCCCTCCAAGTTCCTGTTTTTCCCCACCACCATCTCTGCACTGGGCATATGGATTTCCACACTAATTCCTAGATGTGTTACATAACATTTGAGTATCTGAACCAAGATATACCTACAACCTGGCAGGATATAGGTGATGAGCTTTTATAAAGTATTCTCAAATATAATATATACCTTATAGTTCTGCTGTTCCTATAGGCTGTCACTCACCTTGTACCTAATCCTATAAATGCCATGTATCTTATCTACCTCTGTTGCCCATCCCACTCCTGTATCACGCTTATCTTTGGCCTTACACCAAAGCCAAGCCACACCAAAGCCACTAGAAAGTGTGCTCTAATGGTTCTATCATTAGAACCATAGTGTCTCAACCTCTGCACCTGAGTACTCTATAAAGTTATCACGTTATGTAGCCTTGCTCCCCAATGGCTGGGAATTCTGAAAGAGAGGACTTCATGTCACGCACCTCATGGTTATTTTAGTCTGACTCTGCAATTAGTAAACTGGAGCTGAGCTTCATCTATGTCACTAAATGTGTTAACAGTTTTTTGATTTATAATTTTTACTAAAATTTTATTCTTTTATCCAAAACAAGGTAAACTTTTTTATTTCTTTCTGTATCTTCAGTAATATAACATACTTGCAGATCCTCAAATGTCTGTTGGAAGAATAAATTTTGAATTCATTAGTATTTTCTGATAAAATTATTAGAAATAAAATATGAAACCATGTTTACTACCTAATTCATTAACATCTCTCAGCCTTTCGTCAAGCTTTGCTGTCACGATGACAGGAATAGACCAAGAATGACAAAGAGGCTTTAGAGAAGAAATTAAATCACAACACACACATTCGAACTGGGAGCAATTATGAATGTAAGTTTTTCAAAATACCATGACTTAATATTACGAGAACTTATGTTACATTACTATATTACAAAATGTAATAATATAGCCGCATAATATTTTATGCATGCCAAGTTAAAATAATAAAGTCAAATGGACAAGACAGACATGATTAATCTTAATAGTACTTTAACCCTGAAATCAGTGAGGTCTACAATGAAAGACAACTGTTACAACATTACAATACAAATAGTAATATGAAGATTAAAATTAATATTCTAGGCTATATCCCATGCTTAAAAGCTAGGTTTATGTTGTTTGTTTTGTTTTGTTCCCAGAGAAAAGACTTATATTTGTTTAAGGGCATGGAGAGTGAATGATGCAAGACAGAGGAGATTTTAAAGCCACATCAGGAAACAGGAAACATGCATTTCTGCAGTGGAATTCTACTTTTATGTGAAGAACAAATTAGTCTTCTCTGCAAGAATAATGTGGGTTTTAAAGAGAGGAAAGATCTGTTTATGAAAATTGTATTTGTGGAACAAGAGCAACTAGCAGGGTATCATGCTTAAGTGTAAGCTTGAAAATCTTGGGTAGCAATAGAACTTAAAAAACAAGGAAAAATTAAATCCAATAGCTCATAGAAGGGATGATTGTTATCACTAGTCAAAATGGTACCTTCAGCTATAAGAATTTCATGTGCATTTACTGGAGGGTGATGGTACTGCCTTTCAGTGGCCCCAGGGGAAGTATTAAGCATAAATGGCCCAGGCAGGGAAGCAGGGAAACTAACTACAGATCTGCAACTCTTCCTCCTTTCCTCCCACTGCAATCCCCCAGTCTAATGTGCAGCTCTGCAGTGGACTGCCTCCTCCACCCGCCTCTCCCACAAGGTCAGTGGATCACACAGATCTTCCCTAACAACCATCTTCCACCGCTCGTGGATTTAGCCCAGCCCCCAACACCATCAGGCATCCCCTGAGGACTTGCAGGCCACTCAGCCTAGGGAAGTAGGTAGGCTAATTGTGGATTCTAACCTTGCCTTCCTCTCTTCCAAACCCAATTCCCCAGTCTCATTCTCATCACTGGAGCAGAGCACCTGCTGCTGGCTAGGCCTCCACCACGCCCCTATCTCAAGTGGATCACACAGATCTTCACCTCCTAACTTCCTCCCAACTAACCCATCTGTGCTGAGAGTGCAAAGTTTTACAACCGTTATGAAAATTAGTGTGGTCTTTCCCCAGTGAGATAAGAATCGATTTACCTGAAGATCCCGCTATAGCACTTTTGGGAATACCAAGAGGATACATTGTCCTACCACAGAGACACATGCTCAGCCATGTTCACTGCTGCTCTTCTCACAATATCCAGAAACTGGAAACAACCTAGAGGCCCCTCAACATAAGAATGGATTTAAAAAAGCAGTGCTTTTATACAATGGAGTATTACACAGCCATTAAAAAAAATGAAAACATGAAATCTACAGGTAAACTAGGAAAAAAAAAAAAAACTACCCTGATTGAGGTAACTCAGACGAAGAAAAACAAATATGATATGTAATCAATCATTCATATGTAGATATTAGCTATTAAGTCAATGATAACCAATCTATAATCCATAGAACCACAGTGGTTAGGTGTGGAGTAAGGAACTGGGGGGGGGGGGGCAGGGGGAAGTTATAGATCTTAGAAAATGGAAATAGAAAAGATAGTTAGGGATGGATGGGAAACTGTAGGGGAAGGATCAAGTGGAACACGGGAAATGAAGTGGAGGAGACACAGCAAAACGTAAGGGCAATTTGAGGGGTGGCATGAAAACCTAATGCAGTAGAAACTTCCTAAAATACATACGTAGATGAAGGAGATGTAAAGGAAATCTGCAAATAATGGGTGAGAGAGTTCCAGCTGACCGTCTCCTGGAACCAAAGCTAGATAGATTCCAATACCTGGATTACATTACATCTAATTGATCTGCTGGCCAAAGGGATCCTATGGGGACCTGCAAACAACCCAGGCTGTTGACAAGTCTATAGTTTGCCCCAATTACTGAAGACAACATCCATACAATTCATAAACATAAAGATATCCAACTGGAGCCTATACAGTGTCTTCACCTCCATGCAACAGTCTTTTTGGTACAGGAAGGTACTCTGCATACTACCAGTGGGGAAACATAAGTACCAAGTCATCTGTAAATCCTTCGATCTATAATGGTGTGCTGCATGCAAAATATTCTAGTAAAACAGTGGCCCAAAGCATGTGGGAGTAACCAACCTATATCTGATTGGACTTAAGGCTCCCCTCCAGGAGACAGAACCCGTACCTAATACTGCTTAAGTGACCAAGAATCTGAGATTAGACAGCCTAAGGACATGTGGGAAAACTGAAGACTACTACTCTTCTTCAAAAACAAAACAAAACAAACAAAAACCCTAAAAAGAGACTCCTAATGACATTCTGCTACACACATACATCAGTGCTTCATTCACCAAGGGCTAGCCAAGTGATGCATACATCTCATCTTCTTTCTGTGGTTTATGTTCAGTACACATATACTCACACCTAGAATGGACAATTCCGTACAACAAAGACCTCTGTGCCCATAGCTCTCCAGTACTCCATACGGGCCGAGACAAAAACTTTTGTAAAATGGAGGTACACTCCTTCTACATAGCCATTTTTCAGGTGCTCACTAAAAAGCTTTGTCCTTACTGAGACAAGCATCTAGCACACTGTCTACTCAGTGTCTACTTGAGAGTCAGAATTCACTTCTTATAAGCTCAAAACAGCCCTAATTATTTTCTTCATTAAGTATATAGTACCATAAAAGACATTTGCTAAGAAACTACTATTATGTTGATATTAGTAGACATATTTATAGACCAAATATGACTCACTAGTGACTGACCAATTTAAAGGCATAATAACAATGAACCCTTCAGAGCAAAGAGAGTAAGGTTACACACAGATATTACTCTTCGACATATGTAAGGTTATTCATGAATTCTTTAGATTCACATATGACTGCAAGTCAACATAATTTCTAATGTTTCTATAGTATGTATCTGTCATCATTCATTAACTCATAATTTATGGCATACCTTAATAACACTAGGTTGACAAATTTATTTTGAATGTAACCTGCAAGTAACTCCCAAAAAAATTAATTCTGAGTGGTTGAAGAGTTGCTGGGGCCCACTGAATATAAGGTTATTTAATGCTGTCACTGCATTTTTTGAAAAAGATATTTGGGATCAAACTCAAAATGTAAACATAAAGAAAATGTTTCAAGCTAAAGCAGAGTAAAATGGGAATCTACCTTCCAATAACATGCAGGAGTGCTTGCCTATCCACCTGCTAATGTGCTCAGCTGTGTACTTAGGCCTAGTGTAAATGTGTGCAGATTGCTTTCAATTATATAAAAGTTCATGCATACCCACCACACACATATACACATACACACACATGTGCGCACGCGCACATCCACAAAATCTTTGGTTTTAGTTTTAGGCAACCCAGTGGGAAATTCTTAAAACAGAGGAGACCATACAAATTAAAAGTCTAGAATAATATATTATCCACACAGACGTGGGTTTGCGTGCATAGTAATGCCTGCATAGCTAGATAAGTGTGAACCAGATGTTCTTAATGAAAAATAAAAGTAACAAGCGTGGTGAACTTAGAACATTAACACTAAGTACTGTGTATTAGATTCTGTATTAGCTTTATAACCATTAGACACTGCTGTCCCCACTGTATAAGCAAGCATGCTGAGACTCAAAAAGAAAGCTATCGGAATTAGGTCAACGTTGGAAGGAAAGAAAATGACAGCAAAGGCTCAAGTATTGAAGCACTGGTCCCTGGCTGCTGGTGTCAGGAGAGTACTAACCCTGATACATTAACCACTGGTCAGTTCATAGACAACTGACTGTTAAAAACTAGGACCTACAGGGAAGAAGCAGGTCACTTAAGGCCTATCTTTGAATGGAGCATCAGGTCCTAAGTCTTTTCCTCTTTCCCTGCCGGATACCAGGAAGTGCTCAACTTTCCCAGCGATCTACAGCAAGCACCAGCAGAGCCTGCCTGGCCTTCAGCCTAAATTCTGGGAGCCAGCAGCCCTAGGACTGAAACTTCAGAAATGGGGAGGGTGTTCAAAAAGCTACTTCTAAACTGCAGCTGCAGATATGAACCTGTCATCCTCCTTCCAGTGGGATATTTCAGGTTCTTTTGTCATAGCAACCCTAACTCACTGAAGGGCATACCTCTAGGAGACAACCCTAACCCATTGAAGGGCATACCTCTAGGAGACAACCCTAACCCATTGAAGGGCATACCTCTAGGAGACAACCTTAACTCACTGAAGGGCATACCTCTAGGAACCTGGCATCTGAACTCCAAATGCTTAGCTTGTAAAGTAATGATTTGAAAGAGCAGCTTCTCCCACATTACAATGTCTCCAATATCTGACATTTTTGTTTGCCATCTAAAATTATTGGCTATCATAGCTGTAAATAACAAATCCCTTAAATTCTGAGGAATTTGTGAATTAAGTTATTTTGTATTTGGAAATTTGACCAGCTTCTCAACAGTGACCCTTAAAAATGAAACCAGTTCAGTTTCAGGTCCAGTGAACTCCAAATATAACGACAAGGGCGATTTCTCTTACCCGCTTCATGACACCAGAGGTGGTGGCCGTTCTCTATGAAGTCATGACCGTGTCGATGAGAACAGCTGTGGCTGGTTGAAAGGTATCGACAAAAACGCACATCATCCCTGAATCTCAGAACCTGACCTCCTTGGAACCAGGGCTTGCATAGACGGAACTGAGTATCTCAACATAAAACAATTCCTAACAAGTTACCTAGTGACTGATGATCTCGGGCAGAGGATAAGCTACCCAGACTTTAAAGGAGAAGGTCGCAAAAGGATAAAGGCAAAGTGTACACTGCTCTATCTACAAGCTAGGGAGGGACTCACAAAAAGACAAGGAAAAATATGGAATGTTTTTTCCCTTAGATCTTTCTAGAAAAATGGCTTGTAGCAACTCCCTTTACATGGGATTTATAGCTTGTGGATATGGGAGAGAATAAACTTGTTATTTGTAGGCATGCAGCTATAGTGATCATTTACAATGACTCAAGGAAATTAATAAAAATTTCAACTCAAGATTTGTATATTCTCAAACAACATATGGGCTTCTGAGGAACAGGTTCGAATTCTGCCTGCAGCAATTTATCAAGGCTAGGCCTCGTCTCCTCAGCCCCTGAAGGCTGCACTTGCCACCCAAGAGGCACAAGCGACTGCCACAAACATTTGTTCCATATGCAGCTGAGGTTTCTTTGTAAATACAGATTCGCTATTATGAGCTGTCCTTCTGATTGCCCTATTTTGACACCTTTCATCTTTCTTGTAGGTGACTTCCCATCCCATGCTGCAAACCAGGAACAGTCAATAGTGCCTCACCACCAGCAGCTTACACAGAGCTCCGAGACCGTGGCTGGCACCACAGATACTGTTATGCCTCTTGATCTTAGCTGTGGCTCGTAGGTGACACTGATAGAACTCCTCTTGAAGCTACTTCAAATCTCTTGCTGGCCAAAAAACTGCACACACTGTAAACTGTTAGTTTCTGGAGAAGATTAATGCTGTATCGATGCCACTTTCAGTCTGTTAACCTCCAAACAGATATGGAGGTCTTCCTGTTGCAGTTCTTCTTCATCATCATCTATCAACCCAAGCAGCAGTGGGCGCGGGGAATGTTCCTAGCTCAGTATCTCAAAAAGCAATCATTAGCTCCAGTAGATCCTGTGTGGCCAGTGTTCCTCAACGTCACACTGCGGCATCTTTAACCCTTCCGCTGATCTTGGCCACACTGTGTCTGTTCCAGCTAGCTGCTTTCAGAATAGTGCATATTTGTGCTATAAAATCCTTAGACAAACAACCTCATACTCAAGTTTCCAGTGTGAGCACTGAAGCCAGAGCTACACTGCTTCTCCTAGAAATCTACTGGCAGGACTGACATGTATGGCTCCCTATTACCCAGTGCATGTAATACAAAGTAAATAGTAAGCAGAAACCTCGTGATTACCTTGGGAATGGTCAAACTGTGCTATTTTTATATATTTAAAAAATTTAGTGTAAAATTTCATATATCCAATTATCTATAGATAGTATAAGCAACACTATTTCAGTAAATTATATTTTGAAAGTAAATTTACCTTTATTATCTCTAGCTTTATTAACTTTTAAATATATTCATTAGATGTCTATAATGTAAAATTAAACATTGCAATACATCTTAGGTGTCCTAGGCTACCTTTATGAGTACAGCTTTTATTTATTGTAGTCACACAGAAAACAGCTCAGAAACATCTAATTCTTTCCATGGGAGAATAAAAACATAAAACGACCTACATTTCTGCTTTGCTTACTTTCATCAGGTAACTCAGATTATTCCTAACTATCATCAATTACATGCTTTAATTAAAATCACAATATTATATATGCAAAGCAGGGATAGATAGAAAAGAAATGTATATCCAAATACAGTGAGAAAAAGAAAAACACAAAAACAATCTTGGCATATGCCAGCATAAATGAATGCATCCTAGGAGAAAACCAAAAAGATGCCATTGGTCCACCTCTAACACTAAATGTGAGTGTTCACAAATACATTTATTAAGAATGCCTCATGCTTCTTTGTGTATATATTCATTTATGACTATTCAAAAAAGAATCCAAGAATATTTGTAATTATTTACAAGTGTGGTAATTAGTAGTTTATACAGAGACCAGTTATAAATTATTCACCAGAGCTTTGAATATTGCATTTATAACTGCTTTCAGATCTAATCTGATAAGATAAAAATAATCAGTATATGCTATTCTATAGGTAAAAATCTCCAAACGAAGAAGAAAAAAATAATCTCCATTGGGTAGAATCACTGTCATAAACAAATACTAGTTGGCTTAATGCTAACTTCCTGTCTCACAGCTCTGGGGTGGCAGCTTTTCTTTCTCTGAAGCCTCTCACCTCAGCTTGCAGAAGATCATCTTCTTAGGATGTCTTCATATAGACGATCTGTGCATATCACTGAAGGGAGGCTAATAACCTAGCTTTCCCTCTTCCTATGCGGACAGAAGTTGGGTTAAATAAAGGTACAGTGTAGGACAATGTTCTCATTTTAAGCAGAGAAATCACAACCCTAACCACAGTCAAGTTCAGAAACAGCAGAGGAGAGGTGACATATGAGCTTATGAAAAGCACAATTCAGGCGCTAATAGCGGAAGCAGGTTGCCTGCCTCTTCACTGACAATACCTGAAGCCAATATCTCTTATCAGCACTTTCTATGATTAAGTCATTCTTTCATATGTACATCATAAATTAACAGAGTATCTTATCAAGTAAACTCAAGGAGATAGAAACGCACAATGTATTTCATTAAGTTCTAATATCATACAATATGAGACATCAAGTTAATTATTTATCTCACTCAAAATATAAAATTCCAGTCTATAAATCAACTCCAAAACTTACTATTTACAATGAACACAGTGTTAGCTATGTTGGTAACTCTGCTCTGGGGGGATAAAAAATGACACTGAACAAATTATTAATACCAAATATCATAAAAGTTTATGTGCCTTCAGATAACATCTGTCATTTTGATGAGGCAACAGCTAAAAGTCCGCAGCAGTCTTTAGAAAACCTGTATGCTGGCTACAGAAGATGAATGTGAGAATTTCAGACACGATGCCGTTTCCAGGTGGCAGCCACCTGGAAATGTAGTGCTCTAAGTGCTCACAGTAGGTGAATAAAAGATAAACCTGTGGTATTTAGTAAAGTATTTATCAAAAACTGTTGGCAACTCATGAGGAACTAGAGAGCAGGAGATATATTTAGCAGGCAATTATTTGGGTCAGATGAATGAATTACTAGTTAGCATACTGACAGTGACTGAGAAGCAGAAAGAAGTATATTAAATAAGACCAAAGAAATCAAAGATGACATTATCAAGGAATCCTTTTAAATGGTAAGAATACACACATAGAAAAAATTACAAGTGGGCTTTGGTGAACCCACTTGACAATCTACAGAAAGTCACTTCATACAATTGACTTCTAAGAGCAAATCCCATTCCCAGCAACTCCAGGAAAAGTTCGGATCCAAAGAGTTTTCAAAGAGTGAAGTAAGGATTCCGAGGACATCTCTCAATTCATCCTTACGGGAAAAGTCAAATACTGACACACTCATGTGAGATTCCAAGAAGCTCTTAAAAGACCACAAAAGGGAGCATGACATTTTCTTCAAGATCTCTAATGAAGGGAAATCTAGACAACACTGCAGGCCTCAGCTCCCCCCTATAATGGATTCAACAGGCAGAATCTAGCAGGTGGTCTGCATTGAGTTACTGAAGGTCTCACAGAAAACCACAAAAGATGAAAGAAGTCAGAAGAGAAAGAGTAAGAAGTTGTTCTAGGCAAATAAGTTGGGGGGACACAATAAAGGTGTGGTTTCTTATTGTGGCCAGCAACGACCCTCACGTCCAGTTGAGAGGCAAGAGAAAACAGCCAAAGTGGCAGGCACAGGTGTGGAGGTGAGATGAAAGTCTGCAAAGTAAATTTGCATGTTATCACCAATGATGGCTTTTACATCTCTGCGGATGGGAAAGATAACCTAGGAAAAGCTGGAGTGAGGAGAGAGAGACGAGAGCTCAGTATACATGTAGAGAAAAAGCATTGGAAAAAAAAGAGGAGAAAAAGCATTGAAAGGTAAGAGAGAAGACTGTAGGGATACTTGGCAGATGTGTGTTGGATTGGCTAAACGGCAAGAACACAGAGAATGTATTCAATGGACCAACGATCCCACCCAATTTCTGATACAATAATCACTAAGCACAGCCTTGTTGAGTGTATGACTGGCTGAGCAGCACGACACTATATAAATGAGAGTGCTGACAAGGGCCGAAAGGGAATGGTGCAGGAGCCGGTTAAAACACCCTCGACCACAGTTTTATTATTTATCTCATTATTTTCATCATGTGTGTATGTGAGATGGTGTGAGTATGTGCCTGTGTAGGCCAAAAGAGAGCATGACATCCACTGAAGCTGGAGTTACCAGGGGTTCAACTGCACTATGTGGTTGTCCTCTGGAAGAGGATGTAACCACTAAGCCATCTTTCCAGCTTCACATTAGCCTCATTTTAATCTATCTCCCAAAAAAGAAACAAGAGTTTTGTCACTTCCTGCATATTAATAATTATCCCAATTTTATAGATTTCTAGGAGCTAGTAAACAAAACCTTCACAGACTAAATTAATTTTAATTATGTAGACAAGAAAAAATTTCAACCCTTAGAATTCCATAAAACAAAAATATTACCATGGTATACAGCAATACAATAATGAACCAAAATATTTTCAGTGAAACACAACAGAAATGCCATAAGCCATTATTTTTTAGAAAAGAAGCATCCTAATGAAGTAGATTTTTGAAAATTGTCAGTCGGGTAAGCTCATTAGTTGCAATGAAAGTTCCCCCTGCTGATCCAGGAGTACCTAATGACCAGGATTTGTTATGGCTCAAAAACAAAGGTACTTTTTAATTCATGTGATAGCTCACTGAGGATGTTTCAAAAGTGGAAACTTTAAATGATGACTAAAAACACTCAATTCTCCAAAGCAAACACAGACGTATTTAATCTAAAACATTATATTTACTCCTCTAATATTTCCTTCATTAATTAGATCATATAATGAAAAGAAAATTATGCTTAACAATCATCTACACGATTACAAACCATTATTCCAAATATGAAGTTTGCTGCTCCCAGTGAAACATATTAGCAGTATCTGCTGACCCCTACACACGCATGCCTTCCCCATAACAGATGGAAACCAAACACCCCAAGGCCCCTGAAAGCCCCCTGGAACAGTGAGAGGGAAAACAAACAGAAGAAGCAAATTACTAACTTATAACTCTGCACATCTTTCTGCAAGCTAAATAATTTTTAAAAGAACATAATGGTGGAATATTTATATAGAATTATAAGTTAAATCGACTGAGTTAAAATTAAGTTAAAAAGCCAGGCAGTGGTGGCGCACGCCATTAATCCCAGCACTTGGGAGGCAGAGGCAGGTGGATTTCTGAGTTCGAGGCCAGCCTGGTCTACAGAGTGAGTTCCAGGACAGCCAGGGCTACACAGAGAAACCCTGTCTGGAAAAAACAAACAAACAAAGAAAAGTTAATATACTAAAATTTAATTTATACCCAAAAATGTGCTAGAAAATTTTGAAAAGTTTAAAAAAGAAAACTAGGCATGGTAGTTGACATTTGTAGTCCTAGTATTCTGGAAGCTACAGAGGAACTGCTCCAAGGTCAAGGGAGCAGTTCCTCTGGCTGGGCAGCAAAGAATGTTTAAAGACAATTTGGGTTGCAGAGGAAGATCCCATTTCCACTTCCTCGCCCCCTTAGAAGCATTTAACAATTATGAAACAAGGAGGTGGATACAATCCCGATAGCTCTGCACAGTGAATGCAGAGATGAGGGACCCAGATGTCTGAGGACAAGCTGCGTAAAAATGAGTGAATAAGTAAGTCTGCAACTAGTTAAGGGCGTGGGCACTGGGAAGAACTTCCAAGCCATTGTCTAAAAGGATGGGCATTGATTCTTCCTAACTCTGCAATCGTCTTTGCTCCAGGGGAAGAACCCTTCTGCATTTCAAGGGGTTCTGTGCCCTGTCTATACATTACTAGCTTATTTAAACTAAATGTTCATCAAGGACATCAGAGTTTTCGTTTTCCCTATCATGACATTTACCCATATATTCCAAATTTTCAAAACTCTCACTTTAAGAAAGTCATTTTCTTGGTCTTACTAGTGTAACTGCACTTTATACACTTTCTGTAAAGTTTCTTTAATTGCACATATTACAATGTCCTAAAAAAAATCGTGGGAGCACTTATCTATTCTCAATTATATTTAGACTTATAAACATATATATCACTGTCTATCTGCCTGCCTGCCTGTCTGCTTGCCTGCCTGTCTGTCTACCTACCTACATGGAATATTTTCTTACACCAAGGCCAATCAAGGAGGCATAGGGACAAGGCTAGTAATTCACTATCACTACAAATGAGTAGAAAAAGGCCTAAGGCTGCAATCAGGAACCCAGACTAATTGCTTACCAAAAGCCATAAGGAATACACACTTCAAACAAATTTACGTATCAGGGTAAAATGATGAAGCACATCTTATCCAGTCACATTTCTCTTAGTATATAGTTCCCTAAAGATTCCACTTTACAGCAAGAGAACCTTTCAATATACAGGGACTAATAAACATGTTTAAGAAGTAATATTCCCTTTAATGTACAAAAAAAATCTTTCCTCATGTTCTCAAATTCCATTATGAGAAAGGAAGTAAAGAGCTCGCCAAAACAATGGTTTGATATTACTATCACTAATGGTCAATGCAAAAAGAAGACGCATAACTGTAAACGTCTCATTTAGGACATGTCTATACATTGGCTACTGGGAGACAAGTAGTTGTTTGGATTGTAAAAATCCATGTTGAATAGAAGTGACAACTGCTAATTTAAGATGGCCAAATTTTTGAAATTTAAATCAGATTAAAATAAAGTGTCAGCAAAAGATGGTATCTGAACTCTTGGCAACGTGGTTTAAGACCACAGCAGGGTCTGAAACCAAGTTGGTAATTTATATATAAAGAAAGATGAATGGAAACGGGTGGTCTTATATCAAGTAGGGTCATAAAAGAAAACTCCATTCCTTCAGACAGACTTGAAATATGGACAAAAGGAAGAGACTCACTTTGGGCTACAATAGTGCTTGTGAGTGCCACTTGGTATGTGTAAATGACATGCTACTAGGAACCTGCAGCAGTACAGGGGAGGAAGCTAAGCAGGAGAGGGTGGGGTCAGCTGGAACCCAGGAAGGTCAATCTACACTTATAACAACTGTCTAACCAAAAAATCCATACTACTAATGATGACAACTCATAAAGTAGCCTATAATTTCTGTTCAAAGAGTCACATTCCATAAGAAATCATTTTAGCAAAATAGATAATATGTACAAATAAAAAGCATTACGTTCTGTCTCTTAGAATGAAAGATCAGAACAATGACATAGACATTTATAAATGAAACCACAAACCTCTACTAGCTTTGTCTAAATGTGCAAAATCGTCCACAAAGTGAAGGATGTCTGGATGCTTTTCTTCACATACATCTACCAGGAAATGGAGGAGTGTTGTTTTCTGATCTGCAGATTTGGTGTCCTTTAGCTAAGTGAACGAGAAGGAGGAAAACACAAAATATGTTAATGATCTACTGATTCATGGAACACCTTACTCTGTGGATCAGAAGTTAGTTTGAAAACCTGTTCCATTCTGAAAACATTTGAATGCATTAGTAGTTTTATTTGATACTGGTTTAAAAGTAACATTTGTAATACAGGAGAAATGACTCAAAAGCAATGTACTATGCACTCCTTTGTGGGGAAAAATGAAATGCCTAGAAAAGTAGAATATCCTGTATAATATATCTACAGGACAGAAGAATCGAAAACAACTTGGGCGGTACATGCACTTATTTTTGGTACATATTCATGGTCTACCTGTCCCACACTTTAGAGCTTATGGAAGATAGAATGACAAAACAGTGTTTCTTCAAGTACTCATTTCACTTTTTGAAAAGAGCAGCAGCATATTCGGCCTGTTCCGACAGACACTATAGTAAAAACATCCACAAAGAATATCTAGGAGACTATGACCTCTGAGAGGAAGCACTAAAATCAGGAAGCTAGACAGGATTAGAGAAGAGCAGGAGCCAATCCTCAAGCACAGGCAGACAGAGCAGCATTTGTAAAATGCTTCCTAGAGATAGACCTGCCTGTCCCCAAGGGTTGCCTTGCTGGAAGCTCGGCCTTAGGTTGTGATGCTGGGAGGTGGAATCTGTATGCAGTGTGGTGTTTTGAAAAATCTTCATTCTCCTCTGACCCCTTAGTTCTTACAAAAGGATGTGACGAAAATCCTGAGCTTGTCCTGGCTCTGTTTCCTGTGACATGAGCATGTGTGCTCACTCATTCCCTATTAACATCTGTCATGATGTAACTTAGCAAAGAGAAGCCATGTAAGATGATCAGAGCCTCTGCAGAAAGTGTGCCCTAGAACCTTGAAATCTGGGAGAGAAAACCCTGTTTGAAAAGCTGTCATAGACCTTAATTTGATTATTTCCTGCCTTATACTCCTCTTGGGTGTATTAGCTTCTTTTTGTTCTAGAGCTTTCAGGTGTGCTGTTAAGCTGCTAATATATGCTCTCTCCAGTTACTTTTGGGAGGCATCCAGAGCTATGAGTTTTCCTCTTAACACTGCTTTCACTGTGCCCCATAAGTTTGGGTATGTTGTACTTTCATTTTCATTAAATACTAGGAAGTCTTTAATTTCTTTATTTTTTCCTTGACCAAGTTATCATTGAGTAGAGCGTTGTTCAGCTTCCATGTGTAAGGGGGCTTTCTGTTGTTGTTGTTGCCATTGAAGACCAGCCTTATTCCATAGTGATCTGATAGTCCCTCAACAGAGGAATGGATACAGAAAATGTGGTACATTTACACAATGGAATACTACTCAGTTATTAAGAACAATGACTTCATGAAATTCGCAGGCAAATGGATGGAACTTGAAAATATCATCCTGAGGGAGGTAACTCAGTCATAGAAGAATGAACACAGTACATACTCACTGATAAGTGGTTATTAGCCCAAAAGTTCGAAATACCCAAGAGTCACTTCACAGCAACCGTAGGGCTGAGTGTGAGGTCCCAGATGGAGGAGTTGGAGAAGAAAATGAAGGAGCTGAGGGAGTCTGCAGCCCTAGGGAGGGAGCAACAGTGTCGACTGGCCCGGCCTCCCGATGCTCCCGGAGACTAGATCACCAACCAAAGAATACATATGGAGGGACCCATGGTGCTGGCCACATATGTGGCAGAGGAAGGTCTTGTTAGCCATCAGGGGGAGGAGAGGCCCTTGGGCCAAAGAGTATTAGATCCCCCAGTATAGATAGGAGAATGCAAGGAGGGAAAACGAGAGTGGGTAGGTGTGTGGGTGGTTAGGGGAATACCCCCATAGTGGCAGGAGGAGGGGGGAGGAAATGGGGTGGTTCCAAAGGGGGAGATCTGGAAAGGGGGAAACATTTGAAATGTAAATAAAGTATGAATAAATAAAGAAATTAAGAAAAAAAGCTGTCACAGGTAATACAGCACTGCCAAACTGATAGGTACAAAGTTATAAATGAAAAAAAAATTGAGTAGGTTGAGTAACTGCAATCTAAAAATGTATACATGTTAGGGGGTGCAAATAGGGGCAATGGAAAGATATAAGTCAGAAAATTGCAGAAAATACACAAAAAGTATATACTATCTAATGGAAATAACCTTTCCGTAAGCAATAGAAGTTATTGAACTGGATGAGAGATGGTCACATGCACATTTGAAACCATCCCTGCAGTGTAGAGTGCATAAAAAGTAGAGTAACAGAGCGGAGGTTAACTGTAAAAAGAGCAGCAATAATCCAGGAAGGAAAGCAAGCCAGCCTGCCCTGAGGAGGGCCCAGGGATGGACGTGCTGGCCCTGTGGGCCTGCAATCTCAGCTGACAACGCTCACGGAGACAGTACAGGGTAGATTTTGGAGGGGTAGATAGAGAAGAAACCAGTTTTAGTTTTGAGTAAAATAAAACCTAGAAGGTTACAAAGGTAACATGCAAATGGCAACATCCGGAAATGGCAGGCATTGACACAAGAAGTGCCTCTGGTCTCCCCGCCTTCTTTTAGAAAGACAGGGTTTTCATTCCTATTTACAGAGAAGTTTTAAAATAGTTATCACGTCTTCATACTTATGCTCTCTTACTCTCTAATATTATATATCCTTTATAGTTATATAACATATACAGGATAATATGTTATATATTACATACATGTATATGTATGTATATAAACAATGAAATAAATGAGTTTTGATTTCCCTAAGAATGAACTCTGAATTTCTCAGGGATGACACTATTCCTGTGGAGAATGCTATCAGACCTTGTTATAACACAACTGTCTTTGAAAAAATTGTGAGCTCCTTACTTTCAAAATTAATAAGTTAACAAGCAGGAATAGAGATTGGGAGAAAATCTGAGAAAGTGCCAACAAAAAAAGGCACAGGTTTGAGTTAACAAGGACTGACCAATCTGTGCTTCACAGGAACAAGGGGTGCAATCAGGATGGAGAAGTGGTTATACAAATTTCTGGATCTCTGAAGGTCTGACAGGGAGAACAGTGCGAATACAGGGTTAAAAGATGTCCTGGCCTAAGTCTGGACCACCAGAGTCCTCATCCATAATAGATACATACATATGTAAAGAACACAACCAACAAACAAAGCACTCCTGTCATCATGTCAGAACTGAGCGCAGAGCTGGAGAGGGTAGTGGAAGGGGGCAGGGCAATAGTGCTTACTTCCAACAATTTCCCACTTTAGACTGAGTCCGTGTTTGTGTGTGTGTGTTTCTAACAAGATGGAAAGAAAGGGAACTGAGTTGGGTCATAGACTGGTGAGTATTTTTGAGTGTGTGTGGGGGTGGGGGCTGTGATTGAATTTGTATATTTATATTTATATATATATATGTATGTATGAAAAATAAATAAATATGAAACACACAAACATAAACATGTAGCAGAACTCACTGCTGGGCAGTGGAAAGCACAGCTTCTATGTTATGTTATCAAAACTATAGGAAACTGTACTGGAAATCCTGGGCTAGTCATCTGACAGCCAGCCTCACATGCATGCACATATGAAAGTCTCAAACACTGCCCTGGAAACTGAATAAGTGGCTCAAAGGGGAGCGCCTGGGCTGAGAATGTACTTCAGTGGTAGAACCCTTGCTGAGTGTATCTACAGCATGAGTATGCGCATGCACACACATGCACACACACACACACACACACACACCACCACCAACAACAAGAATGTTCCTCATATTTCTTTCAAAACTCACATTCAGCCCTTTATTTAAAATCCCTTCTTAAGAAGGCACAGACACTTCACAACATCCCAAAAAGTGTTTCAACAGTACTTTTTTTTTTTTTTTTAAGATTTATTTATTTTATGTATGAGTAGCTATCTTCAGACACAACAGAAGAGGGCATTGGATCCCATTACAGATGGTTGTGACAGATACCATGTGGTTGCTGGGAATTGAACTCAGGACCTCTGAAAGAGCTCTAAGCCATCTCTCCAGCCCTCAATAGTAATTTTTAAAGGCTCCATTATGATACAAATTGCCACTCGAATATATGGATAAACTCCTAATGGGAGACATGCCCTTAACAACATAGTAGCCCAGGGTAAGTTACTGGACCTCTGTTTACACATAGGAACCATTATAAAATGGAGTCAAATAATTTAAAGAAGAATTCTAAATTCACTTTCCAATTCAGACACGGTAAGCACATGTTAGAATAGATTCACAGTGGTCTTCGAGAAAGAGCAAAATCTAATCCAAACAGGGTACAAATAAGGAGCCACAAATACAGTCTCCATTTAAAGGTTGATTCTATACGCTTGGGTCAGTTGAAAGCTTCCAGCCCTTTGTGTTTAGACCTATCCCACAAACCTTCACCTGATGTATAACCATCCTTATAACTCTGTTCCATTCATACTATTATTTTTAGAAGTTAAAGCCAGCTCAAATTCAGCAAACTTTCACTTATTTATGTGTCGCATAAAAACATTATTCCAATTTAAAAAAAAAAATTGGTTTTGTACCTATGTTCTGTTATTTATATTTAGTGTATGTCCGTCACTACGTGGGCATGTTCTTCCTCCTGTGGAGTCTGAGTCACTCACTATTACCTCTGTCCTTCCATACTGTATTTCCTTCATGAGAAACTGATTGACATCCAGTGTGGAATCTGATTCAGAGAAATGTCATTGACCTCTATAATTTGCAGAGGCTTAATAAAGTTTTCCATGAATTCTAATGATATAGCTAATTATCCAGTAACCACTAAGATTAATATTTTTAAGAAATCTATGATAAAGCTATAATCACTGGACCAATTTGAAAGTTTATCCATGATTAGTGAGAATAAAGATTTCAGGTTCTAAGATACAATATAGTAGAATAAATGCAAGTATTTATGTGAAACCTTGGTTGCTTGGGGGGAATATAACACTAACTCACCAAAGGAAGGCAATGGTTTCAGGGACCATCTTATCAAAATCAACTATTAGCCAGCCACATAGTGGGAGAAGTCTAGTACCAGACAGGATAGCCACTGACTACTAACAAGAGACCAAGCCAACCATCTCCTCCTCACTGTTACTTAGTAATTTTGAGACTTAGAACAAGGCAATCACTAAGCACTTCCAGACTGATCTGAAACTGGCTTAGTAACTGACCGGCTTAGCTAAGGGGCACCTGCTGCACATCCTTAGTAACTGACCGGCTTAGCTAAGGGGCACCTCCTGCACATCCTTAGTAACTGACCGGCTTAGCTAAGGGGCACCTCCTGCACATCCCAGGCTGCCATGGTGTCCCTGCATAAATGACTGCTCTCTCTCTCACAAATCACGGGAAGGTACAAAATTTAAAGTGCAGCTTTAAAAAACACACAAAAGGGTAACAAAGCACATTTAGAAAGATCTTATGTACAAGTGCTCTAAATTTAAATTTTTTGACAAACATTAATAACAAACGATACATTCTGTTTTCAGTAAACACTTTGTAATCAGTGATTGAGTTACAAATAAAATTGAGAGACAGTGCTAATTTTGTTGAAATGAAAAATAACTTAAGCGCACTCTGTAATGCTCTTTCTTGGAAAGAAAATGAAATTTCATTCGGAATCTTGTTCATATTAAAATAACTTATTTAAATCTTAACAGACATTTCTTGACAGGATTTCCTTCTGTATGATTGTCAAGAGACTTATCTGACAGATAATAATCATCATTGTTAAACAGAATTCCGTATTCATGGATTGTTTCTTTAACATACATTAAATGTGGCATAAATGTCAAATAAACAAAAAGATGGATGGAGTTTCTCTAACCACTCTGTTCATTCCAGACAAAATAATGTTAAAAGCAGGCCCCATAATAAATCATGGCCTGCCTGTCAATCTGCAGTACAACTCCTTTGCAGTGCCAATGCAAGGTTTTGGAACATTTTAAAGGTACTCAACACAAATTTGGATGACATTTAAAGAATATTCTATTGTTTGAGTGACAAAGGGGAAAAAACTTTAAGATCAAAACCACATACTTTCTTATAGAGCTTAAGGGAAAAAAAACCACCTATAGCCACTTACTCACTGAAGAAAAATTATTATCTTAAGAATGTGACACCAAAACCTGGCCATAATGTTGCTAATATTTAAATGTATATCAAGACTGCAGTGTCTCTGTAGAGTTTATAGACCTTGGTGAATGCTTAAAACAGAACACAAGTCCTAATCTTGGAATGATACAATGAACAATCTAGAAGAATATAATATTAAAGCAGAGGACAATAGCATGAATTAGTATTCGAGCCAAGTCATACAGCGCACATCAGTCCTATGTAGCAAGCGTCTGTCAGCATATGTGGAGGGAGTCAGTATTATGGCCATTATTTACGGGACAAAAAGGATTTGGAGAGAGCAAGTGCCCTATGCAACTCAGTCCTTCCACCTAGAGAGCATGACTGGAGCATAGGCCTGTGTGAGTCCAGCCACTGTAAAATACAACGGTTCTACCAACATGCTCTAAAACACAGTGGAGGGAAACAATAGCAAAACAGCAAAAGAACATCAAAAACAGCTGAAAGGTTCAATGTCCATTCACCTCTATTCCTACCCCCACAGACCTCTATACGCAGACACCCTTCCCTAGGTCGTTTCTAGCTGCAAGAGCAGGCTCTTATTTCAGCTGCTTACTTACAAATGAAAACAAAACAAAACAACACCACCTGCCACCTCACATACCATTAAATAAAACTAGTGCTTGTGGATTTCTAACAGACAATTTGCTAATACAATTCAGTCATCTGAGTGTGAGGGAAAGATACCCCAACATTTTAAGCAGACATATAGGACATTATTTTAATCTCATATTTCATCTCTTGTCCTTTGTAAAATAAAGTTTGCTGGGGATGGATGAAATAGCATCATGAAAAATAAAGTCCACGTGAAGAAGACTGAGGAAAGACAGATTCCCACGAACTTCAAAAACCCCAACACTGGAACAAGTCCTGTGGTGGACTCAACTATTATACAACAGTTACTATTTTCTGATGCAATATTATATTACATAGATAAATGAATTACTGTGTTGATACTGGTTAAATATGAATTCCCCAATAAGAATTGTGAAAGCATCCTTATGGGTAGTTTAACAAATTTTTAAAAACTTTACTGGAGTCTAATATTGTCTAAACAAAACTACTTCTTAAACTTGTTTAAAAGTATGCATCTTTTAATCTAACTGTATTAAATGTTTATAGAATCATCAAAATCATCAATATAAATGGAATAAACAAATTAATTTTAAATTAAAGTCAGTTTTAAGGTTACGTTAACAGATAAGTTTTCAATTTACATAATAAATCCCACACACACTTGACACATGGATTCCATCAGCACTTTCCATAAATATGGTACACTATTATAAATGATGCGCCAACGTTTACACCAATTGCTAATTAGGGAAATACTTACTTTAGGCATGCCCATTTAGTTCTGTAATCCTGCTTTTACATAAACATAGTATTTTATAACTATTAATACAACATCTTAAAAAAGTAATCGTGTTTTCATCTTAAAAAAACACTGCCCTCTGTTTATCCCAGCCTCCTTCCCCGTCCTTAGAAATCCTGTAACCATTCATTTCTCCTGTTCATGTAATTTTAATTTTAGAGACTGTTACCCTCAGGAGCACATAGCACAGGGACTTCTAAGACTGGTTTCTTTCATTTAATGCTTATTATGACTTAAGAAATAACATATATGTATCTATGAATGCGTATTTGGATAATGCTTCACAACATTCTGCAGTGCAACTCTACCTATTAGTCAGGCCAGTCACCTACTCAAGGACATCTGGTTTCCTGCCGTGTTTAGGAATTATAAACAAGACTCTGGTAAACATTTGTATGTTGGCTTTGGTATGGATACTTTTTCAAATTCTCTGGGTAAATACTTAGGACTGTGATTACTGAATGATTTGTAAAATATATTGTATTATACAGAGTTGTGCAGTGGTGGAACACACCTTCACTACAGGAACTATGAGAGGCAGAGACAGAGTGATATCCAAGTTCAAGGTCAACCTGTTCTACAGAGGGGGTTTCCAGAACAGGCAGGGCTACTCAGAAACTATACCAGATTCCCACAATGTGTGTACCACTTTTGACTTCCACTAGCAATGGCTGAGGTTTCCTCCCCAGTTTATGTGCTATAATGCTTTGGTTTTAGCCATTACAGTAGGTACATGGTGGCATCTTGTAATTTTAATTTACAGTTTTAGTGACACGTTACATAGTACAGTAGAGGGGCAGAAAAACTCTACTCATGTGGCACAAGTCCTCATAAAGAATTAAAGTTTCAAGAAGCATGTAAGGTCAGTGACAGTGGAAGTGAAACACCATCTCCTGAAGGCCAGGGAAGTTCATGAGGCTAAGCGCAAGACATTTAAAAGACTTGGGATGGAAAGGGGGAGAGAGCAGGGGAGAGAGGGAGGAATCAGGGCCAAAGGCGAGGCGAGTAAATGGGGGAGAGGAGGGAAATGGGGGGTTAGAGAGGACAAGGAGCAAGGGAGGGGGAGAAGGCAGGAGGGTGAAGACCCAGCTAAACCCTTCTACAAAAGTGCCAGCAAGTTGGGCAGAGAATTCCAGGAGTGGCTTCCATGAGGCATCACCACAGTTGAGCTAAGATTGGGTGCTTTTAAGTGATGCAGCTACCTAAACCTAATAAAGTCACCCACTCAGCAGCTAGACTTGGGTTGCATTGTTTCTTTGGTATGTTGTTGATGCTCTACTCCAAGTGAAAAGACATTTAATTACATCTGCATAGGAAACGGCAGACAAAAGATGTATTAGACAGAGCAGTGGGTTGCAAAGAAGCAGCCAGTGATGAGGGGAGGTTCTAAACACTAGCTGTTAACAAGGGCTCCTCCTTTGTCATAGACCAGTTGGTTTTTATTTTTGTACGTTACTGGGCAATTTTCTCCATTTTATTCTACTTCACCTTATTTTATTGCTAACCATAACATTTTGATTATTGTAGCACTATACTGCAATTGAAGATAGAGTATCAGACCTTCAGTGTGCTGCTCTTCCCTAGTTTTGCAACAGCTATTCAAGACCTTTGGCTTCCCCATATAAACTATGGAATCACTTTCTCAGTATGCACTGGGTACCTTACTAAGACTTTGACTAGAACACTATTTGAACCTACAGGTCAAGTTATAAAGGGGTAGCAACTTAAGAACATACAGAGACTTCCTGTCTGTGAACATAAACACTTTATGATTGTTCACAAGCACCCAGTTCCTGCTTACTACATATATAGGGGCTCCTGTGGATATTTGTTATCATCGTGAAGCAGTTTCCTTCCCAGATCACTTAGTAAGTTTTCCTCTGAGTGGATTTTGTCAAATACCTTGGTGCAATATCATGGTGACTTTGTTCTTGAACCAGTTGATACAATGAGTTGCATTGATTTTTTAATGTTGATCCAGCATAGCCACACAGAACTTGTCAGCACTCTCTGTGCTTCCACAAGATGGGAGACAGTAGAGACAACGGACCTCAGATTTAATTTAAATATTTACTACAATTAAACTACTGAAACTTTCTGGACCGTGTTCTTCATCCTTTAGATGGTTAATAATTATTTACTAAAGGCTTTGAGGGTTATTTTACTCTTTTATGTGGTGACACATCTATATTGCTATTACAGAATGGGTTCATTTCATTGAGGTTACAAATTATATCCACAATATTCCTTTGTTATCCTTTTAATGTCCATGGGATCAATAATGCTAACTGACTTTATGCTCACATGGTGTGATGGTTTGTATATGGATGGCCCAGGGAGTGGGCACTATTAGAAGGTGTGGCGTTGTTGAACTAGATGTCAATGAGCATGGATTTAATACCCTAGTCCTAGCTGCCTAGAAGTGAGTATTCCGCTAGCAGCCTTCAGATGAAGATGGAGAACTCTCACTTCCTCTTGCACCATGTCTGCCTTGATGATGATGGATCGAACCTCTGAGCCTGTGAGTCAGCCCCAATTAAATGTTGTCCTTTTTAAGACTTGCATTGGTCATGGTGTCTGTTCACAGCAGTAAAACCCTAAGGCACATGGATATACCATAGTTACTTTTACCCTTTTTCTTATTTAAGCTAGGTAAAATTTTATTAACATCACATTCTTTTTAATGTATAAGTGTAAGTATTTTGGTTATGTCGATTTTCTGTATTAATTTATTTTTCTATTGACTTTATATTTCATGCAGTTTCTTATAGATTCTTAGAGTATAAGACAATATACCAACTTATACATACATGCAAGGCAGGAAATATACATTAAATGTTATTTTCATTGTGCTAAAAATGTTTTAATAAATTTATTTTCCTTTAAGAAAGGTCTGGACCTCTGTAACCTCCCAATGCTCATATATGAGTTCTACCTATGAATGCATTTCATCACCACATTCTAAATGCGCCTTAAAAACAAAATTGATAAAACTATTAATATGTGAATAATAACGTTGCACATTTTGCCTCTGACACCCCTACCTCAAATGCTCAACCAATAAAAAATTTGGAGTATATGAAAAAAAGATTAGCAAAAAGCTTAAGAGTTATTAGGAATGGGGTATCTTTTGAGTTTTCATTTAGAAAATGTAAAGGTAAAACTGAATTGAATCAGAAATAGCAGACAGAATTCATCTTGCTTGCTAGCTCTGGTGTCTGTCTGTCCGTGTGCCTACAGGAATGGTTTTGAGAATAATGCTAGTGGTGGTTATCTGAGGGATAGTCGGCTTTGGGGAGCAAGGAAAGCTTGGTTTGAAGGCAAAGATATCAGTACACAGGCTGTGCCCAAGCCAAGAAATTCTCACATATTTTATTAGAATAAAGTTCTGAATTTACAACGCATTGTATCAACAGAAATAAAACAAAGGTATAAGGAGGGATGCTTCTTAGTAACTCCAATTAACTATGTTTTTGGTGAAATGGTACAGATTAAGACATTAATAAAGTCAAAGGGGTTCAGCACCCTAAACCTCCCCACTGCCTTGTAAGTCAGCACGCCTGTGATTTAATTGGCTACATGTAAAACAAAAATGGCATTTGTTCTTGGCAACTCTTTGGCCCATAACTGCTTTACGTTCAAAGGGTGCCAAAATGCACTGGTATAATTCTGCCAATTTGATGAAAACTAAAAATCCTTCAAAAACCCTGAATGCAGATGGAACAATGGGTTTGTTTGGCAAAGATCTTTCTTAAAAATAGCATCAGAGGAAATAAAAAAGTGACACATGAAAGTCAAAATTTCACAAACAGAAATCTGCAGTCCTAACCAGTGTAACTATGACAGATATGCGAAATTTAAACTGCCTGAGATAGGCCGCAGGGCTCTAAATCTTCATACGTTGACTGAAATGCTACCTGTGGGAAGCAAGGCTTGACACAAGGACTCAGGACACTGGCCTTGCATTGCCTGTACTCTGTCTGGAATTCACATTCCCTTTGAAACTCTTCCTGCTCAGCAGCGTGCTGTGCTCGGATTGGCAGGAAAGAAGAGCAGCAGCTCTGGGGACTATTTTCCCCACTTTGCCTTAAGTTGTTTCCTTTTGTTTGTGTTTTGCTGTTGGTTTGTTTGCCTTTCCTCCTGTTTGTTTGTTGGTTATTTACGTCCAGACCATCAGTCAGGAATTTCCCACTTTGGAGTACATAAGCATTGCAGAACAAACAGAAATCGTCCCAGTGTGGGCTGAGCATTACAGTCACCTGTGGAGCCCAATGTAAAATGCCACACAAAATATTCTCAATTAGGGGAGCTGGTGAAGAGGACAAAGCATTAGTGATATTTAAAGGGTACTCCCATGGGGCAAATCAATGAATAGGACTTAAGTAGGAGATGGTCACAATTTCAAAAGGCTGCTCACTACAGTAGATACAGACATTAAAGAAAATGGAAATTGGATGCTTTCATTTTAAATCCTCCCCATAACAGATTTAGCAAAGTTGTTTTACTTTAGGAAAGGTTATGCTAAGAAAAGAAGTATCCAGAAGATCATGGTGAAGATTCTGCACCAGAAACAGAAACTCAAACTCAACTCTGCTTGGCCTGCCCTTCAGCCACTTCCTTCTCCGTCCCAGGACACGGAGCATTGTTCTGCTTGGTTTGGTAATTTTAACGCGACAGTGAACATTCTACTGTTTAGCTAAACAGACAACTGAAAACTTTCTACAAGAGATAGTGTGGATAAAGTGGAATCAAAAGTGTATTTTTCCAAGAAACAAAAAAAAAAAATAAATAAAAACTTCTGTTACTTCAATGTAGGAAGTCACTTAGTTTAATAATCTAGAACGAAAATCTACAGCATCCAATAATATTGATTAGGATTTCTTATTCAGAAAGCACACATCTCATTAGATATTGGTAAACATTATTAAACACATGTCAGCACCACTGTGTGCAGATTTGAACCATCTGTTCCTTAAATTTATAAGTCAAAATTACCTCATCTACTATAATGTAATGCTGAACTTTGATAATCAGATCAATTCATTCATTATATTAGTTACAATGCTAATAAAATTGGACATAAAGTATGTTGGCCAGGCTGGTATGTCCTCGTAAGGAAACATGCTCATCACTAACGGGACAGAAATTTTACAGGTAAGCTTTATTTTGGTCACACAAGCATCTACCATTCATATGATGGTTTTCTAAGGAAATCGATTTATATTTTATCATTAGCAGGACAGGCAGGGGTGTGTGTGTGTGAGTTTGTGTGTGAGTGTGTGTGTGAGTGTGTATGTGTATGTGTGTGAGTGTGTGTGTGTGTCATGTATATGAGTACAGAAAATGCCTACTACCAACTTTTAGTTGAAGAGCAAAGCATTACTATTTTAGGACAATTTCATGAGAGACAGTTTTTCTTTTACATTCTACATCTTATCCTTTTGAAAAGTCAAAGCAAGGTACTCATAAACCCTCTACCTAAACCAGGAACAACATTGTCGCTGAAAAATTCATTTGAAAGGTTTTGTATAGAGAATCCTACTAATTTACTAGGCCCAGAATTACATAATTTTATTTTATTACATAATGAGAATTTCACATTTAGAACACTAAATGCCATATAATTACTCAGCATCTTTGAATAAATTAAAATATTTCTTGGCTTTATCTGTCAAATAAATAAAGAACTCCATATGCAGGAGATTATCAAGAAACCAAATGCTTTATATTCAGAATGAATATTTAATCACAACTGTCAAAGATCAAGCTGCTACTTCTGATAACAAACGTGCTGAGATAGCATCTTATTCAATATATGCTTTCAACTTGACATGCAGGCTAATAAAAATGAAGGTGTAGTATTTATTTTGTTCCTTGTACAAGAGAAATCTCCAAAGAGTGATGATCAAAAATGCCCAGTACCAATGTATGAACACAGACAACTTTTCACCCAATAACAGATTAGCTGGTTTACAGAGTAACTGCAGTAAAACAATAACAGCGTGCATTGGTTTTGTATGAGATTTAAAAATTACTATGCATCCATGACTGTATCTCCAGGAGAGAATGTCTGTTTTCGACTACAAAATAAATAAGGCACACTGCACTATTGTAATGCAACAACGTCCTTGATTCTTTAGCTATTTATTATGCGCCAAGCCCTGCATTAGCCTCTTCCACATCTTTAAGCAGCGTCTCCCAGCCACACCTCTTTGAGAAGAAAGGATGAAGGAGAATAGGAAGCCCACGTTTGGTACAGGAAACTATACTGCTAAGGTGGGAAATGCAAAGTAGAATTGACATTGTGTGCTGATGAACAAACCCCAGTAGTTCTCTAGATTTATCGCTGAGCTCTCCAGTGTCCTCCCCCTCATGTTCTTTGGCTCCCTCCGTTTGGTAGTCTAGTGTGCGACTTCTCCTTTAGCCTCCCACAGCCACCAAACCCTGTGCATGCCTCTCAGGCTATGGAATTGTTCACTAACCTCGATCTAGTCTAGGGTTCCACTTCATGCTGTAAGGCCACTGCCTCAGCTTGGAGCTGTATCATCTCAACTGTTAGTGATAAGTGTGGGGCAGACATCCAGACATTTTGCTAAGCGTTCTGATACGGCAGCTTAAATAAGCTGCCCTGTATGATAACAGGGTAAGCAAGAGGAGGAAGAGAATAGCTAGTTCCTTTTTTGAGCTAATACTGCTACAAGCATGTCAGTAGATGAGCATCACCAGGTGGTTAGAGCACAGACACAGACCTTACCTTAGCCCTTCCCTTGTCTCTACCACAGTATCGTCCCTATCTCTCTTCTTACTTTGGTGTCATAGGTCAGGTACTGCATGTCAGCCAGTCACCAAATTTCTGGCACTATAACTATGTCACCCCTCTTCCCAATAAGCCTTCCTGCAGTGGCGGGAATGGGCTGAATACACAATATGAGGAACATTCATTTGCAATGCAAATGTAGTAAATATGACTAAGGAAAGAAATAACAGCATAGTTCAGTTTAAACATGAATTAGCAAATTTAAGTAGCAATATAGCATCAATGGCAAGAATACTACACAGTGCAGCTTACCTTCTTTGTCTGCTAATAGAATTATGCTCCTGAACATTCTGCAGCATACTACCTGCCTTACAGGACTAATGTATCTCTAGAAAACCCACCACTGCAGGTGTGGCATTGAGAGACAGTGACTGACTTCCCACTTCAGTCTTATTTTCCCCCAAATCCTGTCGCATGAAGAATGCAAAATACTAGACTAGCATGTGCCCACACATGCCATGCAATAAGCTTCATGACAACCTCTTTCTCTTGCTTACAATTGTTCCCAGGAAATATATACTCACTTCAAGATTCAACATTTCCTTTCTTCTCGGCATACTTAGTCACTACCCTCTCACTTCTAAGCTAGTATCTCTGGCCTAACTTGACTGCCATATGATTTTGTAAACAGGTCCACTGAAGCACTGAATCACCATATTATGAACAAGTAAACATAAAGAAGCAAACAAATATAATTGTGGTTTACTTATAGAAACTATGAGTTCCACATATGCCTAGTTAATGTCCATCACCTACTTCAGCACCGTGTTAGGGTAAACCCCACATCGTAGGATTTTATCCTGAGTCAGCCTTTGGTCTGTGTTGTAGGAAGTGTTACCTGTAGCAGAGAACACAACCAAATACAGAAAGCCGTGGCAACAAAGGCAGGAAAATAAAAGGGGAAGACAAATGTAATGAAGCACTGATGTCCATGAGGCTTGCGGTCAGGGCAACAGTGTGAGGTGACTCTAAAGCCACCGTGTAGATGGCCACTGACCAACCAACAGCAAAGCTGAAATGGATTCTCCCATTCTCTACCAAGCTTGAAATAGTAAAAACCAAATCCCTTCACCAGAGAGTGTGGACGCTACAAGGTTTCTTGTGATGTGTAACTGAGAATAGTTTGTGGCAAGCAGATCACTAAAGCATTATTACTGTGACATACACCCAGGAAAGTGGACTCTTATACAAAACACCGAATGCAGCTGCTACAAAGAAATTCAAGCTAAAAGAAACCAGGAGAAAACAATAAAGAAATATTTAAACTCACTCAGTTTTCATAATAGTTTCAACTCATCAATGAGGTCTGAAATATGTGTATTCCTAATACTTTTCCTTTCATATATAAAGAAATCTTATTTGTCTTTTAGTCTGCATTTGCAAACCAACATAGAGAAATATTTAAATAGTTAAAAGCAAAAAAATTCAATAGTCCTAAGCAATAAACTAGATGATGGTACCTGAACTAAATAAATATAAAGCTTAAATAATATTTTGATGTTCTATTTCATTGGTTTGAGAAAGCATAGGTTTAGGATATAATTTAGTTATTAAACAAAATCCTTCCGTTGGATTTGCAGATCAGAGAAAATTAATATTTGGATTTAGTTCAGAGGTTGAGTAAATTAGCTCAGTTCGCTCTAGGTTTGAGTTCATGGTTCATTTCAAGTTCTTGATAATGAGCCCATCAAAATAAAAATATTTAAATAATGTAATCAGGGCTGACATTTAAAAGTAAGTGTTCAGGCAAATATGTGCGTTAAAAAAACAAACTCACTTTACAGAGAGAGCTAAGGTCAAATCCGAAGGTTTGAGCGTTCCGGGAGCCAGCATTCATGTAGTTCCCCATTAGCAACACAAGTTCCAGCAACTTGCTAAAGCTTTTGCTCTTCTTGATCTCTTCGCAGGCAGTACTGACAGCCATGATGTCAGGTTTGATGTTGTTCACCTGCTCCTCAAACTGAAGCTTAAAGAGAATAGCACTGAGCCGTGGCCGGAGTCTCTTCACATTGCTCATCTGATTGAAAAGAAAATAGCAGATTTCTTTTAAAATGCATGGTATACTTCAGCACTGTACCTCGGCAAGTAATCTGGGATGATTTATTGGTATGACAGTACGGAAGAAGCAATATGTCCCCTGAAACTGATGGCAGGAAGGAAGAGCTCTGCTTGTTTCTGTAAGGAATCCAGCCATCCTTCAAAAACAAAATTAAAAATTCAGATGTGCAATGAAAAAAAAACGCTTTAATGAAACAGTGAGGTTTAATTAAGCAGTCAAATAAACATTAAAACAAAACCTGAAGTTTTAAGAAATGTAACAGGATACACAGGAAACAGACAACAGAGCAGTCACAGAATCACTAAATAATCTTTGTTCAATACTGAAATACACTGGGTCATGTTTAAAACATATTCAGAAAGGTCTAAAAAAGGTTTGTTAGCCTCAAATAGCAATTGCTGTCCTCAGAAGCCCTGCTGACTAACAGGGTGTGTTCGACAGAAGGAGAGTAAATAGGTCCCACGTTGTCCTAAATTGACTTTCTTCAGAAACACACAAAGTAAAATGACTCCTGACACATACTAAATTAGCAGAATCAGAGTTAGGAAACATGGCTGTAGCAAGAAGACAGAGTAGCACAAAGCCACAGGGCTGTCACGTGCCAAGGTAACTAGGGAGACTTGGTTCTGCTGCTGAGGATACAGAAGGCTTAATGGTGAGGAAGAAGAACGGCCCCGTTTTCCCTAAGTTAGCACCCTCTGTTCTAGTTACCCATGAGGCAAACATCCACTTAGGTGGAGCTCAAAACCTCCGTCAGTTTGGTGGTCTCCTTGATGAAATACATTAGAGACCTTGGTAACCCGATGAGGCAGTAATACTAAATCCGTTGAAATTGTTCAAGCAACTATCAAAGGAAGTTTGAAACAAGAACAAGTAACAGTGAGAGAATACAACAGGATTCAATGAGATAAAGATTCATGTCCAAGATCCTAAAGGAGAAGGTAACATATAATGTTAAATGAAGCTTGTAGGGACAGATATAATAAAAGTCAGAACTGTTCAAGAAAATGTAATATGCTCATAACAATGTTATTTAAAATAGGACTGGAATCCTGTTTATTTTTTATTTTTTGAATGAATGAATAAATGTTCTTTGAATGAATTTCTTCAGATGAGCCAAATGTTCATAGTGCTTGACGTCTCCTCAACAGTAACATACATAAGTGATTTATCTGCAGTTGTGTGACACAGCACGTGTGTGTGGTGCAGTAGGCAAGCTTCGGAGAGCCAAACTAGCACAACTAGTGAAAACTGCACTTCACGGGCGCTATAAATACCTTCCCTTTCCTTGGTTTCAAAGAATGTCTGCAACTTCTGGCTAGGGAAAAACAAACAGAACAGTTTACTTTTTTTTACAACCGAGGAAAAGGAAAGTCAGCTCAACCCAGGTATTTTTAGTGCATTTTATAGGTTAAGCAATACAAAATTATAGAATGAGAAAGAATCACTATAGTAGAAAATTAATCCCTATAGTCCATGAATTGATCCTTTTAGATCTCTATAACAGAGGGTAGGGACAAATTGTGATTACCTCTCATAAAATCATTTGACTAAACTTAAAATACATTGCATGACCCCAAGCAGATTAATTTCCCTGGATTATTGTTTAATACTGAAACATTGCAATGTCAGACATCAACATACCTTGGCAGTACGGATGCTACTTATTAAATTTAATATCTTTAGGATGGTGAAGAACAAAGAAGAGGACTAAAATGTAGGGCATGTGGTTATGGCCACTCAAACAGGGAAGGATGACCCATGACAGCTCTGGTTTTCATTGGCCCCATTGATTATGGAAGCAGGTGCAGTCACAATGTTCTAGTGCCCCGTGAAATAGAATGCTGAGGTATTACAAAATGTGTTAATCCTAGCATAGATTAATGTACTATTTATGCACAAAGAGGAAGGGGAAAGAAAGGCTGGTTAAGTGCCTACATTATACCACCCCAAAATATGTTAAAATTTTCCTTCTGACAAGCGAACCATATGTAGGCAACCTAAAGTAATTAATTTTCCTAGAAAAACATAACCCAGATTTGTATGACTAATGAGTGTATCTGGCACCAAGGACAGGTACTGTGAAAAGAGAAAGTCTATGATGTAATGCAGAACAAAGCACTGCATGGGCACGAAAACCCTGACAAAGCAAAGTCATGGAAGGTAACCTACAAGACGGCAGCTGCGAGGAGGGCTTCTGCTTTCACTAGCTACCGGGTTCATATTATTCTTTCCTATAAACATGGATAAATCCGTATCTGGCTGCTACTAGATTTCGTATCTGAAGAAAAATTACTGAGCTGAAATGGGAACTTCAGAGGTCAACCTCAGCTCCTTGGTAGCCAAGAATTTCAAGGATTCCTACGCCTAGTGGATTCCTAGTTTAAAGATGGGACCACCTCAGTGCAATGGTCGAAGGTCTTGAGATTTACAACAACAACAAGAGTTCTTAAGCACGTTATTTAAAATGAGCTCCTGCTTCTTCGGGTACAGTAAACTTTAAAAAGGATAACAGTGGAAGAATGTCTGCATAAACTTGAGAAGCCTTCTCTGTTCCTCACCACCTGTCATCTCTCCCCAACAATGAAGAGTTGTATCATGTTCTCAGGAACCTCTCAGTCAGCTGCATGCAGAACTGGAAAGCCGGGTGCTAGACCAGCACGCAGAGTGACAATAGAAAGGCGACAAGGGATGAGAAACAGAACTAAGGGTCAGGAGGAATAAAAAAATAAAAACTGGACTTCAAGCTAAATAAGAATCAGAAAATCAGGGGTGGGGGGAGGAGAGCCACTGTTTCATTTTATAGTTAATATTATAGTTTTTGTAATATAACTTCAAAATACCCAAATCTACCATACTGACATATAATCTGAAGATTAAGCTAAAAATTAAAAAGTGCTTTGACTTCAGTCCTAATTTTCAAAAATTTTTTTAAGATTTATTTTATTTATTTCATGTATGTGAGTACACTGTCATTGTCTTCAGACACACCAGAAGAGGGCATCACATCCCATTACAGATGGTTGTGAGCCACCATGTGGTTGCTGGGAATTGAACTCAGGACCTCTGAGAAGAGCAGTCAGTAAGTACTCTTAACTGCTGAGCCATCTCTCCAGCCCCTCAAAAACTTTTTTAAAAGAGTTATTTTTTATCTTCTGTGTGTGGGTGTTGAACCTGTGCATCTGCATCATGTACCTGCAGTGCACACAGGGGCCAGGGAAGGGAGTCAGATCCCAGGCAAAGCACCATGGGAAACAAAGCCAGGCTTTCTGGGAGAGCAGCCATCTCTCTTGCACAGCAGTCCTGTTTCTGAAGGCAGAACAATACAATTGATGCCACCATTCATAGAGAACAACAAAGAACACCCAAGATCAAGAACTAAACAGGTAACTTTTACTTCAAAATTTTGTTTCTTGGGCATATACTCGAGCAATGGCGTAAGGAAACACAAAAGTCAATAAACCAATGAGAATACACTAGGTCCAATCCATACTGTGAGAGAAACTGAAGTCCTAGCTACTGTTTTTGGAGCCCACTACTTCTCATTTAGTACTGTCGTAAACAGCAGATGTAACATCCCATAATACCATTCCAGAGTAATATTGTCCACTATTCCATGAAGGAAAACTGAATCAACTTGTATTTTTTTATAACACCTGGGTACCATTCAAATTGTGTACAGTAATCAGCAATTGGACTTATTAAAAACTGGAGGGATTTTTCTCCTCCTATACTTTGCAGAATTTATGTGGTCTTACCTCAAAAGAAATTTGAGTGGTTAGTATCTTTCTCAATATTCTTTAAAGTCATAAAACTAACCAATGAAGTTGCTATCACTACATTAACTTACTGAATGGAAAGATACCAGCTCCAATCTTAACTAGCCTAATGTTCCAGATGCATGCCTGATAAACACCTCACTGTAAGGAAGGATGGAACAAACATGCAGTCACAGGACTAGTAGGCTCTAGGCTTCCAGCTACCTTGCTGTTAGTCAAGCATTAGCACCACAGTGTGAAGATTCAGTCACAATTTATAAAGCAACCGCAAAGGACCTCAAGCTGTAGTTCTATGTTTTCTTACAAGGATGACCTTTAATTCCCTAGCATAGTTACTAGACAACACCCACAAAGCATGGTCCTTCCAGCTTTGGCCTTTATCATCTTGATGTCTCTCAGCTCTCCTTCAGATGCACTGCCGTCGCCTCCAGTGCTGGGATGTGGGTCCTCTTCCAGATCCTCTTCCCTAATAAAGTCTCTGCTTAGACTTGTCTACCAGCAAATCCTTCCATTTTCTGTGGGAGAGGGATGCTAAGCAACAGAGCAGATGAACCTGCATCCTAGCTTCTCAACAGCAAAGACAGCACTTTGAGAAAGTGCTGGGATCTAACAGGAGTAAAGGCACTAAAAGAAAGCTTTAAACTCAGTCTTTCTAATTATGTGGGGAAAAAACTGTGAATCTTCCCCTGTTAGCAGGCCAATATGCGCATGATCTCCAGAAAACTCAGGGGAAAAGAAGTTAATTTCATTTAGAGAAAAGCTAGAGAAAAGCTGAAAAAAAGAGGGGAAAAAATCCTATCCATGTGCCTTATGTCTGGGTAGTACTCAGAATATCAAAAATGTTTTTAAAATAAATGTGGCCTTATGATATTAAAGCTGTTATGCTAAAATTATTTAAGAAAACTAAACAACAGCAAAGTACATATGGTATAATTTTTACATGCTTCATAGAAGTAAAGCAATGCCAAGACTTGTACATTTATACTCTCTATAAATCTGCCTTCAGTTTCACTGATTCCTCTGCTTGCTCCAATATCCTATTAAACTTATGAATTAAAATTTTCAATTTAGTTATTGAACTTTTGAGCTGAAGCATTCCCATATGGTACATTTTTGTCACTTTCATTTCTTTGCAAATATTTCTTAATTAAGGAACATTTCCATTTCCCCTGTCTGCCCCTTTCCCTCACCATTCCTTCAGAGCTCTGAAGATCATCACCATATCCACATCATGCTTGTAGAAGTGCAATTCTTAGTTGAAACAATGTGGAACCGATTTGTTTTGCCATTTTTCTTAGCAATTTGTCTAATTTTTTTATTCCTCAATTTTTAAGTTCTGTATTCAATGTTGTATTGCAAACTATACTTACTCCACATCCTACAGCCGCCCTCTGAAGATTATGAGCAGGAAAATCAGCCACTGAGTGATCACCTTGGGTGGCACGGGCTTCCTTTCATTCCTTCTGTGATTGAGAAGCTCTCAATCAACTCAGGGGGTTTCTCTGGCATTCTAAGTGGTATACACTCTTCCCTGAATTTGCCATTAGTTTTTGTGGTGGGGAGGGATGACCTTTTCACATATGGTTGTGACCCTCATGCCTGAAACCATTTTTTTCTTTTTCCCCTTTGTTCAAGTCGGTATCAAGAATGTTGATAAAGTGCTCCCTCCAACTGGGCAGAGCAGTAGCTACCAGGGTTGATGGACTTTCAGATGCTCTATGCCACACTCATCCTACTGGAGCTTTTTCTGGCAGCTGGGCTCAGTCTCAGCCCAAGACACTGACTGACTCAAGGGAGATCTCCTCCATCTGTGCTCAAGTCCCTTCTAGACAGCCCCTCCATCTTTAGCCTTGCAGGCTGTTGTATCCTCTACTGCAACTTATCTTTGGGATGTACATGGAAATGTATCAAGAGAACAAAGGCTAAGGGGCTGAATTCTGGAGATCTGGGAGTTTCTAATCTCCTAGAACACAAATGGTTCTCTAGGCAGTCCAGTCTGAAGCAGTAAGTCTCCAGTCTTTATATTCTACATGGTTCTCATAAATTTCTGAAATTTATTCCTATATATTTTAAATTTTCTGACATTACTAGAAATACAATTCTAAAAGCATTTTATTATGGTACAATTTCTATTATTAAAATATAGAAGCCCTCATTATACAAATTTCTCAAAGTTTTGCTTTATATGTTTTATGAGATTCTATATTATGTCTATATAAACTGCTACCCACAAGATTTTCCTGTTAGACTTCCTTCTTAATAGTAATAATTCATTAGAAGATGATTTGTAGACACAGGAACTCTTCAAGTATATGCATTTATATATTAAAAGTTTTATATGTATATAATCTGTATCAAAATTTCCAAATGTATATAACCCATATCAAAAGTTCTACATGTATATAACATGTATTAAATGTTACTATAAGAACAGCATACTGAATGAACAGTCCCTATAGCATTTCCTGAGTTTCATGATAACTGACCTTCACAGACCTTTCAAAGACAATGGTAGTTTAAAGGACATGGAATAAAACTGTAAATGAAGCAAGATACATCTTCAATAATAATACACTAAGGTAGGAGTGAAAGCAAATTGCCTAATTCTACAGTAATTTAGTTAACTATAGTCTCATTTCCCACTATAGTCACTGAAAAGACTTACAAGGATCCATGTGACCTCTATATTCAGACTAGTAAAATACTTTAGAAAAGATTCAAGGCACTGACTGACAGTCTTTGCTAAAAAGCCCCCTATAACATTGCTGACAAAATGCTGAATCATTAGAGACCTTTGTGCTTATATGTGCAAAACTGTCTAGGCTTTATTCCTAATGAATGATGCATGACTAGTAATTAGGATGTAACTGTAATGGTGTCTTGTTTTGTTTCTCCAAATGAACTGAATTAAGCCAATTATGCAATGAAATTTCAGTAATATATAGGTGGCCTAACTAGAAAGCACCATGCTTCTGTACAAAACAGAAGGACAATATACAAGCCATCAAAAAGAAAACCTCACAATTCCATAATAAACATAAATGTGTCCTTGTGTGGTTTTCATTATATACTATTTTAAATCTGCAAGATAAAAAAAATAAAATAGAAACACAATCTCCAAAAATATAATCGAAGTGAGCAACAATTTCATGTCTTCATTTAGATGGGCAAACAGAACCACAAGAGGGATTGTCACCACAGGACAAGAAGGATGGCCGTTGGTGTTATGAATGAATGAAAATATGGGATGATCAAAGGAAGAATGAAGGCAGGTAGCACCGTGATAATCAATCCATTCATGAGGACTTGGCACTTGGGCCCCAAAGCAGGAAGCAGTTAAAATAAGGGAAATGTGAACAGATGAGGAGACAGTGGAGATGGATGAAATCATGGAAAACATGTCATGGAAAAGCAGAAACCGGGTCTCTTCCAACCTATGATGTAAGAAACCACCAGACAAACAAAAGGAAACCCAGAAAGAATTCCTTGACACTAGAATAACCTATTTTACGAGACAGTATCCGCTGTAACCAAGCTATAATCAATTGCTAAATAGTCCAATTAAAGTGCAGAAATCTCAGAATGGACAAAAAGAAGATCTCAGGTAAGAAGGCAGGCTCAGTAGAACCCCTACCTAACACAGTATCTCATCCTCACAAAAGAGGAGAGGTAGGCAGTCATTCATTCTTTCCCAACTGTCAGTTTGTCTACGAAAATGATTAAGAAGAAAGGATAGCAAAAGACGCTGTGTGATCAGTAATAAGATAAGAAGTTTGAGAATAATTTATTTGGTTATGACGAATGCCATTAGCCTCACCAATGACAACTGTCTTAGTCACTGTTCTATTGTTGTAAAGAGACACTGTAACCATGAACAAGGCAGCTCTTATAAAGAAAACATTTATTCAGGGGCTTGCTTACAGTTGGAGAGGTTGAGCTCATTGTCATTGTATCAGAAGCATGACAGCACTCATGGTGCTGGATGGTGTTGTAGCTGAGAGAGCTACATCCTATCCTGATCTGCAGAGACAGATAGCTGAGGTGGGAAGGGGGATGCAGGGGCACTGACATGAGGAGACAGAGAGCAAACTGGGCCTAGCATGAGCTTCTGAAACCTCATAATTTACCCCCAGTGACACACATCCTCCAACCAGGCCTAGACCTACACAAATAATGACACACTCCTACTAGGTCTCAAGTAGTGCCATTTCCTGAAGACTAAGCACTCAAATACATTAGCCTTTAGGGGCCATTCTTATTCCAAACCACATTCCACTCCCTGGCCCCCATAAACTTGTAACCATATAATAATGTATTTAGTCCAACTTCTGTCACAGTTTCAACACTGTTTAAAATCCCAAAGTTCAAAGTCTCTTCTGAGACTCAAGACAATCTCTTAGCTTCAAAAATAAAAATAAAAAGCATTTCATATATGTCTAACAAACAGTGGCACAGAATATACACCATCATTATAAAAAGGAGGAAAGGGAAAAATATTAAACCGAAGCAAACCCAAAATCAGCAGAATAAACTCCAAATCAGCATCTAGATGTCTGACTGCAAACAGGTCTTCAGATTTCCAACTCTTTCAGCTCTGTTGACTGCAACATCACTCTTTTGGGCTGGTTCAGCACTCACTATCCAGTTTTGTTTGACAAATATCCCATGGCTCTGGCTTCTCCAAAATTTTGGAGTATCCAACACAATTCAATTTTCACATTCATAGTTTCATACAAGGCCCTCTCTGGGCTTGCATTCAGAGACATGTTCAACACACATACCTGGCCTCAAAGGCTTTCCTTAGACACAAAGGCATATTCCTCAACACCCTTTATTGTATTTTCCACTCTAAAGACATAGGTATGTGGTCAAAGCTGCCAAGTTCTGCTTCGTGCTTGGGCTGGAATGTGACCCCTTCCTTTAGTTACATTTGCATCAATTTAACAACAATTAAAGGTTACATACACTGACTAAGCTTTGCTTTAAGAATTTTCTAAAGTTGGAAGTCTAGCTATATGGGATCTTGCCTGGAGGTCACACACCTTTTATTCCATTTAGCATTAGACTTTAAACTTTTTATCTTCTTGAACACTAGATTTGCCTACAACAAAATACACCCTGATGATCCCCTTCTCCTCAAATCTTACATTTTGAATTTTTCCATACCCAAGTTGCTCATTTTCATTGTTGAACTGTGTAAAAGTGACCACTATTAAACACAGGAAACTAGCAATAGTAGGCCTTCTTGAAATTTCCTCTGCCAATTCCACTAGTCCAATACTCATCAATTTAGCCTCTGGTAAACTGAAGGACAAGGGCACAAAACAGCCACATTCTTTGCCAGAATATCACAAAAAAATAGTCTGTAGGTGACTTGATAGTGTTCTGGCCCTCTGAACCTTCTTGATCTGGGTACCCACATGCCATATCATGTTTAGAACCACCGTTTCTCATGTTCCTCCTAGGATGGCCCATTAACTTGAACTTTAAGTGTCCAACTGCTTTTCTAGTCCAAAGTCCCAAAATTCATCTAACAGACAGCATGGCCAAGGCTTGTCCCAGCAATATTCCACCCCTGCTACCAACTTGTATCTTAGACACTGTCCAACAGCTGTTAAGAGACGCCACAGCCAAGGCAACTCAAAAAAAAAAAATATTTAATTGGGGGTGTACCTTACAATTTTCAGAGGATTAGTCCATTATCATCATGGAAGAGAGCACGAAGCATGTGTGGTGCTGGAGCAGTAGCTGAAAGCTACATCCTGATGCACAGACCAAGAGGAAAAAAACAAAACAAAACAAAACAAAACTTGCCATACTGTGGGCTTCTGCAACCTCAAGCCCGCCCCTAGTGACACATTTCCTCCGAAAAGTCACAACTACTCCAAAGAGGTCACAAGTCCTAATCCTTCTTAAAAAATTCTACTGTCTGATGACTAAGCATTCAAATATATTAGCCAATGGTGGACACCACACTAAGATTACATCTTTTCTTAACAATATTGTTCAAAAGCATTTGGGGGGTGCAATTCTAGCTGGGTTTTACAATAGACTGTGATTGGAAGAGTCAAGAAGATAAGGCAACTTCAGGGTCAGCAGGGCTACACAATATGACCATGGGTTAAAACACATATAAATAATAAGTAAATAAATAAGTGAATAAGTAAAGCATAAATAAAAAGTACATTCTATTTTATTTTAGCATTAGCTTGCTGCTGCCATTTCATTGAGGTAATTAAATGAACACATAGAAAAATGAAGTCCTTTCACGGTTTTCCTTTTGGAAGGATTTGAAAAATCATTAAAATACTATAAATATACTTCCATTGACGAGTCAGTTTGGCTAAAGCATCTAAACTTGCAAATATGTAATTAATTACATATTGAAGATTTATTAGTCAGAAGATGACATAGAGTTAATCACAGAATAAAAAAAAAGTCATAAGCTGGAGGCAGGATCCACACAATAGCTTCAACAACACAGGTCATGGGGCTGATATCTGACCTCCTCTAGGTCCAAAAGCTAATACCACTAAGAAACACTCAGGGATCTTTGTTTGTTTGTTCTCTCTCATTTGGGGGGAGGCTGAGGCAGGGATATTGGAACCACCTATAGTGATAAGGCAGTAGCACCACGGCTTCAGAAGAATGTATTTAGAAGTAATGAGAAAGAGGTGTTTTCCTTTGATGGTTGCTAACTAGTTCCTATGTTTAAATACTAGTGACTCAAAATAACTCTTACATGAGTAATTTCACTGAAATTTTATGTGTGCCATTTTATACAATCTTGCTTTCTCTGATGCTACCACATTAATGTCAAAGGGGCTGTGTATTTATTGAAAACATAGGCTTGTTAACAATGACACCTTGCTGTGTTTCTTAGCTTTGATTGTTTGTAGTTTTCATTCTGCTTCTCCAGTAGGACAATAAAAATTCATTTGGGGACTTCTACAAAGAAAGCAAAGGCTTTCCAGAAATCTATTTAGTGTTTAGTTCAAGTTACTGTTCAGGTTAATAAATAGGTGAAAGCATTCAGTGAGGATTCTAATTAAGTCCTCAGTGCACTTTTGATCAAGTAACTTCTTTAGTCTTCCATATGGAAGTAATGCCAATCTTTGTGAAGATCACAGAGATGTGATTTGGGCCTGAAAGTCATGCAGAGTGAGAGAGAACAATGAGAACCCTGGCCAAATATGGCCATCAGGCAATAGGTAGAATGGATGAGACAACTGAGAAGCATATGTAGACACCTGCATTTTAAGGAAGACAGAGCGGGCAAAAAGCATTGCCTAACATATCTATTACTGTAACCAAAAGTAAAACAATGGGTAATTCCAAGAGAAGTAGTCAGAAACCAAGTAAGTACTAAGTTAAGATCATAGCAGACTTGTAGGTAAGGAAAACAAGGCAGGATCCCAAATTACACAATGTATGAGAATAGAATATTATTCGGATTAGTAATAACTGTGAGAAGCTCAAACAGAGCTGTGAAAAATAGCGCAGCTGGTTAAGTGTTCAGTGCCCCTTCCCAAAGCCAGTTGCTGTAAAATCTACTAATAATTTGAGGAAAGTAGAAACAGGTGGATCCCTCAGGATGGCAAGGTAGCAAGTTTAGCCTATTGAAGAAGCTATTGGGCAATGAAAGACCCCTGTCTCAAAAATAGAAAAAAAAAGTAAAGGTAGACAGAAGAGCCTAAAAAAAACTAACACCAGCAGCAAGTTGTCCTCTGCCTATCACATAGACACACACACACACACACACACACACATACACACACACACACAAACACATACATCCCTGAACTTTTAGCGTTCAAAATGTAGAATTTTTAAGTAAAATTCTACACAATAACTTTAGGCAAAAGATAAACAATGTGTCAGTGAAAGTCTTAGGAGAATGCTGCTAGAGGTCTGATACCCTTCTCTATTGAACTCAATGGCATGAGTGCTTTGGTTATTGGGTCCACAGGGATGATGTCTACAGAAACTCTGATCAAAGGACAGAAACACTGCACTTCCCTATAGCATGAAGTCCATACAGTTTACTGTAGAAAAAGAAACAAAATGGCATAAAGGAAGAATTTAAAAAAATGAAAAAGGAGAACATTCAATAAATTTCATTTGAAAATCACTAACAATGAAGCTTATTCAATAAATTAAAATTTATATTGTTTTGTCTACTTAATGTATACATGTAAATAAATATTAGCACAATACTAACAGAAAAATAATGTTGTAAAACACAAGTATTTGGAAGAATTTTTAGACATTCTTTGCCTGGTAAGAATTTTGGGAACTAGATTGAGACAAGGGATTTGGTCATGGGGAAGCTGGTGGTAAGTAAGCTAATGTTAGCATTTCTCTAAAGGAAGAAAAAAAAAAAAATCAATGCCTATTCCATAGTCCTAACAATAATAATATCTGGACTTGAACATAAACTGACACCCTGTAAAGGGAAGAAAAAGAGCAGTAATAATGGATCCTAGCTGAGCTACAGGAAAGGAAACTTGACCCAGCGTTAGAGCAAAGGAAACAAACACACTTATCCGTTCAAAAGAGCAAGGTCTGCTGTGCAAGATAAGGCTAGCTAATGAAACCTACAGCTGAATACAAAAGAAAAACATAAGCAAAGCCAACACCAAGAGGCAAAAATCTCAGACAAGTGTCATAATTAATCCAATAAATATTGGGTCAAAGCAGCACCAAGCTGCGTTTCAGGATCCCTGAGGTAAATTAAATAGAAGTACACAACTGAGTATGGTTTCCCAGAGAAGTGGTGAAGTGCATAGCCCTAGACAGCTAGTCTGCTTGTTAACTTAGGACAGAAAATGGGAAAAGCTAGCAGGCACACAAGATCGGGGCCTCAGATGAGTGAGTCTACACCATGCCGTTTAAAGAACACGGGTATCTACCCCCATCCGGGCCCTCAGACTCCTAGGAGAAAAGCAGATTGCTATTTTGGGTTTGGAAAGAAAAACAGACAAAACAGGTCATGAGCAAACAAGTGCAATATAAGGCCAAGCCTATCTTGGAAATGCTTCCGGTTGTATTTCATTATCCTCTGCCGTATACATCTCCCGCTTGGCAATATTTCAAGAGGCCTGAACCTGGAAATAACACAGTGGGGCGGGAACAAGGAGATGTGGAAAATGGGAAGCAGAAATCTTGAGTATGGAGGTTCTTGGTTAAGACATTTATTCATACATGTTTCGGCTGTGTGTGAAGGGATGCATGCATGGATTACATGTGTTACGTGTGATGTCGTTTCAAATTGTGGGTGGCCGATGTATGAATTGTGCATGTAAGTAAGCGTTTAGGTACAAGGAGGCCAGAGAACACTGGCTATCATCTTCTATTGCTCTCTGTCTTACTCCCGTGAGACAGGACTTCTCAGTGAACCTAGAGTTGACAGCCCTGTTCTTGGTCAGCTGGTTATGGTGCTGAGCATAAGAATTGAGGTCCCTGTGCTTCCTCACTAAGCACTCTTAAGCTGGAAGCCATCACTGGTGCTTTCCAATTCCTGTTACCATAGGGGATAGTGTACAAATAACATCAATTTATAAACTTTGTTAACCATTCATCAGTAAAGTGAGGTAACAGAATTAGTGTGTACTTGCTGGTTTGGGTTAGCTTTTGTTGGAATGATCTAAGACTCATGCCATTAACTTAAAACTCCAAAATTAACTATTCTTCCTACTAGTCTCAAAAACTTCATCTATGATTTATAACAAATTATAGATACCATACCAGGACTTATATATATGGTGGCTTACAACCCTCCATAATTCCAGTTTTAGAGGATCAAGAATCCTCTTCTGGCCACTACAGGCACAGAAACATGTGCAGTGCACGTATATACAGGCTAGCAAACATATGTAAAAAAAATACTATAAAAGTAGGTATCATGAAAAGGGAGTAAAAGCTAAATTATCTGTGTTAGACTCTTCCTGTGGTCTTAGAAAAACTGAGAAAAAAACAGAGAGCAGTCAGACCCAAAGCACAAGGAAGCAAGAACTAAAGATGGTGAATAGAACAAGAGAGTGAAATTTTGGCAAAGTCAAGAGCAAACAAGATGTAAGTTGGACCTAGACCTTGAGCTTGTCTGTAACACTAAGAGAACAGCCTTACAACAGTGACACAAGTAAGCACATGTGCATAAACAATGCTATAGTATCACAGAACAGTAAGAGAAACAGACATCCTGAAATGGAAAAGAAAATGTTCAAAATAAAAATGTGAAGATACAGACAGCAGCTGACAAACTACGCTGTCTCCAAGATGCATGTACTTTGATAAATCCCAAAGACCTTTGAGATAGCTTCTACGTTCATGGAAAGAAAGAAAGAAAGAAAGAAGGAAGGAAGGAAGGAAGGAAGGAAGGAAGGGAGGGGAGGGAGGGAAAGAGGGAGGGCGGGCGGGCTAAGAAATGCACACATTATTACAGCTATAATATGGCAAAACCAAAAGCCAATCCCAGGTCTAGCTAATCCATTTATAAATATAGAGAATGACAGTTGGATGTAGAATCCCAAACCAAGCTATTAAAATCCACATCCAATGCTAGGAACTTGTTAGGATGCATGGCAAGTCTCAGTGAGCCAAGACTCAATGGCTTCAATTTTCAACATTTAAAAAAAATACAAGGAATAATAAAGCTCCTATGGGCTTGTTCAAATTTACTTACCAGGTATTTATCAGATACTAACTAGATACCATGTATCATTCAAGACAATAAAACTCCACTAGTGGGTACCAGACACCATGGTACTTATTATCATATCATACTATGGAGAAATAGCAGGTTAATGGAGCCTAAGCCCATACAGGAGAATACAATGTGTACTGCCGAGATGCTCTGGCACCTGGGTGAGTAGTCTCAAGTGTGCCTGTATGGTAACACCTCCCACAAGCAGACCTGTGAAGAAAGGATGGAGTCTGTGAGGAAAGAAGCTCTCAAGTCAGAGAGCAAGAACCATGGGCAACAAGCTTGGGGGAAACAAGGGCCAAGGAACATGAACACGGGTAGGCTAGAACTTTCTGAGGATCACACGAGAACGCAACTGAGATGTCTGAGAAACGATATAGAGGCCCTGTGGTTAGAGTAGCAACGGAGCATGAGACATGAAGGAAACACCAAGGTACAAACAGGTTATATGGAGATTTGTAGACAGGATATTGCAAGGATTTAAAATCTCCTGGAACAAGGAATATTTTGTACTTCTTACCATCAAATAACAGGGAAATTAATATGCCACAGTTAAAATTTCAAACTTTCAGAGAAACTCACTCCTGTTAGCAACTCAATGGAACTGCATATTATTTGGGTCATGCTGTGTTTTTATTAGTCCTAATAAATTAAAGAATTGCAGAGTTATTTAATACAGCTGACAATCTGCTAATTTCAAGGGAACATGGGTAACAAAAGCTCACAAGAGATTCCATTCAGAGCTCAATGACACTTTTCTTCCCACTCTACAGAGAACACAATTGGTAATATGTAAGTGATTTTTCTACTTAACAGCAAGATTTGATATTATTATTTTGATGTAGATTTGAACTAAATGAATTTAATCCTTTGATTAAATGAGATTTATCAGGGAAGAACATGCCTATATAGACAGCATCTTTATCTGAGCTTATAATACAGGGAATGTGCATTTACTAAGATGACAAATTAGACATGTCTATATTTTCTTTCATGGGAGCAGTGTTATTTTCTTATTTCTACACAGGCACACATATCCTTGTGGATAGTCATTCTTTCTCAAAGTCGCTAATGCCAGACAACCCTCTCACCCCAAGTCCTGCTTAGTTTTTGAAACAAGCAACAATAATGTCATGTTATAAAATCACCTTGTACAATTCCTTAGATTGGAGACTTTAATTTTCCTCAGAGAGGTGGTAACTAAAGGCAAACGCAAACAAACTTTTGCATTTTTGCAAAGGCAAAAGGACAGCCAGCTCTCACCCCTTAACAATGAGATCATGCAAACTGCCACATTAAGCTATCAGTGACTTCACTTGCATTCCCCACCCACAACCCTTTTCCCCTCAGCCGCCAGAGAGACTGCTGTGGCCTTCCAATCTGGAGTCTAAGTCTCCACCAGCATTCTAAACCTAAACCCCACATCCTTACCCCAGGCCGAAAAGCCCTGTGGGTGGCTTCTACTATCACTCTTCCTCACACTGAGCCTTTGGCCTCTAGGAACTGAAGTTCTCTGATGAAGCCCTGCCTGTGTTGAAAACCAGGTAGCCTGACTGACTAGAACTCCATGGCTGTGGAGAGAGTGCTGCTTGCTAGCCAAGTCCTCTTACACCACTAAATAGCCATTCACTACTAACCCAGTTATCTGACTTAACATTGCTACAATTACTAGGCAAGACTTAAGAAATGTTTTTGTTAAACTCAGCAGATAACTAGCTTCCTCCAAATTTAAACTTCAAATATCATTATCATCTGAAACAACACAGAGCCCACAGTTACAATCTGCCTGCCTAAGGTCCCTACCATATTCTGTAACTGCACTGGTTCGTGGCTTTCATATTTTTCTGTATCATGAGGAACATGTCCTGTAAGGTAAGCAGAACCTGTGCCCCTGGTCACTGACACCACATGGAATAAACTCTCAGCATTCTCTGCTTTGCAATGAGAACTGTGTTTTGCATCAGCACATTACATCATCAAACTTGTTTATCCCTAAAAATCATGATGGTTTGTTCATTGTTGTCTGTCTAGACCACGCTTCCTTAAAATGAGCCATGATGCTGAAGCCAGGCTTCTGAACGATCTTTACACCTGTATCAGGTCTTGAGAACCACTCTAGTGAAGCAATCACTTTCATACCAGCAGTTCATGGAAGCAGTTTTTACTAATATGACATCATTTCACATCTATTTACATTATTGACCCCAACTAAAACATACAAACAAACAAAAGATATCAATTAAAACACGTTTAGTGCAGAATCTTAATAATGCAGAGAACTGTATCTAGAACACATTAGCTATGCAATTAACACTTATCAAATAAATTAACAAAGAATTAACTACTACTGAATCCAGGAGGCAAAGTAGTCATGTAAACAATACCAGATAGCAGTATACCTATCAATGTGACCTCAAAGCCTAAACCTACTAATGAAATCCAAGCACTTCAAAAGAAACCGCTGAGAACTGCACTAAAATAAATAAATAAATAAATAAATAAAATTAACCTGAAGCCATTTCTTCAGAATTGCCTAATGAGACGTCAAGTTTACATCAGCGAACTCTTAAATACATCAAGTCTATCAGCCACCAATTCAGCTCAACGATATTGATAGCCTATACATTTCTATAGAAAGCTTTAATTAGCTCAAACACCATGTACTATTTTTAGTACTATTTTTAGAATTAAACAAGTAAAAAAAAAAATGTGGCCTTTTATGAGTTATATCAGCGTGGAACTCCAAAGTGTCATGTATTAGAAGAATTAAGAAATATTAGTGATTCCAAAGAATCATTGAGATGGTCAGAAAAAAAAGATGGGAGGGGGTGTTAAAAATGGTCCTTCAACTGACAACAGAGTTTAACTAATCAAACCACCAGAATTTCACTTTAATTAAAAGTTCAAACATCATTGTAAACTACTGTGACTTAGGCAGGAAAATGTGATAGAAGGCAGAAATCAATCACAAGAAAAATTACAGTCATTAAACAGTTGATAGATTTTAGTTCAAAGAAGAAAATCAATGGTAACTCAAAGTAAGGTAAGTCCATAGGCCCTAAGCCAGGAGGAAACGTCTTTCCTGCTGAGCTTCCAGGGTCTTGAATCCTAAGAACAGCATGTCAAGAAGGTTGCAAACTCAAGTATTCAGAGTAATGGACAAAGGTCAAGCATTTGTGGTATTATGTGGAGCATAATCCTCCAACTTATACAGATACCAATACAGGTAGGAAAGAATTGCTTAACCCTCCAAACACATGTCCTCCTCACACAGTGCTGAGACTGACTAAGGAAGTGAGCTTGGACACATGGCAGGCACTGACAAGCAGCAGCAGAGCGAGCTGACAGGAACCTGGAGGAGATGTTAGACTCTACCAACTGCAGTCAAGTCTTACACAGTTGACAGCCAAAGCAGAGGATGGATTACTAAAGTCAAACGGAAGCAATGGTTGGGAAAACTCAAGGGTGTTCTTAAAGCAATCACATCAGCCACTAGAGAGATGGTTCAGCAGTTTACAGCATTGGCTGCACTTCAAAAGAATCCAGGTTTGATTCCCAGCAACCATATGTTGGCTCACAACTGTCTGTCACTCAGATTTCAGGAAAATGGACAACTTCTGGCTTTTCTGAGTAGAAGGCATGCACACACTACACAGAAACATATGCAGACAAAACACTCACACATAAAACCAAAAAATAACAATAGGACATCAGACTGCATGTTATGTTTTAAAATATAACTGTGTGAATCATGCCTTATTTTGAAATAGACATTACTGAAACATTTACAGAGGTGACGTTTAAAGGTCACAGGAAGCCTCTGGTGGCATTCAGCCCGAGAAAGTGGTGCTCCATATAGGAACCCCATTTTCCTCTGTCAGTCTTCTCTAAAGGTGTTTCAATAAATCATGATTTGTGCAACAAATGAAATGAAAAATCGATTCTGCTAAATACCAAAAGAACTCTTTTATGATGCATATTTACAAACTGAAAAACCACAGCCTTCTGAATTAAAGGTCATCCAACTGAATATTGTAGGATATCAGGAAGCAGTGGAATATGCATCCTCATCCACTGGCTCATTCTGAACGACATTAAAGTGAGTATTTTAACAATACCTTTTTTTTAAAGTAAATGTAAAAAACACTTGTTTTATGTTGGAACGGTGGCTCAGAAAGTCAGGGAGCTTGGAGTTCACGTCTAGTGACTTGAGCTCAATCATGGAGATCAAGTAAAAGTGAAAGGAGAATCAACTCTAAAAGTTATCTTCTGCCCTATGCGCCTTGGAATCTTCATGGTCCTACACACAATCATAATACTAATTTTTTTAAAAATGGTTCTATGTATTTTGTGGTTTTGTGCTATGTTTCTTCCATCTTTTTGGTTTAAGCTGCCCCCAGTTTCTTCTTGAATTCATGGAATCAATATCATATGTTCAGTATGTTCTAGAAGATGAATCATAAGAAGATAATAACATAGTAGCCTAACAAAGTGTTCAGAGCATAAGTGAAGACGCTCAGTTGTAAAGTAACACTTTGAATCCAGTAGAATCAGACACATTTAGAAATGTGCAGGGGTACTATGGAAACAGAGAGGAAAGATGCTGAAGTTCTATGCAAAAGCATAGAGGTTGTGAGACATTTTCCAGAGAGAATGTCTCAAAGGGTAAAGAAAGGAAATACGGCGTACTAACAATTCAGGCTGTGTTGCCTTAAAAGAGGCAGAATGTTTGGTGGAGAAGCCACAGAGAACAATGTGAAGCTTGGGAGCTGGGAAAAAAAAGATGGCTCGAGCTGATTCATGAAGGGACTGAATGCACAGGAAGGCTAGACAATGGAGAGGTCCGAGGAGACATTCCAGGATGACTTGCAAGCTTGTTTTTCTGAATGTGATTGTGGTTGCAAGTCCAAATTACTAAAAGTCTATCTTTTTAAAGTGTGACATTTAGAGTCTATTTAGTTATATTTCAAAGAAGCATTTTTAAAGGCCTAATGTCAACCTAAAAATTGTAGACACCATTGTGAGAGCCATGGGGAGTAACTAAGGGAGAGGAAAGAATCTGTGAGGGATACCCAGGGCCATTCACTTTTCTCTGCCGCATCTTTTTACAATACAGTTCTCCGTATTAGCTGAAGAACTACCAACCATGTTCTTATTCTAGACAAAAAACCCACTGTATCTCAATAATACTGTGCATGCCTATTCTTTACTTCAGTTCACCTTGCTTTATCTACTTATATTTGCTATATAGCCAGGGCTAGCCTCAAAGCTGTCCCAATCCACACTCTTACTGCTTCTTGACTGCTATGTAGCAGCACCACACTAGCTCAATTTGCTTCAAAAAGAAAACATGTAAACCAAAAGGTGAAGACAGGTAAGGACATTGAGAAAATGTGAGTGTTTCTATGAATAAACGGTATATTATAAACAGAGCTCCAATAAAACATAGAGAAAGGAAACACAGGGGGAGCATAACCAAATAATACATCAATTCTAAAAATAAAAGTGATCAATAAATAATAATAGCTTCAATCACAGTCATGGAATAAAACACCCATCCCAAAAAAGAAAACTAATATTAAACATGGTTTGTTCACATGTTTCACAGTGCAAGAAAAATAATTCAAACTTCCAGAGATCATATAAGGATATATTTACTTGCTCCAAGAAGCTCAACTCAGGAGTCGAGCAACAGATTATCCAAAACTACCAGCGAGCCCTAATGCTGTATACCTGCAGTCCCAGCCCTCTGGCGACTAAGGCAGAAAGGTCATGACCTCAATGACAACTTGAACTACCTAGAGCCTGTTTAAAAAACAAACAGCAGCAAAGCCTTAACAGAACCAGAAATAATTTTTGACCAAATCCTGACCGAAAAATAATAATACAACTACTGTTATTAACAAAGTTTGCCATTATAAATAAGCTTTGATTGTAAGATGGTGTATATGTAACTACTATACCACATTATTTAATATTCAATCAATGCAATGAAGGTAGAGTTATTCTACTCCATGTGGTTTGCACAGGACCTGTCCTTCAAAGACATCCATATCTTCATTGTCAAGACAGTTGAATATACTACCTGACACGGCATCAAAGGACCACTCAAACTGATAAAGTTCCCCACAGAGGACTGTTATCCTGTTTCATCCTGCTGATTATTATTACAGAATCCTTGTCACAAAGCAACAATGTCTGAGGAGTTACAGTGACAAAAGCTAAGAATCATGCTAGGCTACAGGCCAAGGAATGTGGACTTCATTTACAGGTGGAAAGCCCTAGGCCCGACCACCACAGGACTGCAGCTCACCTAGCGCGCGCGCCCTCTCTCTCTCTCTCTCTCTCTCTCTCTTTCTCTCTCTCTCTCTCTCTCTCTCTCTCTCTCTCTCTCTCGTTGATTACCATCCAAGGTTGCAACATAACAAACTTGTGACTTTTGAAGCTACTTATTTGGTGCTAAGTTCTTAGAAAAGCAATGGGAAGCTGTGTCCCATTACATATGAAAATGAAGCTAGAACAGGATGGGAACAAATGAATATGAACAACCAAGCATGAAGGCCACACAGCTGGTGAAGAGTAACAAGACTTTAAGCTGGACCACAATGCTACAGTGAGGTGGATATGGGTTCACATTTCAGTGGAATACTGGGTGATTGATGTCAAAGGAACCGATTAAAGCTAAGTCATAATATGGGTTATGGAATTCTAAACAAGAGTTTAAAAACAGTGTGGTATGAAAATAATCTTCATTACGTAGTGAAAAGAGTTTCAGGATAAAACGTCTTTGTGTTCATGCATCCTTGCATTAATAAATACAAAAGAATAGGAACACAAATGTTAAGATGACAATGACTGTAAAATGAGGGGGAAGGGCAGTCAAGGGACACTCACATTGTCTTCAATGATTTAAGTTATTTATTCTCCAATGACAATCTTAGGTTTGTTTTAAAATAACATTTTAATGCAGTGAGGTATACAGGAACTTTATACAACAGTTTACAACAACAATAATAATCAAGAGTCCTCTACCTCATAAGGTTTGAAAGCCCTGCCCTACAGTGACACCAAATGGTAGCAGATCAAAATACAATGTACAAAGAGGACATTTGTGAGATTCAATCTCCTATAAATGCTTGATTCCTCTGAAGAGCAGGCAGATTAGCAGAATTAAATAATATGGAGACAAATACCCAAAAACCCAGGGTTTTTAATCAAAGGAAGTCTAGTGTACCAAGCTTCAAATGCAAATTTTTAGATCTCTTCCCAAACTTCAGCTAACCTTCTGATCCTGTTGAATATTTACATAAATCATTTTCAAACAGTTAAAGCCATGCCACTGTGAACACAGTGATTTTACCTAATGGCTTATTGATCAAAGAAACCCTGCAAATATAAGAAACACACTCATACAACTAAGTCAGGTTACACTCCATGAAATCAACCTTTAATAAGAGGCTGCAGTTTGGGTTGATGGGAGAAGGGAGGAATCTAAAGCACTATAGGCAAATGATCCTGTTATCAAAAGTTTCTAGGGACTGTATTGTCATCTCTTAAACTATAAATAAAAAAGAAGCTGATAAGAGAAGACACTACTGCATCCACAGAAGAACCCAGTATCTGAATGTGAAATGTTTAAAACAGTTCATAGAAAAAAAAAATGTTTGAAATTAAGGAAATCGATCAATACTCCGTTTTCTCTGAAACTAACAAGAACAGCATGAGAAATGGTTTTATTCATTAAGGACAAATTCAAACAAACACAAAATCAGCCACATTTCAGTAACTTCTGAAATGTGGAGAGAACAACCATTTCTCACCATTCAATGAAAGCTTGTTTAGATAATTTGATTTATTTTTTATATACTAAAATCTGCTAGAACACAAAAAAACTAGTCAAAGTATCAATACATTCTGGGATATAAAAATAACAGTAAAGTCGTAACACTGAATTTCACCTCCATTTTGAAAATAGCTACAAATGTCAGACATTACTTCCACATAAAAATGATGATAGGCAGATCACATTGGGTGCAAATTCCACAGCCAGTCCCTCAACACCCAGAGTTAGCTCCACCCCCAGGCACTCTAACAGTGCCCAGGATCATAAGATCAGACATGAGGAGGACACAATAACTGTCCCAACACCAGGAGTAACTGGGACCAGTAGGATGCAGGGACTCAGAAAACCTCACCCAACCAGTGGCATAGGTTCCTTGCAGTCTGGGCCAGTGCCCAGAGCAGACCTTGGGCTTGAACTTGTCATCGAGTCCCCCAACACCTAGAGGAAGCTCCACTCCCAGGCACTCTAACACGCCCAGGATCATAGGATCAGAGGTAAGGAGGACACAATATCTGTCCCAACACCAGGAGTAACTGGGACCAGTGGGATTCAGTGACCCAGAAAACCGGATTGCTTCCAGACTGAGACTGTGCCTTGAGCAGACCTTGGTAACAAACTCCTCAGCCAGTCACCCAACACCTAGAGGAAGCTCCACTCACAGGCACTCTAACACACCCAGGATCCCAGGAGATGGATCACACCAGGATCTCAGGGTCACAAAGGCAGCTTGACTTCCAAGAGCTCTGATACACCCAAAATTTCAGGATGTCAGGATCACAGGACCCCAGAGACAGCTGGTCTATGAGGAGTTCTGACATAACCAGGATCACAGGAAGGACAGGTTCCAGTCAGAGATAGCAAGAGTAGGTAGCACTAGAGATAACAAGATGGTGAGAAGCAAGCACAAGAACATAAGGAACAGAAAACAAGGCTACTTGGCATCAGAAGAACTCAATTCTCCCACTACAGCAAAGTCCTGGATACCCAATCAAAACAGAAAAGTAAGACTTGGATTTAAAAATCAAATTTTATGATGATAATAGAGGACTTTAAGAAGGACATAAATAAGTCCCTTAACGAAATACAGGAAAACACAGGTAAACAGGTAGAAACCCTTAAAGAAGAAAAACAAAAACCCATTAGGAATTACAGTCCTTAAAGGAAAAGACAATCAATCAGATGAAGGAAATGAACAAAACCATCCAGGATATAAAAATGGAAATAAAAACAATAAAGAAATCATAAAGGGAGACAACCCTGGAGTTAGGAAACCTAGAAAAGAGATCAGGAGTAATAGATGCAAGCATCACCAACAGAATACAAGAAATGGAAGAGAGAATCTCAGGTGCAGAAGATAACATAGAAAACATGGACACAACAGTCAAAGAAAATGCAAAAATCACAAAGCTATTAACCCAAAACATCCAAGAAATCCAGGACACAATGAGAAGTCCAAGCCTAAGGATAATAGGTATAGAAAAAAGTGAAGATTCCCAATTTAAAGGGCCAGTAAATATATTCAATAAAATTATAGAAGAAAACTTCCCTAACCTAAAGAAAGAGATGCCCATGAACATACAGGAAGCCTACAGAACTCCAAACAGAATGGACCAGAAAAGAAATTCCTCCCATAACATAATAATCAAAACACCAAATGCACTAAAGAAAGAAAGAATATTAAAAGCAGTAAGGAGCTTCCAGTTTCCATCTGTGGCAGGAGACCTCTACCTGGGCCACCAGATCTCCATAGCCAAAAAGAGAATGGAGGAAGCTAGCTGCCCACCAGTGTGGAAAGGCCAGCAAGAGGAGGTATCCAGACACAGGAACTGAGGTACAGCCAGGAGGTAAGAGCCTGCCAGTTTCCATATGTGTCTGGAGACCTCTGCCTGGGCCACCAGGGCTCCATAGCCAAATAGCACTGGGAGAAAGATACCTCCCAGGAGTGGGGACAGGACTGACTGCACAAAGGGACCCAGCTGGGATACCCAGGTCACAGGGACTGAAGAATTGGGATCTGGTTTCTTTCAGTGGCTGGAGAGCAGATCCTGTGACAGAGGGCTTCATATTCAAACAGTGTCAGGAGAGAGTTGGTATACCAGAAGTGCCAACACACCTTTAAGCACAGGCAAGACCACCACTTCTTTTTAAATTCACTGGACCAAGAGGGACCATTGCAGAGCCATCAGGACACAGGAAACAAGGGACAGCTGGGGATTAGATCCTTCAACTGGCAGTCTACATGTAGAAGATTGCGAATTGATCCATTCCTATCTCCCTGTACAAAGCTCAAGTCCAAATGGATCAAGGACCTCCACATAAAACCAGATACACTGAATCTAATAGAAGAGAAAGTGGGAAAAAGTCTCAAACACATGGGCACAAGGCGAAAGTTCCTGAACAGAACACCAATGGCTTTTGTTCTAAGAGCAAGAATCGACAAATGGGACCTCATGAAATTACAAAGCTTCTGTAAGGCAAAGGACACTGTAAATAGGACAAAACGGCAACCTACAGATCTGGAAACGATCTTTACCAATCCTAAGTCTGATAGGGGGCTAAGAATCTAGACTCTAGAGATCCAAATAATCCTATCAAAATATGGGCAACAGAGCAAAACAGAGAATTCTCAAGTGAGGAAACTCAAATGACTGAGAAGCACCTAAAGAAATGTTCAGCATCCTTAGTCATCAGGGAAATGCAAATCAAAAGAACCCTGAGATTCCACCTCACACCAGTCAGAATGGCTAAGATCAAAAACTCAGGTGATAGCAGATGTTGGCTAGGATGTGGAGAAAGAGGAACATTCCTCCATGCTGGTGGGAACGCAAGCTGATACAACCTCTCTGGAAATCAGTTTGGCAAACCCTCAGAAAAATGAACATAATACTACCTGAGGACCCAGCTATTCCACTCCTGGGCATATACCCAGAAGATGCTCCAACATGTAATAAAGACACATGTTCCACTATGTTCATAGCAGCCCTATTTATAATAGCCAGAAACTGGAAGCAACCCAGATGTCCCTCCACAGAGGAATGGATACAGAAAATGTGGTACATTTACACAACGGAATACTACTCAGCTACTAAAAACAATGACTTCATGAAATTCGCAGACAAATGGATGGAATTTGAAAATATCATCCTGAGCGAGGTAAGGCAGTCACAAAAGAATGAACATGGTATGTACTCACTGATAAGTGGTTATTAGCCCAAAAGTTCGAAATACCCAAGAGTCACTTTGCAGCAACAGTAAGGCTAAGTGGGAGATCCCAGATGGAGGACTTGGAGAAGGGACTGAAGGAGCTGAGGGAGTTTGCAGCCCCATGGAGGGAGCAACAGTGGCAACTGGCCTGACCCCTCGATACTCCTGGAGACTGAATCACTAACCAAAGAATACACATGGAGGAACCCATGGGGCTGTCCACATATGCACATATGCGGCAGAGGAGGGTCCTGTTAGACATCAGGGGGATCAGAGGTCCTTGGGCCTGAGGGTGTTAGATCCCCCAGTATAGGAGAATACCAAGGAGGGAAGAAGAGAATGGGTGGATGGGCAGGTGGGGGAATAACCCCATAATGGCAGGGGGAGAGGGGAGGGAATGGGGAGGTTCCAAAGGGGAGATCTGGAAAGGTGGAAACATTTGAAATGTAAATAAAGTATGAAAAAGAAAAAGCAATAAGGAAAAATGGTCAAGTAACATACAAAGGCAGAACTAACAGAATTACACCAGACTTCTCACCAGAGAGTATGAAAGCGAGAAGATCCTGGGAAGATGTCATACAGCTTCTAGGAGAATACAAATGCCAGCCCAGGCTACTATACTCAGCAAATCTCTCAATTAACATAGATGGGGAAAATAAGATATTCCATGACAAAACCAAATTTACACAATATCTTAACACAAATCCAGCCCTACAATGGATAAAGCACCACACAAGGAGGGAAACTACACCCTAGAAAAGCAGGGGGAGGGGGGAGGAAATAGGAAGGTTCCAAAGCAGAAATCTAGAAAGGAGGAAACATTTGAAATGTAAATAAAGTATGAAAAAAAAAAAAAAAAAGCAAGAAGTTAATCTTTCAACAAACCCAAAAGAAAATAACCACACAAATATAATTCCACTTCTAACAACAAAAATAACAGGAAGTAACAATCACTTTTCCTTAATATCTCTTAGCATCAATGAACTCAATTCCCCAATAAAAAGTCATAGACTAACAGAATGGATATGTAAACAGGACCCAGCATTTTACTGCATACAGGAAACGCACCTCAGTGACAAAGACAGACACTACCTCAGAGTAAAAGGTTGGAAAGTAGTTTTCCAAGCAAATGGTCCCAAGAAACAAGGGGAAGTAGCCATTCCAATATCAAATAAAATCAGCTTTCAACCAAAAGTTATCAAAAAAAAAAAGGAAGGACACTTCATACTGGTCAAAGGAAAAATCTATCAAGATGAACTCTCAATCCTGAACATCTATGTTCTAAAAATTGCAGGCAGTATAATAATAATATAATTTTAAAATGCCCAAAGTGGCACAGTTTAGGTAAGTGACACATTCAGAAGGATAGATAGGACTCAAGGGATTGTTTTCTAAAACATTCTTAAACAGTTATGATAATTGAAATGATTATAATTTTATAGAATTTTACCAAAGTCCACTGGTACAGTTTTATAGGTTGCTAATACTTTGAATTTATTTTCTACATCTGTGATTAAATATTAAAAAACTTAAATGTCCTGAAAAAAATCCACCCTTCATTCTTTATAGAAATATTCACTACAGAACTAGAACTATTTAAGGGGTAACTTCATCGAGTGTTATATGTATCTGATGAGTCTCAGTGTAATGGCCTTGGGAAACGCAAAGGAACGTTGCTCTTTGCTAAGAGTGAAGCTAACATATCTTCAAGGGAGAATACTGGAGGTATTTAAATTTTATGTTCACATTAGGGAGGTGAGTCCTGTATATGTTAGAAGACTAGTATTTATTTTCTTTGAATTTATTCAGGAGTTGTCAACTTATTTCTAGTTGAATGTGACAGTAGTAAGGTTTTCAAAGTCTACTGAAAACAAGTAACATTAAATTTGTGTTTTATGAGATTAGGCTATGTGTGCTATTTTGACTGATGTCATCTTTCCTTTGTCATTTCAAAGGAGAAAAAAACGAATGGCCTATAAAACTGTAAGAGTTGATCTGTCAGAAATAATTTCCAATTGCATAATGTTTTCAGAAAGTGATTTAATTTATTTTAGTCATATTTATAATGTGAATGTATAAGATGATGATAATATTGGCTTCTAAATTTTTAGCCTAGAAAATAGCATTTTAATTATTATAGAAATGTTTACAAGTAATTTCATAATTTATTAATTCTGTATTTAATTTTGACATGTTTCTCATAATTCACCACTATATATAATACTGACAGATATCCCACAGTGCATATATATTTTTGTCAACATAAATTCCTAGAAATAATTTTACTAGATAAAATTTTATGTGGAATTTATACTTTCGTATTTGTTGGTAAACTGTTCATTAGAAATACTGTATTAAGTTGTACTGTTATACTGAACATTTCTCTAAAAATTTCTAACAATTAAATTTTATTATAAAAATATGATCCGCAAGGCAGGTGATAGATCAGTTCACTTAACAGAATTCATCACTACACATAATACTTTACAAAAATATGCAATTACTATATATCAATTACAAATAAAACTTCAACAATTTTAATTAATGCTTAGCAAGTTAAGAACTGGTGTATAGTTCAATGACCCTGTGCATGCTTACAAAACATGAAGTTCTGAGTTCAAGATCAAGCATCACCCAAACAATCATTCTCTAGAAAGCTTCTTTATTACCTACTAACATATGTCCCATGAGTAGCCACGTGTAGACATCACAGAAGTTGTTTTATTCATGTCCGTTCAGAGCAGCAAATGAAGAATCATCTCAGAAAAGGTGTGTAAATTGTGAATCACTGTAAAGATCAGTTGAGCATCTAATTCCTTAGTGCTATAACGGATCAATGCCTACTCTAAATTCAGTTAAAATTCTTCATTGCAAAGACAGGTAGTTTTGGCATTAAAGAATTCTCCCAATTTCAAGGGAGAATTAGATATGGAGATGAAAATCTATATTATCAGAAAATTGGAGAACACTTACACATTAAGTAGTGACGAATCTTCAGGGATATAATATGTGATGGGACTCAGCAAAATAGTTCAAATATCAATACACATTACCTTTGATCTCAACCATAAAACTGAGAGATTACGTACAGCGTTTCTAATAGTCAATTTGTGTATCATACTCTAGAATGTTCAAACATGATATAAAAACTCATATATAGTTTTAGGTCGACACTTCATTGTCTGTTAATGACATTGATACCCACATGTGACTATGCTCATGTTGCATGTATAGTATAGCAAGTATAATGCAAATTCCTTCAGAGAACTTGTTCATCATGTACTGTTTGCATATGTATTTAAGTAGAATGCATTTTCTCAGAAGTCTGTAATTTGTATGAATCAGAATAATGAATTTACACTTCTATTAATCTAACTTGCAAGAAACACAACTAGACTTTAAACTATACTTTGTCAAAATGAATATGTTAGCAGGGAATCTTATGATGTAGCAGGTAACTGAGCAAAAGCTGGAGGGTATTTATGTCTCCAAAGCAAATGGTAAGCCAGCTAGGGCTAGAGACATACTGCCAAGGAAGGAAGGGAAGGGGAGAGGGTTAAGGAGAGAACAGTGTGGGAATCAGAAATGGCAGTACCCATCTACAGAACCAAGAGAAGAACCACAACTCAGAGCAGTCATCTATGGGGAAAGCAAATGAAAATGCAAGATTTGGCTCCACACAGGGGAGTCAGAAGACAGAGCTAACATTAAAGCACCCTGACTAATTGCTTAGTTCTGACCAGAAATGATCAGTCAAAAAAAGAAAACTACATTAAGTTACAGTAAAAGGCAAGTATGTTTTTAAGACAAAGTTCAAAATCTGAAGTCTAGATAATGTCAAGAAATTTTTTAAAATTTATATAGGAATCTTATAAAAAACAAAATTATAAGCAATTTCCTAAAACTATGATATTATCATTAATATAAGATTGATAAACTACACTCATTTCTCCTTAATAAGGCATCAAAGTTAAATTGAGCTTTTCAGGAAGAAGAGAAAATGCCCGTCATTCTAGACCCTCACATGCTTTGTCCAATATAATTTTTGTAGTGTAAAGGAGTCTGGGCCTTTAAGAAGGTTCTCCTTGGGTTGGGTGGGTGTAAAAAGGAGAGGTGCAGCAAGGGTGAAGGTGTGAAGAGGGTGGCTGGGGGAGGGGAGCCAGACTGAAAAGAGGGAAAGACAAATGAAAAAACCAACTCACTTTGCATCAAAATAGGTACTTTTGAGATAGTAATATTAAACTAGCAAGAACCCGAATAGTGCAGTCATGAGGATGGATAAATGTAGCAGGAATGGAACAGGCCACCTCTCTATAAATGCTGGGGACCCTGCAGCCTCAAAAGCATCTCCTCTGCAACATATGTATCTGGGGAGCCTTCTCTGGCATCAATGGGAGGGGAGGCCCTTGGTCCTGTGGAGACTCTATGCCCCAGTGTAGGGGGATGCAAGAGCAGTGAGGCGGGAGTGGGTGGGTGGGTGGGTGGAGGAACACCCTCATAAAGGCAAAGGGGAGGAGGGTGAGTGGGAATGGGATGGGGGTTGTGGAGGGATAACCGGGAAGGGGGATATCATTTGAGAAGTAAATGAATGGGATGATTAATTTTAAAAATTAATTTAAAAAAAAAAAAAAACCTCCTCCTGTAGGAGGATGTAATAATCAAGGACTGCTGGAGATACCAAGGATTGCTGGTGTAAATAATGCCAGCCAATTGGGAACTACAGTTTAGAAGAGACCCTTTCTTGGGACCAATCGGGTGTGGGTGGAGGGCACTAAAGGAGCTTTGGGCAGCATTCAGATGAGCTTGCTCCTGTGTTTCTCACCTGCTCCCAGAATCTGTGTCTTGACTCTCTGCCACCCACCTCCAACCCCCAAGAGTCAGGCAGTGAGTAGTTCAGGCCCAGGCAGCACATAAGCAGCTGACTACTGCAGCAGTGTCACAGGGCCACGGGAAATACCATCAGAAGGATCTACTTCTCAGGTCATCAGACTTCGCACAGAGCTTTGACCAAGCCTGGAATGTGCAAGTTCCTGCTTCAGTGTTAGTCCCCATACTCACTGTCATACACACTGTTAGCAACTTGACAGGGTCTAGAAGAGTGGTTCTCAACCATCCTCATGCTGGAATAAAATTATTTTCATTGCTACTTAACTATCATTTTGCTACTGTTAAAAATCATCATGTAAATATTTTTGCTTTCTGATGCTCTTAGGTGACCTCTGGCTAACGAAGGGCTGTTTGACCCCCAAATGGGTCACTAGCCATAGGCTGAGCACAGCTGATGTAGAATCACCTGGGACACAGACCTTAGGACTTGTCTGAAGGGGCAGTTTCGAAGCCTGGCTTCCCTGATATGGTAAGACACATACTAAAGATGAGCAGTATTCTTCTCTGATGCCAGGTCCTATATGGAAGGAAGGAAAGAAGGAAGAGAGGGAAGGAGAGAGAGAGGGAAGGAGGGAGGGAGGGAGAGAAAGAGGGAAGGAGGGAGGGAGGGAGGGAAGAAGGAAACATGCCTTCTCCAGTCTGTTTCATCCTCTCATTCGGTGCTCTCCAAGCCAGCTAGCTTCTTGACTGAGGATACAATGTGACTATGAGCCACATTAGGCTACAGAGTGTGATATTAAACTGAATAAAAGGAAGAAACAAGCATGCCTTTCCTATGCCCTCTCATCCCACACTACCCCAGCATCATGCTGGAGAACACAGTGGGAACTTAGCTTTTGACGCCCCAGGCTTTCCTGCAATGGCTGCCCCACCACTGTGGCAGATACATTTTCTATCTGTGATCCACAATGAACTCGTGCTGTTGTCAAGGGTTTTGTCACAGCAAATGGGAAAGATGTAAAAGTGTAAAATCTAATGGAAAGCTACAAAGAATCCATTCTAAATTGCTAATTTGATCACTGAAATGTAGAGAGTTTGGCTCTGATTACTTATGGGGTGTGTGTGTGTGTGTGTGTGTGTGTGTGTGTGTGTGTGTGAGAGTTTTATTTGCTATGTGATATTTATTTGTAAGCATTTTATAAATGTCTTTATAAAAATTAAAAATAATTACAGCTTAAAATTTCCAAAATAAAAACATCACAGGGCAGTAAATGTGGTAATCGGCGTTTTATTCCCTACGTTCTACTTACTGTTCTCAGAGCTATATGGGTAGGAAAGGTAGGTGTGGCACTAGAAAAAGATAAAACCAGACTGAGCACAGGAACCCCAATGGAGGAGTTAGGGGAAAGACTGAAGGAGCTGAAGGGGCCGTATCTGGCATCTGGGAGGAGAGGCCCTTGGTCCTGTGAAGGCTTGATGACCCAGTGTAGGGGAATGCTGAAGTGAGAGTGGGTGGGTGGGTGGGGGAGCACCCTCATAGAAGCAGGGGGAGGGTGGATGCAATAGGATGTATGCAGAAGGGAAACCGGGAAAGGAGATAACATTTGAAATGTAAATAAATAAAAATTTTTATTAAAAAAAGACATAACAAATTGAAAAAGATAGAAAAACAAATTTAATGGAAAGAGCCTACAATATGCAAAATATGGAGTGCAAATGAGGGTAAAAAGTTAGCTAATTTGAATTGTCAACAATATATCAAATATAACGCCATTATGTCCCAGGGCTTTTAATATAAACAAAGATTTATGCAAAAAAAAATCTTGATTAAAAAAAAAAATCCTTTCTTTGGGAGATCATTATGCATGAGTTTCTGCCTTCCAGAAGAACCTGTACGACACAATGACTGTAAAGGTTCATCTCTTTTTCATTCAGTAGTCCATTACTACAGCAGGAACAGGACACGGCCAGCCTCAGATCAAAGGTTACACTGACTCAATCAAAAAGGATGATTTTTTTAAAGTGTTCCATAGACTAAATTTTCCTCATTTTTTGCTTTAAGGTTATATAAAAATCATTTGACTACACTGCTATTTAATACATAAATTGTGCTAAAATTTATAAAAGGTTTGTCATGAAAGAAAATTATTGATGAAGCCCTAAATAACAGTAGAAAAGAATGGCATGGATCATGACAACTACAGTCAACCTAAAAGGACCACTAATGCTAGGAGAACGGAGCAAAGACAGAATGCTCGATGGTACAAGTAACTGTTAACACTGTGTTCCACTGCAGCTGCTGTAGAGACCAACAGGTCTTCACCTCTAGGCCCCACCTTACAAAACCAGGAGGGGGAACAGAAGCACTGGCCAGATGCCTTGAGACAATTTTATTCAAATGAATTCCTTCTCTCTCTCTCATTGCCAAAACAAACAAAGGATTTCTAATTTCAGCGTCAAAACCATGAGATGAACCCAAGAGGGTGACTGACGTGAGAAATGCATCCCCAAAGTCTGCTAGGACTCCTAGATTGGTGCTACATCATAAGGAGCATGCTTCTTGCTTTACAAGTACATAGGATGTAGAAAATTGACAAACATACTTTTTCAGGAGCCCTTTGGCTTTCATCTAATTCTCAATTTTCATTACAGTATTTTAAATCAAAACAATGTAACAAATATCATTAGGTTTAAACAAAAAAAAAAAAATAAACAAGATGGCCATTGCATGCTCATATGAACAACAGTTTTGCTGAAACTTTCTATTTGTTCTCTCTTGTTCTGCACAGGAAAAACTCCCTCAGAAGAGATTTATGAAGAAGTACTCACCACAACAGCGAACTGCTCAGACTCACATAAACTGTTATAGTCACTTCTAAACTGGGACAATGACTTCAATTGCTCTTCTTCAGGAAGGTGCTTTATTAAGTTCTAAAAATGAAAACCAAGAATTGGAACCTTCACAATATGCCACTCTCAAAGTTTTGGAAAATTAATCAGTAAACTGCATTAAGGAAACCAGTGAAGAAATTCATCTTATTTTTTTCCAGACAACATCCCTTATCCTAAGCCTTAAGCAACAGGCTGCTCAGCTTGGAAACAGTCAGTTTTACTTTCTCCCATCCCAGAGTTATTATATATTCAAATCAAGCACTCCTGAATATTTATTTGATTAGCTTATAATTTAAAAGGGAGAACTCAACCTATACCAAAGGAACAGCTTTCTCACCTGGATAAATACGATCCATTACATTTCAGCTTTAGGGAATTGAATGTCAGAAATCTCAGGCAAAGCCAAACATATTTCAGCACTTTACTCAGGGGGATCAAAGAAATCATGAGTTGCTACCGAAGGGCAAGGGAAAGAACAGGAAAGGAGGAAGTGAATTTTAATGTGGTGCTTACAAGACTTAACCAGAAGGAACACGTTATAATAACAAAAACTGAAGATGCCTTTAACAGTAAGTTTTCTGATGGGGAGGAAACGTGTAAAGGCCATGGAGACAGAGGATGAGGCTGCTTGCATACAGAACAGATATGGCTGCATCTACCATGGTCTAGAATCCATAGGGCCCTTCAGCTGCTCGGGTCTTTCTACTGTGTACAGCATGTACAATCCACACACAACCAGTTACAAAAGAGCTAGGTGCTCCTGGTGGAATTTCAACAAATAAGCAATCCTACAAACAAAACTAAGTCTTTGTATCAAAATATAATGGTAAATGGGGTTAATATACTAACTTTAAGGGAGAAGAAAAGACAGTAGGTGGTCACCGTTCCAAATTATGTCACTAGACTCCATGTAGATGTAAACTCAAGCAAAAATAACAGTGACTCTACAGTATGCTATGCATGTCTCTTGTCAGAAACAAAAATCTCCGGAGTGTCACCGGTTTACAATAGTATTCGAGGGTATTAATAAAAGTGGTTAGATCAAAGACCATGCTACATGCTCACTGTGCCCCTCTGGATAGAATCGTGGTTGACCAGCTAAATGTTGGCTGACAAAAACAGAAGTGTGTAATTTAAGAACACCGCAGAAAAACGGGCTCCCTTTCAGTCCCAGAAAGGTAAAAGCAAATACTAAAGGCATATGATGCCTACATGAATACAAATTTCCTGTACTGGAAATTCCTAAGACCAAAAGCTTGGTCATCATTTATATCTGTCTCCTTCTGTTCAAGTTACATTTATATTGTTAAGTTCCTTATTAAAGGGAACGCTCAAATTCTTAGCATGTTATATCTCAGTAAATATTTATAGTTAAAGATACTTAGATTTTATTCTTTCATCAGAATTTTACAAATTTGGACCTTAATACTGTAGTGCTTTAATAAGAAAAGCTCATGATTGTAAGAGTACTTAAATTTCCCAGACACTGTACAAAGCCTGCAGTTTAGCACCAGATCTCACAGTACACTGCTGGAAGGACAACCAGTATTACTCAATCATCCTCTCTTCTTTGCTGATGTCTTCAGATGCTACTTTAGGAAATTTAGACTCAAATACACAGACTCTGTTCTGCCATTCTAGTCTCTAGTTCTCAACAATGTCAACAAAGCCAAGCAAACCATTCACTGTAATTATGCATGCAAATGTCATTACTGTAGGCAAATCTAAACTTCAGGAAGGGGAAGTCTCTGACAGACATACACAAGCCTTTCATACAGTGTACACAATAAAGTGTGAGCAACGGTACTACATGAATGGCGTGCTACAGTGGCTTAAAAACTCACACACTGCTGACATAGTGCATATCATAAGTATATCATATTGATGTAAATGACAGTGAAAAATGATAAAACTTTTGATTATCAGGAAGTTATGTCTTCCTTCTAGACTCATGATAAATTAAGGGAAGTTTTAAAACTAAATGTAAGACTTCAAATAATATGAAATCCTTGGTTTATAATAAATATATGAACCCTAATATATATAGCCAATCTTTACAAGTTTTTCAAATTATACATTCCTTCACATTTATCAAGCATGTTATTAAGAACAATACCACCTAGATTCAAGATGTGCTCGTCTACTCACCCAGAATCTATGGAAATATATGCTTCAATCGCTAAAGAAATTAAAACTACAGTTGGGATCCAAGTTACCATCAGATGGCCTTAACTCGGGTGAATATCCTGCGGTATCTCAGTATATAATGGTTGGTGTGTGTGTGTGTGTGTGTGTGTGTGTGTGTGTGTGAGAGAGAGAGAGAGAGAGAGAGAGAGAGAGAGAGAGAGAGAGAGAGAGGGAGGGAGGGAGAGAAACAGTAACAGGAAGCTGTGATCATACAAAAGAAGAAAGAGAGAAGGGTCCACTGATAACTGCTCAAGAAAGGACCAAGGTAAGGGAGGAAGGCAACCTGATGATACTAAGAAGGACAAACCGGGATTCTCCCACAATTTCTACAGAAAGAAATCCAGACGTGCCAAAAAAACAAAACCATGAAAAAACGAACAAACAACATTACTTCAGCTCAGGGAGAACCATGCTCAGCTTCTAAGTGACATCTTTCTTATTATAAGCTGTAGGTAGGATGTTGTGTCAGACAATGGAAGCTGGTACATTGAGTAATTAAATGAAACCGAACCTGCAGTGGACATTAATCACACAGTGCAAATGACCATTTTTCCTCTCTGATCAGAAGCTATACATAATTATCCAAAAAATCCATGTAATCAAGTTAAAAGCTAATCTGTAAATATTTAACAAAATCGTTACAGAAAATACAAATGTGTATTATGTAAAATTTTTTTCTTTAAGGAACCAGTATCCAATCTCAATAAAAAGTCACATACATAATCAAGAGCAGGGAAGAAACCCAGTTAATAGCAATAGTAATAAAGGGGGAAAATTAACGTTCAAAGGAACAGTGTTGATTTGGGTAGTTTCTGAGACTGAAGACTCCACGCATAAGTAAGAACACATTCTACCACGTGACAAACAGGAAGCAGAAGAGGCAACCTGGGACTGCAGGAGATATCAATTAGTGAAGGACAAAAATGCCTAATGAAGTTTAATCACTGTTCACACTAATGAACACTCTTTGGTGCCCTCCTGCCCTATTCCCCTATGGTGTCCAGCAAGGCCTCAAACTCTGCATTCTCCTGCCTCAGGCTCCAGGATGCAGAGATCACAGGCAAAGGACTCTACACTTGGCTTATTGGGGTTCTTGTGATTATTCAGAGTAATTATTAATATCTATGTTTTAGAGATAAATATATAATATTACTGTTATGATTATTTTAAGACATGCGAACATGTTCTTATCAGAATAAAGTGATAAAGTGAAGAATTTCTCTCATCGCATACAGTATTTAGATCACTCAACTTCACATCTGTCAAGGGTTACATGTTAGACCCCTTAAATGCAGTTCGCTAACTTTGGTTCAACACTGTCGTCCACTAAAACACACTAAGGTAAAGGAGGATGCTGGGGTCTAGGGGGGG
>JADRCH010000099.1:649421-706926 GCA_019843965.1 Rhynchomys soricoides | reverse complement strand
GGGGGCTCCCTCTCAGAGGCACACACTAAGGTAAAGGAGGGTGCTGGAGTCTAGGGGGGCTTCCTCTCAGAGGCAAAGGAGAAGGGGGATGGGGTGAGGAACTCTGGGAGGAGGGACCAGGAAGCAGGGACACATTTGGAATGTAAATAAATAAAGTAATTAATTCAAAAGAAAAATACATTTTTCAGACTTTTCTAGCCTTCAGAATGAACGTGAGGACCTTCCAAGAAACCACTAGGTCCTCTCAAGGCCAAGCGATGCCAGGAAGAGTCACACTGGGAACAACAACAGGAAACAAAGCTCCATTCATTTTTACTAAATAATGGCTCCACACAGTAAGCGAAAGTAAACACATTTGACAAAGGATGTAAAACAAACAAATTAACATATCGCTAGTCTTAACTGTACGAAAAACAAAAACACGTATGTAAGATGAAACAATTTGCCTTCAGAAAGAGTCATTTAAAATAATTGAAATGCAATCATTTTGATAGCATTATATTTCGTTTGCAGTTAGGAGAAGAGGCAGAGTTTTATCTCCTGGCAATGCAGAAGTTATGCTCAAACTAATTATGCAGCAATGATTTTCCAGTTCAATGGTTTGGGCTAAGAATTTTGCTTCACTTACAGATTACTATTTAATGAGAAGTTTGCAATGAAATATTGGAATTTAAACTGTGACTGCTTGTTTACCTGAATCATAGACTCTGACAACTGTGTTTCATCCACTTCCAATATCATCGTCCTGATTTTCTCATATGGCACCCGGAAGGAGCTCAGGAAGATTGCTGAGAGGTGGCAAAGGGAAAATAATGTATAAAGTCATAAAGAGATCCGAAAAATAAGCTATCTACTTAAAATCAGAGTGTTACATATTTTATAAAATTGCTGTGGAGCAGAGTTCATTAATACATTACACACAGACACACACACACACACACACACACACACACGTTCACTTCCAGGTTAGGTTAGAGATAGTGCATAAGCACTGTCCTGGTTTCCTATGTAGCTGACATGGTTGACTTTTAAGTTCTTATTTATTTGCCAACCATGGGAACACTGCCAATTTTCAAGTGATTAAAAACAACTAAAATATGTTTGTTGAGCTATGAGAACCATCATGTTGTAATGAAAATGATAAAATCTGAATATATGTATTTAATATTTGTTTATACACACATGTCATTGTCCTGTATAGTATTTTCCCGCACTACTATAGTTCAAAGGAAACCCTTAAGAAAACAGCAGGGCACTGCATTCTGACTTTACTGCATTTCAGAAACACTGCATAACATATGATAGAGAAATAGATTTTTATTTACCTCTTAAACATTAAAATCTTTATTTTAGAAAACAAATTTATATGATGAATTATCTACGCAGATAAGGGATGATAATATATTACTGGGAATTCCCAGTGTTACTTAGGTTTTCCTTTATATTTATTAGTAGATACATGGCTATGTAACGTAATGATTTTCAAGGAGAGATTTTAATATCTAAACTATGCTATTATGTGCTGCGCTTTAGATACAATGCATTTGCCAGTGCAACCCCCCAGTATTCTATTGCTATGTTGTCACGTTTCAAATTGATGTCATTTCTTAGCAGGTCATGCTGGTTCATGCCTGTACTCTTAGATCTCAAGAGCAGAGGAAGAACAATGACAAGTTTGAGGCCAGCTTGAACTCGCCAGTCCTTTGGTTGAACACCCCCATGACTATTGTTAAGGTTTGGCTGACCAGACTTGACTTTGGGTGGGAAACAATTGCATGGAAGCACAGTATGACTCACAGAACTCTCAAAGCATGAGCTGTGCTTGTTTTTAACCCTTTCTCATTCTTGAGAGCAAGGGCATAGTCTATGTTCTCACTACCAGCTTTATAGCCAAATCTTTGACTCCAAACAAAAAACAAAAACAAAACCCCACAGGATGTAGATACTTATAAATATTCTAAAAGCAGAACAAAAAAGCCTAAAAGACCCAGCTATGTATGGAATTAAAAAGGGCAACGGGACAAGTGTTAGCTAGCAAGCAAAAAAAAAAAAAAAAAAAATAGAAAAACCATAGCTTTCAGAAGGCTGCTAAACAACAATTGTCGGGGTGAGCATACAATCCAGCTGTGGTACAATGCTGGCTGTTCACCTGGTTTAGTTTTAGTTCAAAATATGTATCAGAGAAATTGGTCGATTTTTTTCCTTTAACTTTCTTACCCTTTCTGTTAATTATTGATTATACAGACTATGTTTCTCCAATACAATTTATTTCTCAGAAGGTACTGATATTCCAAGGCTTCTCCTTCTTCTCACTGAGTTTAACAGTTTACAGTCTCAATTTGCTTGCTTCTGAAATGCAGCTAGGTGTGGGAGGATTAGTGACCGGGGGTACCAACAGCACCAAGTGACAAAAGGACACAGCAGATAAGCTCATCTCTGGACAGAGAAGGATCTTCTGAGGACTGAAGCATGGACAGCGGGAAAGGACTCCCATCTAAACACATGGACGAAGCGTGAAGGACCAATGAGCTTAGGGACAGAGGTAGGCCGCAGGAGAGATGGGGCAGGAAGACAGGCTTTAATAGTCAGAGTTTTACTTAGCATTCAACTACAAAAATAATTAGAAAACTGCAAAGCCAGAAAGGAAAGGCAAGAAATTTACAGAAAGAATCACTTAAAAGAAAGCAAAGTGACAGGATCTTCAAAAGCAAGTAAACTGAGAGAGGAGATTGTTGAAAACCTACCTAAACTATAAATAACTCAGTGAGATTAAGGGAAAACCTTGGCGTTACCAATACCTTCTGAGAACAATAAAGTCTACTGAAGAAACAGGCTACAGAATCGATAATTAACAGAGAAAGTTAAACTGTTAAAGGAAAAGGATCAAAGAATTACTCTTAACATAATTTGAGAATTCAGAGAGTACCTAATTTCATGTTCCAGGCATTGAAGGAGAGAGACAGTTCTGAATTATCAAAAAGTATCTAAAATGTTAGTTTTAATACTGATAGCATTCTTAAAGCTTCTAAAACGAAGGGAAAGAAATACTCCAGGAAGAAAACAAAAATGTGAATCAATTAAAAGAAATCTAAAAATGCTGGGTATGGAGAAAAAAACAAAATCATTCTAAATAGAAAGATGATCTAAAGTAAAGCTATATTATAAATATTTTAACCTTTGAATTAATTTGTGGATTCCAGAGAATTTTTCCTTTACACCTTGTAGTGGTTTGAATAGGCTTGGCCCAGGGAGTGGCGCTATGAGGAGGGTGGCCTTGTTGGAGTGGAAATGGCCTAGTGGAAGTGTGTCACTGAGGGGTAGGCTTTGAGCTCACCCTCCTAGCATCCTGGGTGGGGCTCGCAGCTCCTTTCTCAGCACCAGGCCTGCCTGGACCCTACCATGCTCCCCACCTTGATGAGCTCTGAACCTGTAAGCTAGCCCTAATTAGATGGTGTCCTTTATAAGAGTTGCTTTGGTCATGACAGAAGCAAGACTTCTGTTGATTCTGGAATTCTTCTCCTGAAACTAGGGCCTAAGTAACTGCAAAAACCTTCATGCACTCAACTCATGGGAATTAAGTCACCTTTAAACAAGTTAGGTAACTAAATGGTGGCTTTTAGATCTTCCCTCCACATTGGAGTGCATGTGTCAACGATGAGAAATCAAGCTGCAAAGACTTAAATCACTCTGCTGTCCGTGTCAGCAGTCTACTACCAACTCTGCTGTTTCACTCAAAACACCAGTCACTGTCTAGACCAGACTCAACATGGGGGTCAATACCTCAAGTCTGTGTTTTATAAACAGAAAACAACTCTGACCACAGCTCAGCTAACCTTTAAGTAGAAATTAAAGGATGCTAAAGCACTGTAGAGTTTAAATCCAAAAATCTGGTTATAATCTGAAAAGGTGACAGTAATCATATAAAGGATTATACCCAAATATATTTTGATATAGATCCTGGATCTTATGGTTGAATATTTTCTAAAACATGTTTCTCAATTAAGTGACTTAGAATAAATATCTTCTACCTAGAGCAATCACCAGGAACAGGATCATTTCGATACATTATGCACATATGTATGTGCACACACACACAGAAAGAGAGAGAGAGAGAGAGAGAGAGAGCTGTTGACTATTGTCAGAATGAGCCACCTAAATCAAGTTTTTTATGTAAAAACCCACCAGGTTCCCTGCCTATAATATCAGTGCTGATAGTTATCTGGTGGGCTGTATTAAAAGTGAAATAACAAACATGGGCTTGGGCCAGAAAGAAGTCAGTGAAGATTGTCACAATGGTTGACTACCGCTGGGCACACAACACTTTAGTGCCTGCTCTGTAATTAACAACAAATAAACAACTCTGTCCACGAAGTCCATCATCCAACTTTGAAAAGAATACGTAAGAGTAAACTACCATAGTTGATCCATTCAAAAGATACTGCATTCAAAGACTTTCTTTGGAAACTATAAAAAGGTTGTTTTAAGTCAACATTAACGATTTTAACCCAGGACCCTTATGGTTTTCAAAACATGATTAATTTTCTGAGGTCACAAAGAATAACTTCAATAACACTCAATTAGTAATGCAGTGCTACCATCTGAGGCGGTGCTTCTTCAGTGGAAATACTCATATACACATATCATATACAAAACCCAAAACTTCAGTAAGGTAATATGCATGCACAAAAATGTAACTTCCAATTGAGGGAAAAAATGTCCACATCCCACACCAGAGGAGCTGGACTGTATAATCTAATCATCTTATTAAAAAGATGGACAACTCTGAAAGAAACTAAACCACCAATTAAATGCTTAAACCCAGAAGTGATATCATCTCCATTTACATAGTCACTGGCCCAAGCATGTCACTAGATGATACCAATATCAAATAGGCAAAGATATCCAATCAACCTATGCTCAGAAAAAGCAGAGTGAACATCAGCCAGTAGCATTGTCACCATAACCCATGAAGATCTAACCCTGGATAATATTGTACAAAGAGTTACTCTCCACCATTCTGAGTATGGAGCGTCATTCCTGACCCATTCAGAGGGTTGTCTGGTCTACCTCTGGTTCATATTATTCTTATAGAACTACCCTTAATCAATGGCACAAAACATTATCCTCTGGCTAGATCACTCTTTGGTTCTGATATTTGCTAAAAGCCCACTTGAGGGGTGTAACAACTGAGAAGCAGATTAAAGCCATGTTAACATGCCTTGTTCTTCTAGAATCTTCACCTTATACCTCTCTTGCATCACCAGAAGGTAATACACACAGGTCAGACTATCTCAGCTCAAAGCAAAACTCTCTTTGATGCATTTAAGATGCAGTAGGAAATGAATTAGGAACAAAATTATTTCCTTCTTTCATAATAATTCAGCCAGGAGACAATTGAGCACTACGTATTTAGCTCCTGTAACAGTAATTAAATCTAAACTATTTCCATCAGTGCGTGTGAGAACAGGTTTTGAGATGCTCAGGTGGAAGAATGGAATTCCTCTGACTCCTCATCTTTATTTCCATCAGTATTCTAACTGCTGTCCTGCATGATCAAGTGTCACAAGTAATCGTTATTCAGAGGAATAAACAGACTACGAATTCCAAAGTGTGATTTCATCACCCAAATTCTGTGTCTTTAATACCTAAAAAAAAAACTTAAAAGAGCAGTCCCTTTGGCACTTGTAGAAACCAGAATTTCCCCTTAAATCCTTTTCTTATTTTCTAGTGCCTATTAATCTTTTCAAGATTTTAATCCCATAGTTTGCATGAAGAAGACTTCTATTTGAATTTGGTATTCAAGCTGAGAAATTAAATGATGGAAAACAAGACACAAAATGAGCAGAGTTCAAGAAATGATCCTCAGTACACTGATACCTTAAAATGATATTCATATGTGATACTTACAAAGGTTCTGAGCAATTTTAGGATCTAGAAATTTAAGTTCCTTCATTCTCTTCTTAATAGGTTTCTTCTCGTCAAAATCATTTGTATTCCTTTTCTCTGTAAGACAAAGGAGAGATTTATGTTAGAATTATTATTACCTTCAAGGGCAAAACAGCAGGAAATGAACTTTTTCCATCAAAGAAGTTAACATGTATGTATTCTAAATCACACAATAATAAAAATAAAATACTAACACTTAAGACCATGCTTCAAGGTGGCTCTTAGGCTAAGCCCAAGATGGAAATCGCTGGTCACCAGTTATGCTGTGATGTGTGACAGCACGGGTGTGAGATTGTATATAGTCAGTCAGCTCATTTAAAGGGAATGAGAACACAGTTATAGCAGCGGAAAAACTTAATTTAGATGGGGTTTAGAAGTAAGCCCAAGGACAGACTATGGTGGTGCAAGCCTTTAATCAGAGCACTCAGGAGATAGAGGCAGGAGGGTCTCTGTCAGTTTGAGGCTGGCATGGTTTATAGAGTGAGTTCGTGGCTGCCAGGGCTACACAAAGAAACCCTTTAATAAGAAAAGGCAAGAAAAGACAAGACAAGACACACACACCTAGCTACTTTATGTCTGAATTAGCATGCCCATTTATAAGTAAAAATGTATTTTGGTAATTATTCAGTTAATACACTATTCTGCATAAACAACATGTGGTTTTGTTGTAAACTTTATTCATCCTATGGGAATACAAATTATACTCCCACATAGTGCATAACAACAGTGCTGGTTTTATTATATGTTTACTTTCATTCTTTGTAATAGGGAATACTAAGCACCACTTTCAAATACTAGGCTAGGTGATGTACGTGCAATGCTAGACCAAGGTGGTACCTCCATCACCATTTATGGCCCAATACAAGTGACTATAAAATAAATGACAGTCAACATACACTGGTAAAGTCATTACTGTTTCAATAAGAAGCACAGGGGAAAAGAAGACTAACCTAAGCATGCAAGTCAAACATGGCCTTCCTGAGTTAACGCAGTAAGTAATTCAATATGTGAAGGAGAAAAGCCAGTTTTTTTTTTTTTGGGGGGGGGGGGGGAAGCGAAGGGAAGAGGAGAAAATAGGAATTATTCAGGAATGTGAAAGACAAAGGTGAAAAATCATATGAGCACAGGATACTAGGGTAAATTAATTAACACCAAAAATAAATGAGAAACCTAACTATCCAAGATCTTTGAGCTTTATTCTCAGAGTATGGCAGAGTAACAGAAGATTTCAGCACCATATAGACACTGAGACCAAGACATCATCTACCAGCTCATGACTAGTACCAAAAAAAAAGAGCCTGGGTCCCCACTCTAGTGCTCAGCAAATGTCTTTTGTGTCCATACATCCCTTTGTATAAATGAAGGAGTTCACAAAGTACAGGGAAGAGAGATACTGTTGATTTACTTGCTGGCCAAAGAGGCACAGATTTGAAGTAGGCCAGCTTTGAACACTTTCGGTTTAAGTAGTGCTCCCTCCGCCACACGGTCACATCTAAGAGGCAACTGGACGTGAAAACATGGAGAGGGGAAACCCAGAATGGAGATGAAGTATCACTCCCAACAGTTATTTCATTGTGGTGGGTTTCCTAGATGCTAAATGACCACAAAATTCTCCATCCAAGCACATATTACCTTGTTATTTTATACTGTGTAAAATTAGATAGATGAAATCGATGAACAATGGCAGAACCCTTTGCTTAACTTTACCAAATTACAATCATCTGCCTTTTTTAGGGAGAATCTGTGTTTTATTTTTGCCATCCCTAAGAGAAGGGCAGGCTCTATCTAATGTGTAAAGCTTGGCTCTCATCAGTGCCCTCTCAAATGCTGAAACATTTTCTAGTGTATTTTGTAGAAAAAGCCAAGGGAAGGTAGTGTAGGCTTTAAGTAACATCTGGTGAAAACTGTGAGAGATGACATGGAGCAGCCTTCAGCTTCACCTGTCACCTCATAGGAGTAACCCTTATGTCCGCAGTGAGGGCTGGATCACAAGCAGTAGATCAATGACTTCAACTCCCATAGTCTCGTTACCGGAGTACACTAAGTATCATAATAAAAAATAAAAGTTTACTACCAACCTTGACAACTTCACTTTCCCCTCAGAGACTAAACAAGTATTAACTAATTTTCCCTTGTTTGGCAGAAAGTGATGTTAGACTCTTACTTAATATTATAACAATGCATAGTTATTATGAACAAATGTATAGTTTTCCTCATCTTCACAGCTATAGAGTCAAAGGATGTCATGTACACGAGAATAGAGACAGAGGAATGAGAAAGAGGTTTTCACGGAAGTAAAACTCGTAAGGTTGAAATACTTCATGTTAATATGATCCAGAGAAGTCTACTTAGCCAAAAGGATGACATACAAAGGACAAAAATATAATATTATCCAGCATATTTAGAATTGAAGTTTACTTTTTCTTTCAAAATCAGCCAGACAGCTGTGTACTTCTAATCAGTGGCAAAGCAGGAAAAAAAAAAGATAGCAGGAAAATGATTTAAATAAGTGCTGTAATACAGCAGTTAGTGTGGTTTAAGTCCCCAGTACAAGTTCAAGTCCCCAGTAAGAGAAACCCAACCTTTTTAACAGGTGAGGCTGTTAGGTCACTGATACACTACAGTCAGAAGGGATTAGAGGAAGCATCTAAGCCCTGCTCCTTCTTGTGACAATTGCTCAGAGAACTAAATGGCCCCCTTTCACATCTTTCTCTGGCTCCCTGACTCTCCATGCAAGCTGCCCCATGCTCACACACTTCTGCCAGGGTTCCATTCACCAAAATGTCCTTAAAAGAGCCAGGCAGAGGCTGGTGACACTCTTTGATTCTAACGGATTCTGCAATAAATGAGCTACTTTTCTGTATAAATCATATAGCTGCTGTTATTTTGTTATAGGAATGGGAAAGACTAATACAACAATCAGAAGGACTCATCACATAAGACCATGGGTAAAGTAGACTGGTCATTTAGTGGAAATAAAGATGTTACACAAAACACCATTCCCATTACCATGCAGCTGATACCTCTGTGAAACATTAACCTGTCAGGTCCCTGAAGTACAGAGAGCTTGCAATGGTGACACAGTTTTGCATCTCAGTCTCATCGTGCTTCAGCCATGATGCTATAGATGAGAGCATGGTACTGAAGAGGACAAGAAGAGTGATATGAGGTGGTGACTGCATTCCTGTAGCACCCCCAGCACGGAGACATAATGAGCACACCAGAGTGCACAGCACAGTGGAACCCGCAGCAGTAAAGCAAACACACTGGAACACACACACACACACCCTGGGTGCAGCTCTGCATCTTCAGCCATACAAAACCACTGTCACTGCAAACTGGATTTCTTTTTCCTGGATAACGTGGAGCTCTGAGTCATAGGGGCAGATCATTAAGATCATCTACACTTGTGAGCTAGCCATTCTGCCATTAGAAGTCTGTGTTTAATCTTACTTCCTAGACATGGAGAGTAACACTCCATGTTTTCCATGAGAAGATTAATATTGTTCAAAAGCGTCCGTGATTGCTAACACAGCATATACTGCATTTTATACGGGCTTTATGTCAGAATTAAGTCAAAGATGACAAAACTTTCTCTGCCACCAAGAGCCATGAACTGAAAAAGTCTTTTTAAATTACGTCCTCACTTTATTCTTTTTAAATGTTCAAAGTTTCAAAAATAGCAGCAAAATGATGTGAAGAATCTCCTTTCAAAATCTTTTCTTTCACACTAAATTTTCCATTAAAAATTATTGTTCCATGGTACATGATTGTACATCTTATTCCGGCCCATTTTCTATTATGCTCTAATCAGATTGATTTAAAATGTGACCTTTGAAGAATTACATTCCATATAAATTTTATCATAGATTGCATATAAATTTTATCATACATTATTTCACTATTAAAAAACCATAGAATACGCAGGTCAAAATGTGTTGATAGGAAAAGCAGAATTACATAAAAAGACAGTTTTATCACGCGGAATATGTTGTGCAATTATGCTCTATTTCTATCATTTTTATTGATTCTTTCAGACTAAATGTATATTATACTGTTTTTAAACCTGAAACATTGAAAATGTACCCAGTGCTTATTTAACACGAATCTTAAACATTTTTGCATGCTAATGCTTAGAAAACTTGCGGGTTTTAACGACATAACTTCTGAACACAATGAGCTGACTCCAATGCAGGGAAAACACAGAGCTGTACCGGATTAAAAAGCAACTCGATAATACTATGTTATGACAGCAAATTCAACCCAACTCCAGACAAGTAAGAATAAATAACATTCCAAGGACATGAGGTATATGCAGTCTAACAGCATTCAAAGTAGAGGGAGGGCAGGGAGGAAAGGAGACCCCAATAAATAGCTTTCATCACACTAAGGTCTGTCTTATTACAGACCATCTAAAAGGCTAATAAAGAATTTTAAAAAACAACATGAATTTTAGAAGCACAGCAGTCAAAGAATATGGAATGCCAGCTGTTCTGGAGATTAGGGAACCTAGCTGCCAAGGTTATTTACAGGGGGTCAAACACAGAATTTGACTGTAACCAGATCTGAGGTCATGCTGGTGCTCCCACCCAACTGGCCTAGGAAGGACTGAGACAGAAATCTGCAGTGCAAAATGATCTGCAGCCAGCACATTAGATAAAGAAAACTACCAGTCCTTGCTCTATCACCTGCTGCAGTATTCTCTGCCTCCACATGCCCACAGGGAGCGTGCTCAGGGATATGACTGGGCCTGAGGGAGGGACAAGGAACACACCACCTTCAGAATACAGTTAGCTAAACTTGGAGCTCTGGAAAACAATTACAGTTCAGGATGCAAAGGAGCTCTCTCCAGTGAAAGATAACTAGCTAGGGCTCAGTCCCTGGGATCTGGTGCAGATAAACTGATTGATAATTTTAAGAACTAGGACTTTAAGAAAAAAGAGCAAACAGCTGACAAAGGGGCTTACACTATTGGTGGTTGTAATAGAATAACATGGTTTTTTATAAATAACATTTGGAAAACTCAGGCATAAAATGTAAAACTTGCAGGTGAAGGAGAAAATGCTTGTAATGAGAAACAACTGTGCATGTGCACGCACACACACACACAAACACACAAACACATGCACATACACACACACAATCACATGCACGCACACACAAACACATGCACACGCACATGCACGCGCACGCACACCATACATATCATACAGGTTTTGTTTGCGAGACAACCTTGGCACACTATGAAGTAAATAGTTTGGTCCTAAGAGCCCTAATTGTATAAATTGCTTTAGTCATATCTGATCTGTCCAACCTAATTTTACTATTTCTAGACACATAAACAAATGCTATACAACTAACTACACAGAAAACATTCAGAGCAAAATACATAGGCTATATCTCTGAACAAATATTAACATGTGACTGCCATAACCAATTTTTCTGGCAAAAGAAGTTTTTGACAATTCAAAGCTATAAACTATACACTATTTAGGAAGAGTGTTGAAGCACTTAATGAAATTTTATGCAAAAGATTATTTCATCTATGACAATCATCAAAAATACAGCAATACATGCATATTTCTCATTACATGATATTCTACTTCAGTAGTCAATGTCAAAAAACAAAAAGCCCTCAAAGGGTTTTACTCAATAATATTGGTTCTAGAAAAATAGGGAGAAGGAATTCGTTACTTAATAAAGCTTGAAGACACCCATAATGCTTTTTAAAACCACTCTAGCATGTCTATAACCCGCTATGAACACACAGAGAAGCACCTTGATCCAAACAATGTCACCAATATCTCATTCTCATGCTCTCTTTCCTCTCTGTCTCAATGTGTCATTCTGTCTCTCTTCTCCTCTCCCTCCCCCACCTCTCTCCACCCTTCCACATTGTTGTTGTAATTCTGGTTAGGAAGGTCTCACTCCCATCCTCCTGCCTCAGCACTCAGAGTACTAAGATTACGGTGGGCACCACCTTGGCAAATTTACTTCCCCTATTTGCTTATATCTGCAAGAAACACATCGATGAAAATATTGTAGCTGTTCTCCAAAGCCAACCGCAACCACAGAAATGAGAAACTTTATTCATCTGGAAATTATTACACCCACAACTTAAACCAGTAGCTGCAGGTGCCCTTTTGTTTAAATAGCCTCTCATAACCAAGGAATTTAAAAAAAAAAAATAAAAGGCAAAGTGTTTCCCATTTTTATATTAAGTAACTTTAAACTTAAAACTGTTGGCAGCCCAGAGGGGCAGGAGAATGGATGAAAATATACACCTGCCAGGGGTGTGGACTGGGAAGAACCTTTAGAAAGTCCCAGAGTCCTGGGATAGAGGAGATAGGTTAGACAGGGACCCCAGTGGAGGGATGGGGACACCAACACACCTTCAAAATTTTCGACCCAAAATTGTTCCTGTTTAAAAGAAATGCAGGGAGAAAAATAAAGCAGACACTGAATGAACGGCATACCAGTGACCTTTCAAAGTTGGGATCTGTCTGTGGGTGGCCACAAAGCCCTTACACTATTGCATATGCTGTGTTGTGCTTGCAGACATGAGCCTAGTTTGGCTGTCCTCTGAGAGGCTCTTCCTGCATCCAACTGAGAAAGATGCCAGCACTCACAACCAAGCATTAGACTGGGCACAGGGACCCCCATGGAAGAGTTAGGGGAAGGACTGAAGGAGCTGAAGGTGATGGCAACCCCATAGGAAGACCAACAGTGTCAACTCACCCAGACCCCTGGGAGCTCCCAGAGAGTAAGCCACCAACCAAAGAGCATACATGGGCTGCGCTGAGGCCCCTGGCACATATGCAGCAGAGGACTGCCTACTCTGGCCAGCATGGGAGAAGATGCACCTAATCCTATAGAGACTTGATGTCCAAGGGAGGGAAGATGTGGGGCTTGAGGGGACCCTCTCAGAGGAGAAGGGGATGGTGGAATGGGGAAAGAACTCTACAAGGTGGGACTGGGGAGGCAGCACGTGGGATATAAATAAATAATTATTTAAAAACCCGCTGTGAGGGAAAGATAACCTGGACATTAAACTGCTCTGGGTGGTGAGGCACATACAACAGTATGCTTGGTGCACAGAAGGCCAGTTTTGATCTTATAGATCAAAGTCCAAGAGAAAAAGGGAAACGGTATTGGAATTAAGAACCCCACTGAGAAAGAAATAATATCCATTTGTCAGATGATCATTCGTGGTTCAGCTGGTAACTCAGAAAAACAACCTAATATTTTTACCATGTACTTAGTGTTTCCCTACCTAAAGAGCCATTCTCCCACCTGTTCTTTATGACTCCACCAGAACACTGGTGTTTCTTCGTCATGGAATAATATATGTAGTCATAAAAGGCATTTTTACAATGAACCTTTTCATGTATGCGCTCAGATACTAGGAAGTAGAAATGTGCCTCTGCTACAAGAATCTGCAGTGCAGCCTTTGAACACTAATGCATGACATGCTAAAACTCACACCAGAGAATACGCTACTGAAAGAAAAGAAGCCATTACAGAATGAACGAGAACTTGGTGTACATTCCTAATTACAAAGAAGGATTAAGTCCACAAGAGGATGTGGGCAATTCAGGATCTCCAGAATGCTGGATTTAATAAGCCAGCTTATTAGTATCTGTACATACAGTGCTAAGCAACTTGAGACTAGAAAGGGTAGCCATGAATTATATTAACTAACAAAAACATGTTGATGCTGTAATACTAAGCACACTATCCCTGGGGTATCACTGTAGAAAAAAGGATACAGCTTCATGAAAATGGTCATATTATCTCAAACCTGACAGAATTAAGAAGTTTTATTATTCTAAGATGCTAAGAAAAGGAATTCCACGGACCACGAACTGGTAAGAATTAAGAACTAATCTTACACTACTCAACTTATATCTGATGACAGCAAGCTTGAACGGTTTTGTTTTGTTGTATTTGTTTTGCAGGTTCCTATATGTGTGGGAATGCTGACCAAGGGTATGGAATGACAACACCAGCATCACTTCACATTAACCTGTTTTTGCACCAAAATAAAGATACTTTTACAAAGTTGCCCTTACCATAGTAACCGCACGCCTGTCTTTACCAACGGCCTTCACATTGTGCTGGGAAAGGGTGATGAATGTATCAGTGTTGACCAGAAAATAGATGTGTCTGGGCAGGAAAGAAGGGCAGACTGAACATGTGCAATTCCACGGAGCTCTGTTCCTAGGCCTCCTAAGTCACTATCCCTCCCTCTTACTTGGGTTTCTTTTCTCTGCTGGCTCAGCTGGGATCTCTAGCCACTTGGCTACTGCCACTGTAAAATTCTTCATTCTGCTGTGAAGATTCCAGACAGCATTTCAGATCTCCCTAGCTATCAATTATCCTAGCTAACGAGTGCCATTATTTTGTCTATTTCCTTGCTATGAGCAAACACTTAGGTTTCTGTCCTCACAAGCTCCAGATTTTGAAAAAATAAATTACAATACAAACAAACAACCAAACAACACCCATCGCCAATAAAAACAAAAACAACAAGGTCTTGGGGTTTTCTACTATGTATCTGAGCTGTCTTACCTGCTGGGTATGTTACATGCTGTGCTGCCCAATACTGCCTACACATATGAATACTTGGTTCATGCACAGAAAAAAAAAACCCTACATAGGTCTCCACTGTATAAAAATTAAGCTACAGCAGGACTAGTAGAGTTTATGTTAAACTTTAATAGAGAAAACTACATTTGAAATAATGGTTTTTCGGGTGAAAGAGAGAAAAGAGGAGTGTTTTCTGTAAGAAGCAAAGACGCAGAGTGGTGGAAGGCTGTGGACTGTTCTATAGCAGTGGAAATGGAACAACACTGAACAACTGGACAGTAACAATGCTAAACACTTAAGCACGATTTAAAAATTAAAGAAAACATCTATCTTTGCAGGGTTTTATGTCAAGTTATTGAGCAATGTTTGTTTTAATCTCCTGATACTAAAACCTACTTAATAAAAACCCTCAATGCTTTGCTTTTAAAAGGAAGAGAAAATTTTCTAAGTGATCACAAAGTCCCGAAACCAGAGAAAAATCAAAATCATGTAGGATGTATATGGTCTATGCCTACACACTCATGTTCACAGCACTTTTCCTGTCCTGACATGAGCATGCTGCTTAAAAAAAAAAAAAAATGCTTCTCTTGCTTCTATACCTCTTCCCTGCCCCTCCTATGATTTTCTTCTCTAAATTTATGAAAAATGCTAAGACATGTCACATTCTAGAAAACGAAGTTCCATCTCTCTTTTCTGCAACATCCATTTCTGGCCTTCAAAGACATATAACACATGTAAACTAGCCAACAGTGGGGTTTCCAGGAAAGAGTGACTTCATTTTCCTTCCACACTTAATTACACTCTACCTAAGACAGAACAGTAAAGTCCTCTCATCTTTTATCTCCTTCCATTCTGAAAGCAAGGGGTAACTCCCTCAGCTGTGTGTGTGTGTGTGTGTGTGTGTGTGTGTGTATGTGTGTGTGTGTGTGTGTGTATGTCGCTGGAACTTGGAAAAAATAAAGAAGCAAATTCTGGAAAGAAAGCAGAGGTACCCTTTGCACTTATCCTCAAATGCTTAATCCAAGACCAAGAGCCATCAAAAGCCAAGTAAGCATTCTGCGCCATTTTGTTGTGCATCAATTTGTGTAGCTCTCATTAAGTGACTTCGGGGGGAAAAAGGAGATAACTAGGGAAGGAATCAGAAATCTCTGCATGATATCTAAGTGGCAAACCCAAGAATAAACAATATTCTAATCCCTTCCAATGTCAAATTTAAAATTATATATTTTCTTTAATAAAGTCCTAACTTCCCAGTGTATTCTAGACTCTTTCCAATGCTCAAGTTTTTACTTTACCATGATCACCAAATCTGCTGATAAAATAAAAAGTAGACATACTCACATTCCTCCACATGCATACACACATACATGAACACATATAACACATAATGCACACATATACATACATCACAAGACATAATCATTTACATACATTTGAACATACAAAGATGTACATTCATGTGTGCAAATATATAAAAAACACATACATGCACACAAATACACATTCAACATGTGTATATAGCACACAATCATAGACAGATACTAGATAGATTATATATTAATATATAGAGATAGATATATTACAAAACACACTCATAGCACACAACAAAAGGAAAAAGAAACATAGGAACTAAGTAATGCAATTATTCAGTGAAACGGGAATGGATAGAGCTTTTAATTAATGGGGATGCAGGAGCTTAATTCTTATGAGAAGGAAAAAAAAATCACTTTAAACTCAATTGCATCACAGTTATGTTGGGCCCCGTGACCCTTGGACATTTATTTTATAGAGAGAAGAATCTTTACAGCAACATGAAATAGACTTTCCTATAAATTCCCTTAACTAATTAAAAACAGTCTCAAGTTCAAATGTTCCATGAAATTATCAGAGGAGTAAATGTTAATGTTCAAAAGGGAAATTTAAAACACTGCACAGACCAACACATCCGCGTTTAGAAACTCTTATCAATAGTGAAGCTCTGGCATATGACAAAATTTTCATCTTTAAAGTAATTTCAAAGAAGTTGTTTTTCCGTGTGTGTGACTATGTGTGAATGCATGCGACAAGGATGCAAGCTGAAGGCTACCGTCCTGCATCTGAACTATGTTCCCATATTTCTTTTCACACATTTTATTTTGAGATTGTCTTGTAGAGTTGCCCAGGCTGGTCTTGAACTTGGAATCTTCCTGCCTCAACTTCTCATGTAGCTGAGATTAGTTCTGACCCATGTTCATAGTCTTAAACTATCTTAATTCATGCTAAAAAAAAATATGAAATCTATATTTTGTCAAAAATAACTGATCTTCTGAAACCCTGAAACATGAAATGAAACAGCAGAAAAATCTGCTAAAAAGCAACAACAAAAAACAGAATGAGTATGACAAGAACAGTAAGGCAAAGAGAAGAGGAATCTAGCAAATGGACAGCTGCCCAAGGCCATGTGGAGAACACTGAAGAAAACAGTGTGAGACTCTTGAAAACACAGCCTAATATAAAGTGATCACAAATCATCCTACCCTCAGGGAAAAGAGAGAGAGAATACTAAAGGTGGCAACTAAAACAATCTTCATCTTCTTTGAAAATCTTCCCATAGTATAGCCTTATCAGAATCAAGGGCATTCAAATTCCTGAAGAAATGGCACATCTAAGAATTAGAAAGTATTCCTCAACAATGAAAAGAGGTTAGAATTTCCAAATAGCTTTGATCAGTCTGAAAGCTATGTAGATGAACTATGGAAAAACTAAGTATTTACAGGAGAAAAAAATAATGCAATCTCAGACGGTCCATTTACATAAATCTGAAGACAACAGGCTACTCTAAGAAAGGATCCAGGATATCAGGAAAGCAAGATTCCTGCAAGACAAGAGCCCCCTGAGGCCAAAGAAAAGCTAGCAAAAGATGAGTTCACCATTTAAACTGATTCTATAAGGATGGGCTCCTTCCATCCTGCACCAGAGAGGAACCAGTGTCCAAGAGATTGTCCTGGGAGGACCAGTCACTGGGCGAATCATCCCTAGGGAATGCCAAAGACCAAGGAGAAACTGGAAAGCCTGCAGAATATTTGTGTCAGGCTTCATACTCGTACCTCAGCAGAAAGATTATCTTCATTCAAGAACAAGACAGGAATGAACAGGACAGAGGATTTTAGATATCTTAGATCATAATTTGTAAAGGAGTGGGTGCACACAGTAAAGGGCTAAGTAGACATGGCATGCTTTCAGCAATAAGGGCTACATCAAAATGAATGGAAAGATTCATAATACATAAATCTTCCTCCAACTTTACTATTAAAAAAAGCATAAACTAGTACAAAATGCTATCTGTCAAGTTTTTAAGGAGTAGCTCAGTGAGAACGAATAGAGAAGAGAATCATTTCTACTAAATATATGCACCAAGTGCTCAACAAGCAAGTAACACGTGAGACACTGGTTTCCACGGAGCTACTGAGCAGTCAAGGTGAGTCACACCCACACGCTCTGCCCACCATCCTCAGCTCCAGAACCCAGAATGCCTTCTCAGCTCCTCACAATCTAAGGAGATGCGACATGGCATTCATCAATTACTTCTGTTCTAATCCTTACAATGATTTCTTTCCTTACAGATGGTGTTCCTCGGATAACAAACATCATTTGGGAAAAAAAAAAGACCATCGAATATACACTTTCTGGATGGAGTTCACTGAATTAAGGAAATCCTGTGTATGTAAAATACTTAATTAAAAATTCATTTTAATTTACAGAGCAAAGGTTATTTCTAAACAGTTATTATTTAAAAGTAAAACAAATGAGTCATATATTTTTACTCCTGAGATTCATTTTTTTTCTTACTAAGGTAATTTATTAACTTTCTAGTTAGACAATACAAATCAGAAATTGAAAAGAATAAAATTAAGTATGGTAGTTACTCTATCACTCTGGACTTGTTCTCTAGGAAAACACAATTTTTAATTCACTAAATAACTCAAATGGAGAAGAATGATTAAAAACTAACCCCCACCACCACCACCACCACTATATACAGACTGATATTCACCAGCAAAAACTATTCAGATCAAAAGCCATTGCTGGTAGACAAATAAAAGCCTATTTATGGGAAAATATAAACACCAAAAATGAATGCACTTATAGATTAGGAGTTTTTCAATCCAATTAGCTTTTACCATATATGTTCTTTTGTATTTTATCCATTTTACAGTGCAATAAGCCTTGTATACTTGCCCATGCCCATATAGGGAGATTGCCATTCTTTTAAAGACTTTCATTCCTAGTCTACTGCCTGGCAACATGCTATGTGTAATAATACCATAATGCACCTGTCTGCTACTTTCTGAACTGATGTGTATTTCAATTGTTTCTAAAGACTTGCTTATTAATATTATTACACTACAGTTAGACTTTGTGCTTCACATCATAATCCTAGCACACAAAGCTAATGCAGGAAGACAGACTTATGGCATCCATGTCTTCACAGTGAGAGCCTGTTTCTCACTCGCACACACATACACAGGGACTGTATGTGAGAGAGGATAGTCTGCACTTGTTATTTTCCCAAACATGGTAGCATTCATTTTATCTACCTAAAAATCTTCTCACCCCATCCTTACAATAAACAAAAAAGAAAGAAAAAAGTCATCAACTTGTGTCCATCTGAACCGGGTGTATGTTTTTCTGTTCACTGATGAAGATCAGCAGTTTCACAGCATCCTGGCGTGCTAACCTGGAAGAAAGCATACTGTAGTTGTAGATTTATGCTACTGCCTTTTGCTCAGGATCAGCCGTGCTCCCAGCTCCCAGCCGGCTCCCCGTTTGCTCTCCCCGCCTTTAGCTCAGGGAGGTGATGCACTACCAGCCCCTTCCCAGCTTTTCTGAATCCCTGGATCAAAGACACACACACAGTTCGTCCCTTTACAACTCGCCTTCTTGGCACAATTGTTGGGCACTGATATCCCCTGCCTGGAAAAGCATTCCCTTAACAATTTATTACCTCCGTCTCTCCACCTCCCTAAATGCCAGTGGCTAGTCCCACCTAGCCACTCAAGCATCCTTGGTCAACCTCCTGTAGTAGTGGCCACAGGCCCCAGCTCCTCTAAGACCTCACATGGTTACTATGTTCATCTGCCTCCAAAGTGTGGCAGAAACCCCCTCTCCTTCCTCACGTCTGCCTTTTCCCCTTTGGAACTGGAAGTCCCATGTGTACCTTTCACCCAGCAATTGTTCCCCGGCTTTCCTTACTGACAAATCAAGAAGCAATTTGGGAACAGAATCTTAGCATCAACCAGAACAGCCCCCTTCAGCATACCTTAGAGATATAACTTGAGAAATGGAGTAATGGCTCCAAGGCCACACCACTGTCCCTAACAAACAGGAAATATCCACTTCTTACTTCCTACTCACTGTGATCTCATTACATAGAAACCAGTGAGAAAACATTGTTACAAGGACACCAGAACTGGAGGAGCTCTCCTGTGGGGCCACCCGAAGGACTCCCTTTGTCACTACAGAGAAGGTCTTAAGCAAGCTCATTCATTTCTTCAATTCATTCATGGATCCACTAGAAAATTCCAAGTCAGTGACTTGGGCTCACTTTAGATGTATAGAGTAAACCAAGGCACAGAGCTTTTTCTTAAAGTTCAAATGGAAGTGGGACAATAGGAGATAAAACTATACCATAATACTGCCACTCATGTCAAAGGAGAAGCACTGCAGAGGTCAGGCATCGTTTGATATTTATCTTATCAGAAGCCCACTGAAAGAGTTTGTGAAAAGGCTATTTTGCCCCCAATTCTTTGAGGCCAATCAAGGAAAAAGATCAGTCGAACACTTTGGAGGATCAAAGCAGCAAAAAATAACATCTCACAGATGAATCCAAAAAGTCATCATGCTGTAAGCGGCATTACCGTTAGTTCTTAAAGGATAAATGGGGCCAGATTTAAAGGGCGCCTCTTTCTGGTTCCTCTACAGAAAGTTACTTCCTAAGTATAAACACAACGTATAAACAAGGAAAAGGAACGGAAAAGAACTTACATACTATGTGGAAGAAAAACTTTTGTTTACAAAACTATAAAAACCAAAAATGCAAAAGCTCTGAGCAATTTGAGTCCTAATTGGCACAGGCAATAGAAAAACAAAAAAAAGGTTGTTTCAGAACTTGTATTCACACTTGAGTTCTAGTGCTTTTGCTGGGTGAAAGACAACCGAATCCTAACAGGAAGCTGAGCTGCGAGAATCCAGTTTACAGAAAGTAATTCACAAGCTTACCATTACTGCCACCCATGCCTTACGTATACTGAGATTGTTGATAATTTAAGTTTGCTTATAAGCTAATGCATAGTTAACGGAAAACTATGCTTAGCACTAACTTATTTTAAATGTGGTTTTGTTCATGTTAATGAGAAAATAGCTCTAGTTTAAGGCCTTCCTTTGAAGAGAACAGACATATAAGCCTTTGGAAAGAACTGGCTTTAGACTGACTGCAAATATGTAACTTCATACAGATGTTCACACCTCGCAAAGATTCAGTCTGTCATATCTTCACTCTGTTCTACAGTCCAGTATCATGCTCCCTGAAGGTGAGTTGGTAGGATATCAAATATTCCCTTTGGTCTCTATGACCATTCCTACTATTAGACTGTCCTTTCTTCCTGTTTTCCACAATCATATGGTCATACTTCATAACATTCAAAGGTTTCTGTGAAGCTTTTCCAAGTGATCCGGGTCTCAACCTCATCTCAAGCCCCTTCACATCACATACTATGATGAATCTTCACTAAATGGTTAAAGGACTCTATGTTCTTTTCAGTAGGAGGACTTGGTAGTTCCTACACCTGAGCTCTTGTCACTCCATCCCATGCTAACTAATTCTTTCTTCTCTTTTGTGCTTTAATTTCATCGCTGTGGCTTCAGAAGCCTGCCAGGACTGCACCTTCTAAACTAGCAGCCACAGCCACACCATCCTCTGGATCTGCATAGTACCAAACGCCATGGTCACCGTTCTGTTTCTAACAATTTATGGTCTTCATTAGATTACAGACCACAGGAAAGAAGAAGTACTGCTGCCTGGCTTAGAACTATGCCTTGGGAGTTAGGTCACTTCATGGTGGACAATATCCCATACTGTGTTGCTTGGCAGACTAGCCAGTCAGCTGGCTGTTTGGATGGCAGGATGATTCACCATGATTGGCTCATAAACCAAATTGAGAGTCCTGCTTGCTGAAGGCAGATAACTGCATCCGAGGCATAATACTTAGAAGCATCTGGCCCTGAAGGAGTCTGATTTGTATATCCAATTTCAGTCAGTGACAGAAGAAGCAGCCACACTGGCAGGGTAGACTTAGGTACTAATACAATAGAGATTACGGAGCTCTGAAGGGAGAAAAATGTTCTTAAGCACAAAGATGTCCTGATGCTCTGAGGGGAAAAATGTACTTTACACAAAGCAAAGTTCGCATATGAAAAATATATTTGTATGAGAAATAACACTTGAGCTAGGGCATAAGAAGGCAGTAACTCAGAGGAGACTGTCTCTACAGAACACATAAAATATTCCTCAAGTACCAACAAATAACCCAATTATCAAATGCCAAATGGAATGTCTACTGCCAGACATGCTGAATCTCATGCAGAACTCTCAAGCTGTTCATCTACTGAGTAACAGAGAGAGATACAGGTCCTATCCGCTTTATAGTTCCAAGGTTAAGAAGTGCGTCCACTTCTGTAAAATGACGCAAAGCTCTAGATCTTTCCCAGGATGGCCTAACAACTCAAAGAGTTAAAAGTAAATATTTGTTCAATATTTTACAGTTATAAATCAAAGATCCCCAGGTTGCACCAGATTCATAATTACTGCTGATGGGGAAAGAAGAGAAGGAGTCTGTAAGATTACTAAACAGCACACCTTGCACTGACACTTCATTAAAGAAAAAATTATTTTTGAAGTTCATATTTAATAGATAGTATACAAAATACTTCTGCTTACAATCTATCCAAACCCTTAATGAATATATAGGACAAATTTCAATTAGTCTGTAAGTGAGAAATGCTGAAAAAGCACTTGGACCATCACTTAAAATGAATGTAAACATACCAGGCGAGATATATTGACAGTAAATACCGATGTATGCGTATTTGTTTATACAGATACTATATTCGGCATTATATTTCATCATGAAAAATTACAATGTTATCATTCTAAAACATGTACGCACATAGTAAATGTACTCATTGTCTGTCTGCATTTTAAATGATTTAAGACTGTCAGGCATACTTTGACAATAATATGGGATACAAAAATCAGAGACTTTGAGAATCTGGTGCAAGAGGAGAAAATGTAAAATAAAAGCAAAGCTGAAGTGTTGTGCTGCACACCGGGGTCAACAACATTGCATCTATTATTCAGCTGAAACACACAATTTGCCTTGAGATAGCATTTTAATGTTAACTCAGGAACTGTCAATCAGCACCATTTGTTTGTAATGCCTCATCAGAACCCACTGCCTCAGCCTGAACATTCACAGGAAGAATGTAGAGCGCTTATCTGCAACCACTTAACCTTCATCAACCAACATTCATATGTGCTCATTACCATTTTTTCATCCTACTTTTGAGCATGACACAGCTTATACCGGAATAATAACTTGCTGATAATTGCACAAGACAACAGCTGGACAAGCCGAGGGCAGAGGGGAACACTCTCATAGATTATGGGGTACAGTAATGCATCACAATTAGTGTAAGGAGGCTCAGGCTTATGTGCAATAGCTTTCAAAAGAAGTTGAGGAAATGTCATTAGCACAAATAGCAATCTTCTCTAACTTCAAATCAGTCTGGCCAAATGCCTGATTCCCTTAACACTTTCCTACTTGGAAATAAACGAATACCAACTGATCATGGTTGCCACGTTAGTTCATAAGAGCAAAATTTCAATACTATATAGTGAGATGCAATGTAACTAAAGGATAATTGAGAAAAAAGACAAAGCTTTGTGTTTTGAATTCGCTCTCGTTACCTGTTTATTTTAAGAGAAATATGGCTATTAAAACAAATTTGGAAAACATAATTAACATATTAGAAGATATCTAGAATGGTATCAATAAAGAAATAATAGATATAAAGGAGAGCATAAAGATAATATCCAATTCAATGTTCCACTCATAGCAGCATGACAGCAATATAAGGTGAAATAAATCTGACAGAATGGGCTGACTGGCGCTGATGAAGTAGTGTGCATCGGGAAACATGGGTACTCACCACAGTGCCTCTTAATAACCCTGTAAGTAGCTATTAACCCTCTCATTCAGATGAGAAAATTGAGGCTGAACAGAAAGGGACTGAACAATCAAAACAAACAAACAAAACAAACAAACAAAGCAAAAAGGCGAGACAGATTCCAACCAGACAAAGTTTATTGCCTCTACTGAGTCTCAATATTGTCTACTTACACTATGACTTTATTTGTGCTATTTCACTCCAAAGGATTTGCTAAAAATTTGTAGGACTTTATAGCATTCAACCAATTTCTTTCTACAGGATGTAAATCCCAGGTGTGCCTCACATACCTACATGTTCTGGTCATGAGATGCATAAGAAACCACCCAGAACATTCATTCACATGCCTCTTTTTCAAGCTGGCTCACTTTCTAACCCCCACCATTGTTCCTCCCAACATTCAGGAAAGATTTCCTCACCTTTATGTGTCTAGTCTTTGTTGTACTTGACAGTTTTTACTAAAACACCAAAATTTGCTCAAGTCTTCTGAGTATTTCTTTCTCATCTAAAATTTTTAAAAAGCCGCACCAAAGCCTGGCAGTGGTGGCGCTTGCCTTTAATCCCATCACTCCGGAGGCAGAGGCAGGCAGATTTCTGACTTCGAGGCTAGCCTGGTCTACAGAGTGAGTTCCAGGACAGCCAGGGCTACACAGAGAAACCCTGTCTCAAGGAAAAAGAAAAAAAAAAAAAAAAGCTGCACCAAAAAGCTAAGCAAAGATGGATGACTTTGTAGGTGATAAGAGCACAAACAAAAGTAGAAATATGAAGTAGATTGCTCATTGTTCTTTTTCGTTTACTCTTTTTATAGGGTTACAAGGAGCTTCTTTGTCATGCCAGCTCAGGTAAGCTGAGCCATTCTCTTGGTGAACACACGTTGTTGTTGCTGTTGTTGTTGTTGCTGTTGTTGTTGTATCCATTCCAGAGCTGTCTGATACGAGATGTCATGTCAAAACAACGTTTCATACCTCTAGGCAAAATACTACAAAATTTGTGAAAGAATTTAAAACACTGAGGAAAATAAATTATGAACAAGTAAGTGACAGAATGAAATTTCAATGCTTAAGTATGTGAGACAAAGTCTTCATTAACATGAACATCATTTTTCCTGGTTCATCTCTTAGCAATGTTTCCCCTCCATTCTCTCTATGAGCAGACAGACATACTGTTCTGTTCTGCCTTGGTCCCCAACACCCAGAACCACCCAAGTGTGGGCACTTCTGATACACTCAACTCCAGCTCATTTGTTTACTCACCAAATGCATGTTCACTATAAATCAGTGAGCAGCACACACAGCTGGGATACAAGAAATAAGACCGGCAGCAAATAAACAGGTCCTGCCATGGGGACATTGAAACACAGGAAAAAAGAAGGACCTTATTAAGCACAAAACAAACCTTATTAGATTTACAAACCAGCAGGTGAGAACTGGAGGGCACAGCGGTGTGGAATAACAAAGAACTCTATTCCAGTCTGAGAAGTCACAGAAGAGATTTCCCAGAAGAAATGGCAGAACTTAAGGAGCAAGGATGTGGGACATCAACCATAGAACTCATTTCGTTCCCAAGCCTGTTCTAATAACCCATACTGAAATTAAAGGATTTGAAAACAAAACTAACAGTTGTGATACAAAAAAATAAATGTAATACTCCATTTTAGTAATCACAAAATGTCACTTAACAGTGTCTAAATATATGGTACAAAGCCAGGGCTATATGTGTACTGTTATTAACATTTTAATAAAACATGAATTTTGGAAGATACTAAGGAAAATACATATCCGAATCCTATAATCAATTTAAGTGCAATATAGGAGTTTCATCCATTTAATAAAATTTCTGTAACAATTACTTGATAAGAAATCACAGAAGGTCATATGTTTAACTGAACTTTCTATACACAGTTTTAATCAACTGCATAATATTTTATGTCTATTTCACTAGTAGCACACATTTAACAGTGGAATGCAAAGTCATCTTAATATATATATTTCTTCTGGGCAGAATCACAAGTTTTCCACATAGACTCTTCTGCTCTCATGTGTAACAACATTTTATAATTAAATATCATTTGAATCCTGAGGTTGTCCTATTAGATTTAAGCACTTACTAGCACATCTAAGAATAGAGTTGTGATGGTTTGTATATGCTATACCCAGGGAGCAGCACTATTAGAGGGTGTGGCCTTCGGAGTAGGTGTGGCCTTTGGAGTGGGTGTGGCCTTTGGAGTAGGTGTGGCCTTTGGAGTAGGTGTGTCACTGTTTTTTTAAGACCCTCAACCTAGCTTCCTGGAAGTGAGTATTCTGTTAGCAGCCTTCAGATGAAGATGTAAAACTCTCAGCTCCTCCTGTGCCATGCCTGCCTAGATGCTGCCATGTTCCCACCTTGATGATAATGGACTGAACCTCTCAATCTGTAAGCCAGCCCAAATTAAATGTTGTCCTTTATAGGATATGCATTAGTCATGGTGTCTGTTCACAGCAGTAAAACCCTAACTAAGACAAGTATTAATGTTCTTTATTTTAATTCATATACAATCAAATCTTTACAAAAAAAAAAAGAAGAAGAAGAAGAAGGATACTTGTCATAAAGTTGTTTTTCTATTAAAGGTAAAAAACCAATATCCTTCCAAAAATTGACAATAACGGGTACTAGTTTGATTGCAAAGAAACTGCAACCCTCAACCACTGATAATAGTCAGAAACTGAAAATGCCTTATTCACCAAGGCAACAATTTGCCGCTTTCATTACAGAGCACACACTGAACTAACATATGACCTGGCACTTCTAATATTTAACAGATACCCAAAAGAAATTCAAATGGGCACTCAAATGCATAACTGCTCAAACATACCATGTGCCATCCTACTCAACACCCCCCCCACACACACACAGAAGGACTATCCACATTAGTAGGAAACAGGAAAACATGTACCTATCAATAGATGAACTCATGAACAGATCATAACATACACACAAAAACATAAGGTTTACGACTGAGTGGGAAGCTTTCAAAACAGCCTTACATACTATTTTGTCCATTTTTCCAGAAGAAAAACCCAGAAAAGATAAAATAATAGCCCAACAGATTTGTACTTGCCAACCTATTGTGGATAGGGAAACAAGAAAGGGCAAGCTTCAAGCGCAGAGGAAAGTATTCTGATCTTATAGAAACTTTTAAGAGAGGCTGGAGAGATTGCTCCACAGTTGGGAGCACTGACTGCTCTTCCAGAAGACCAGGGTTCAGTTCCTAGCACCCACATGAAAGCTCATAACTGTCTGTAACTCCAAGATCAAACACCATTACCCAGAAATACATGCAGGCAAAACACCACCGCACATAAAATAAACATAAATAAATTTAAATAAAGAAGTATTTTAAAACTGGATAGAGATCATGATTGCACAACAGTGAAAGTGTACTAAATATCAGTAAATTATTCAGCTCATCAACAGTATTAGTTGATATGTTTGACCTCAAGTTTACAAACAAACAAGCAAACAAACAGGCCTGGGAAGACAGCTCAGTCATTGAAGTGCATGCAAGGCAAACATAAGAACCTGTATTCAGTCCTAGATTTCTACATTAACAGTGGTTGTTCTGGTGTGCCTTGGGTAGACAGAAACACAAAGAACTCTACCTAGCCTACTTGGTGAGATTCAAGTCTGTAAAGGATCCTGCAAAATGAAACAAGCCACAAATGATGGCTGGTAACAGACAAATTATGCAGGGTGTTGTCATCTGACCTCCAAAAACACATATACACATGCGAATAAACATATGTTCATTCAGACTGAAATATACACATATACATGTATACGAAAAGTGTTGTTTAAAAAAGCACCCAACAAAAGAGCAATTTACATGCAAAAACTTTAAAAGCCTGTTAGGAAACATCAAATCAAGCTTCAGCCAATGAGAACAATGTTTCCTTAAGACTTCTCTTCCTCTTTACCTGCTGCTAAAATGGGGTAGACAGAGGAAGAGCCGGTTACTCAACCAGACTGAAAGCCTTCATTGAGATAGGTAATTGGAATCTAGGTTAGTTAAATACTGCTAGTCTCCTAGCACCATTCCCATTGGCACGAATTAAAAGAAGACAATTTGCTGAAGAAGTCAAAAATGATTAAACCTGTTTTATTGACCAAACATTAATTTAGTGCCACTGTGTGTCTGACATTCTTCTAATTCCTTGGTACATAACAGTAAAAGAATCAACGAATGAATTAAACTCCAATAGGTATAGACAAAGAGGAAGATAAAGGCACACACCGAAAACAAGAAGTTAACTATATACTAGGTTGTGATGAGGGAAACCAAGAAACAGCCCCAAGATCATAGAATTAGAATGGGAAAGAAGACAAAATGTGCCAGGACTAAACTGGAAGTGCAGGACCAGTATAAGACAGGACTTAGAAATTAGTGGGTACTAAGCACTCATTCCGCACATGAAAGAGTCGGGAACAGGACTAATTCTGGACTTAAGCTAGGCCGTGCAATGTATCCACGGTGGAAGAACAGAAAGACCTGGGGTAGCTGGAGAATCCAGGAAAGGAATGATGAATTATCCCCAATCATGTTGATCATGTTGAGCATGTTCTGTCTTGAAAAAAAAAGACTCAGTCCTGTAAAGGTGGCAATGAAAAGGAAATGGCAAGTTCGGGATCTAAGCAGCCTCCAACGCTTAATCCAATACAAGTCATACTGCTTCTGCGATTGTTCCAGGGACAAAATGAGAACTCCAGTGAAAATATTCGATATTCCATAAAGAAGTTAAAAGACAAGAAAAATGAACTATGCGGCCAATGTGGATCAAGGCTCCAGTGAAAAACTACAGGAAACTAATGGGAACCGCGTATCAGATGCATGCAAGACTACCCGAGGCTTTTTCCATCTTTATAGTATTTTAGTGCATATGCATCTGTGAGACATTATAGGTATGATCCTCACAGGGATGATAAATCTAGCACAGCTTGGATTATTTTCTTACAAGAGATTATGCGAATAGAAACCTTGAAGACTTTTCTTTAAAAGCTTTGAAAACAAGATGGTGAATGAAATGACTGCTAACGTGCCTCCAGTGTAGAGAAGCAAACAGGCCGAACTACAGCCTGTGCCTACAGGATGTCCAACAGAATAGAGGAAAAACCACAAAACATAAAGTCAAATAGAAGTCACGCCCTGGAATTCAACTACTCAGTGATGATGTGACTTTCAGGGCCATGGCTTTAGCTTATCAGAATCTGACTCCTTCACATTAAAAGCATCTAAAATTAAATCATTGTCAAGAGAACCAGGCAGGGAACTGGGGCTCAGAAGACCCTCACTGTGCTCCTGCTGATATATGTCCATACTTACACATGAGTGCTTACATGGTAAGTCCTGTAGATATTGTCAGCACTCTGAACTAACACAATTGCAGTTTTCCTTACTATTGGCTCTGGAAACATTATTAAATCTGCTAAAGTTTGTCAAACTAGCACAAATAATTAGCCAATTGTAAATCTCATATTTATTTTTAAACAAACACATAATATCAAAAATGAAATAAAACTTTGGAAACCAAAACTTATTAATGACATAAAGAATAACTTCAAATATGGAAACATCAAAGCTCTAAAGACTGATGTGCTTCATGTAAAAGCAAACACAGTTATCCCATTGGCTGTCTCAGCTCTCCTGGGTTGAATCCTAAGGCTCTGGGAGCAGAGTGCCAAGTTGTCCCACTGTGACCTGTGAAACCTGTGAAATAATTGGTTCTCTAATTGAAAAAGAAAAGAAGATTAAAGAAGGACAGAAAGCTTAGCTTCAGGAAGGAGTCTCAGGCAGTCTGAAGACAGCTGAGAAGGCCAGTACATAACAAAGGGCCAGCCATTAAAATTAATTGCAGATTTTGTGTGAAATATTGGATATTGGATTGGATAATTTGATAAATGTAATTTCTCTCAATGATGACTTTTTTCAATTAAAATAAACTTTCAAATGTATTTTAAATTATTCATTGAAATACATAACTAGAATCTATTAAGTTGTAATGAAATTATATACTCACATCCATTTGTAGATGCTTGTTAAGTGTGAGTAATGTTTATTACATGAAAACATCCTTCTCTCTCCAACTCTCTATCATAAAAACATAAATATAATTCAAATAAAAGTAAACTAGGAAACGTCATGGGTCAAGAATAATAATATATAGTTTGAAATGTAATTATTTTTTAAAGAAATTAACTTTATAGCCAATGTAATTTATTGTCCAAAAGTTAATAATGTACAAAATATACTTATTTTTATAAATTAAAAGTATCTGTTAACTTTAAGCTAAGGTGGCAGTAACAAATTTGGTTTTAAGTCAGTGGTTCTCAACCTTCCTAATGCTGTGCCTCTTTAATACAATTCCTCATGTTGTGGTGACCCGCCCCACAATAAAATAAAATTATTACTTCAGAACTATAATTTTGCTTCTGTTATGAATCATAATGTAAATTTCTGATAATCAGAATATCAGATATGTGACCCCTGTAAAAGGGTCATTTGACCTCCAAAAGGGTTGCTGGTCACAAATTGAAAGCGGATATTTTAAATGAAAATGCTAGTGTAGATTTTTAATAGTACCCTTACAGAATGAAAAATGTAAGGTAAAATATAAATATAGAATTTAGTAATCCCCATCAAAAAAGGAATATAGAAGAATATTATTATAAACAAGAAAACTTATAGCACATATGATGCCTGCTGCACATTAACTGAATATCATATAGATAAATAATTGTGGTGGAAACAATCTTTGCTGGAACTTACAGTTTTCCCCAGAAATACAGAAAAAAGCCTATTGTGGTAGCAACAACACTGAGTTAATGTGACTAATAATCACTCTACAGATACTCAGTGAGCAGACAAAATGGTTGAAGAGTTGGGTCACTGTGGGAATAAGCCTGGCGCAGTGGAAAGAAGCCCCACATGTCTGTCCCAGGCGCTCCGGCTCTGGGTGGGAAAGGGGACATGTGGGAAGTGGCCACATGTCTTCCCACACACTCTGACAGGCAGATGGGGGCTGTGGGAAGCCTCTGCTGGCCCTGCCTGTGGGTGTTGGAAGGGGCCATTCCTGAGGGAAGGAGAGGCAGCCTGGGTTCTCTAGCCCAGGGCACTGCAGTTGCTGCAGGTTGCCTCAGATAGGCTGGCTGGAGCACAGCTGGGGTTCCCTGCAGGACTGGATCTCAGAGGCTTGGAGCACTGGGCTAACCGCCTGGGAGCGCTGGGAAGCCCTCACCCGAGAGATTAGATGCGGCCCTTAAATGGAGGGCTGGATCCCTCCCTTCTCATGGCAGGTCCAGATGAAGAAACACTCCATAATTCTATGATGTTTATTTTCATCGTGTGGAGAGTGGCGTGGATGGAATTGTACCCCCGCCCCTGATGAGGGTACAAGGGACTGACACAATGGCAACTAATCACTTAGCCGAGCACTTTGTCAGATCCTGTCACTCTACTGGCCTAACACTACCCCATTCCCAGAACTCCTTTCCGAAAATATCAACCCCTCTTTCTACAATGATTGAATATGTTACAAAAGAGGAGGAAATAACTACTAGGATGTGGCTATTGTAAACGACTCTGGGGTAGGAAAGGCAACGTGGAGCTCTGAGGTGAGGTAATTTAAGCACACAACTCCTTAAAAGAGCCTTTTCATAGACAAGATCAGAACCAGTGTCAGGCCAGGAAGATATAATGAGAGGGCCTAAAGCTACTAGCTTTTGAAGATGGAGAACATGCCAAAGACTATGGGTGGCCTTTGAAAGCTGGAAAACCCAAGGAAGCAGAAGTAACAAATAAACATGTGTGGTTTAGGTAAACACGAATGTGTGTGTTGTAGGTAGCTACATCCATGGAAATTATAATAGAAAAGAAATACAATGGGCCTTGTGAGAATAGTGATCCCTCCTACATCCGCTCACTAATTATACTGCCTGAACTATGAAAAAAAAAAAAAGCAAAGAAAAAGGCCAAGAGGCCAACACAAGACAGTCACTGGGGTGACCAGCAATGAGATCACCCAACACCAGAACTCTGTTTTTAGCTGTTCTTGGCAGGGAAGTTTCCTCTTTAGATCACCAAAAAGGGTTTGTAGACATGAGCACAGCAAGCAAAATGCCAAGAACCTTCCAATCCCATATTTAGGGCTATAAAGTCATATCCTACGATGAATACTTTCTAGTTCAAGATATTTGAAATCCTTTAAGTGGCATGTTCATGGCCAAGGAAATTCTGACACATATCTGTAGTTAAGCTACAAACCAACATTTCCTTGTCCTTTACTTAGTTTGAAACCAATTTAAAAAATCAACATTAGGTTACAAATTATAAGATATGCCAAGTACAAGTGAAAATCACCAGTGCTTTATCTCTTCTGACTCATTTCTATTAGCGTAAACCACAACAGCTCAGGGAAGGGTGAGCATGGTGTTTCCTGCTCCTGCAGGACTGAACTGCTTTGAGCCTGCTGTCAGCACTCAGAGACTAAGAAATGAACAGTTATCACATTTCCAGCAAACGCTGGGGAAATTTTAGCTATAAGTTCTACTTGGCACTCATGGTCGCTCATCAACTGAGGGTTGCCTCTGCGTTATGCATCCTAACTCCTTAATTACATTAAGCCACCTATATCATGCTCTGTCTTTGAAACTGTAAAAGGTCTGTCAAAAATAATTATTTAAAAGACACAATAAGGTTTTATAAATGATAAAATGTATTTTTTTGTCAAAATCACTCAGAAGCTATTAACATTCTAAACTAAACCATGACAAGAAAAGCATTATTTGAAAAAAATTTAGCTTTGATATTTCACAAACTCTATAAAAATTCTCAAGCCTTATTTATATCAACACTTGACACATACATAGGAGAAAATAAAAAAGGTCCAGGAAAAAAAATATATCTTTACATTCATTCCCAATTCAACAAATTCCTCCCTCAAGAAACTTGGTAAAGCACTTCACAAGTCACAAAACCAGAGAGGGACATGGACAGAAGAATCGTTCTTTTGGAACGCTAACAAGACAAACCAGTCTGACGTTTTCATAAGTGGCTGTTAGACAGGTCAGGTCATAGGGTACTTCTGTGATTAGAAAACATCACTGGAAGCAGGACTGGAGTTAAACACAGATTAATTAGTTTGTCGCAGCTAGCACTGGCACAAAAGTTAAACCAGCAATCAAACAGATCAGAGTGCCCAGAAGTAAGCCCACACAGACAGAACCAACAACTTTTTAACAGAAATGCTAAAAGCATGTCCTGGAGAAAGACCAGGCTGTTTCTGTAAACGACGCTGAAAAGATTGAGGCCCTAGGAATCTAAGAATGGAACAGCCCTATATCTTGAAAGTTATGTGAAAATCAATTCCAACAAGATTAAAGACTTAAATAAAAAGACCTGAAATGACGAAATTGCAAAGGAAAACAGAAATGCTTCCAAACACTGGAAAGGGGAAAGGTTTTGTTTTGGTTTTGTTTTACCCAAGACCCTGAAGGATAGGAAACATAAGCAAAAATACATTACATGAAATTACATCAACCTCAAAAGCTTCTGCACAGAAAAGAAACAATTATCTCAGAATAAGAAACAATTATCCAAGTAAACAGCCTGAAGAACAAGAGAAAACAACAGCAAATAGCAGGCTCTATTGATAACAAGAAGGTAACACCCAGAATACATAGGAAAAGCCCAAATTCAAAGACCAACCAGATCACTCAATTAAAGTGGGATGCAAATACCCTTGAATAGACATTTCTTTACATAATACATACAGGTACCCTTTAGTTATAAGAAAAACGTTTGCATTATTAGTAGAGAAGGACAAACCAAATCTGTGCCAGGAAAACAGACACTTATCAAGAAGACAATAGACAGCAAATTGTGAGAGACAAGTGAATTACTACAGCCTTTATAGAAAATATCGTGGAAGGTGCACAAAACATGAAAGAGTCAGATGATTCTACATTCTCCCTAACATGAATACAACCAAAGCAAATGAAATCAGAATGTTGAAGAAGCATATGCATGCCTTTATGTATGAAAATACTAGTCACAAGAACTAACAAATGAAACTCACCTCAGGGTCCATCAGCTAATAAATGGATAATGCACATACACAAATGCATATGGTTATTTAACCACAGAAAGAATGAAGTCCTGTCATGCGCAGTGATGTGAACAGAACTACAAGCCATATGTTAAATAAAATGACCCAGGCACAGAAAGAAAGTATCACATAATGCCACTCATAAAAAGAGTCAAACAGGATTTTCAAGGAAGTCAAGAGCACCGTGATGGCTCACAGAAGGTGGGAAGAGTAAGGGGCTGGGGACAGAGAACTGATGGCTGAGTACCAGGTTGTAGCTGGATAGAAGCAAGAGATCCGGGTGTCTGACGGCAAGTAGGCTGAGGACAGACAACAGTTGTGCCTGTATATTTCAAAAGGAACTTTGACTGTATTCTACATGAAGAAAGACTGTCTCAAGACACAAGTTATCTCAATTTCAAAATTATTCAATAAGAACATATATCAAAACACTATATGATATCCCATAAATATGAACAATATTGATGTCTTAAAATGCTAAACAAAACTTACATTCTACTTGATGAAAAGAAAATCTGAATCTTCAAAGGAAAGATAGTTTTACTTCTTCAGTGACACAAAGTAAGTTCCATTATAGAAAAGTCAGAGATGATAAACAAAACTTTACCAGTGGAAATGAAGCCTACAGTGTCAAAAGTAAGTTCTTTTTTGAGCAACACAATGAGCTGGCCACTGCAACAGTTGCTTTACAATATGCATGCTATCATCCTCACAATAACAGCATAAGACAGGTATTATGTACCCCATTTGAGAGAGGAAAACAGTATAGCTGTAAAAGCCAGGGTTATGCACTTGGAGGATGGACTCCAGAGCCCCTGTGTCTCCTGTCCACACCACAGCATGGTGGTTGGTATTTACAGCTCAAATACTTACCGATGTGAATAGAGGTGCCAAATGATGAAAGATGGTCTTAATAAAAAATGGCAAGTTTTAAAGCCTTTAATATAAATCGTGGGATGAGGGTGAACCGCTGTGGGGCAGTGGTAAGGTGGCAGGAGATGAGAGGAAAATTATTTTAAATCAAAGAAGAACACTTTAAATAAAACATAATAGGATTTCTTTTAATCAGAGAAGCGGCATGGCAGAGAAGAGAGAGCCGTGGCCTCACACTCAGATCTGTATTCCATTCAGCCCCCCGCTTCTTTCAGATGAACTTCTCTTCAAAGCATAACTTTTGCCTACATGTAAAATGTAGATGGCACATCTTGTTTCTTCCCCAGAATTGTTTTGGAGAAGAAATAAAAGTGTAAACAAGTGAATGTTTCAAAAACATATCAACATTGTATTACTTTTCTAATGAAGAAAGTCCATCTTTTGTGCAGATTTTCTATGTACTTTAACTAACACATGCAGGAAGTAGCAACATTCAGGAACAGAGAGGTGGGAGCCTGGCCCAGAGGGACATGCCTATAGTCTCAGTTACTCAACAGGTTGCACCACAAAGGTCTCTTGAGCCCATAAGTTCAAAGTCAACTAAAGAACAAAGCCAGATCCCACCTCAAAAAGGGCATGTCTTCTTTAAAGATTCAAATTTGGATAAAATATCTGAGGACAAAAAAATGTATTGGATTTCTGAGTCATTAAAAAAAAAAAAAATCCAAATACATGTCAACAGCCAATTATCAACCCAGGCCCCAAACACTGTCTACCTCTTCCACAACTACACAATCAGAAAAGACTCAAGAAAAGGGCTTCAGACTGTCCTGCCAAAAACTCAGTTGGGAGTAAAGAAAGCAGAAGCCTTTCCAGAGTAGAGCGGCAAGACATGGGCAAGGCAGAGTCAACTACACATGAGAGCAGCTAAGCAATGGAGGCAGGTTCGCGTCTCAATTTCAGGGCTTCACAGGCTGATGATATATGTACGGTAACTCAGTACCGTGGTCCATTCAGAAGGGTTGTAGCCAGCTCTTAGATCACACAATCAATAAATTACCTCTGAAAAGTAAGCCAAAGAACCACAGAGTGTTTCATCATAAGTTTCTGTAAATGGTGCTAGAGAGATAACGTTTTATGTATGTCGAAAAAAACACACAGTTCAATACCATAAAAAGATCAATTAATTTTGAGTAGGCAGAGGTAGCCTAACCAATTATCATTAAATATTTGTACTAAGGTATACAATTTTCAATAGACATTGGAATGCAAAAAAAGTAAACTAAGCCCTTTTTTTAAAAACAAGTAATAAGCATGAGGGGCAGCCACAGAAATGCACAGTTCAGATTTCCCTTTAGAGAGATGTTCTAGTCAGCGGCAAAAAGTACATAGAAAGATCCAGACAGATGGGCCCTTAGAACCCTGCTTGGCTTCTCAGTGCAGGCCAAACAATTTTCAGACATGCCCATGCAGGTGACTAACCGTGACAGGAGTAATAAATAGCGGCACCTGCAGACCTAAAACAAGCATCCTTTGCTCGGTGAGAGTTAGTTGAGAATTGATCCCCTTTGCATTCTGATGTAGGGTTCTCTTGAGTAGTCCTAGTCTACCTCCAGCCAATCCTTATCCCCGTTGAAAAAGGGAAACTAGAAACAAAAACCATCATAGACAACAACATCAAAACCCTACTGTGATCCGTCTTTTGAACTGTCTCTTCTCAGGAGAAAGCAATAAAAACATACATCTATTTACTGGGGTATTAAAAAAAAAATCATTAATCAGCTAGATTCATAGTTAAAACAAAACTACCCTTGATGTTCAAAGACTGGGAGTTTAAATAAGACTTAAAAGTATTGAAAATAATTCCAATATATAATAAAAGTATACTGTGTAACTGTGATATATGCTCTGGTATGAAGGAGCTATTTATGACGGAAGGAAAACCTTTAGGAAGAGGTTAAGGAAAACACTCTACACTCTGACCTAACAGCTCCAGGAATAAGGTATACCTAACTCTGAAATCTCAAAAGAATGAGCAATGCATCTAAACAAGATAGAACTGTGGCGGCAAAGGTTCTGAGCCTCGTTTGCCAATTGAGGTGCACAAAATATATGAGACTTGTAAAACAAAAAAAAATATATAAGACATAAAGTTCAGAAGCCCAAATATGTTAGCCTCAAAAGAAAAAGGGGTTGGGTTTACATAAAAACCTTACACATCGCATTATACATATACATTATGTCTGTGTGTGTGTGTGTGTGTGTGTATACACACATTAATTGAATGCAGAAAGTCTATGTTCTTTTAGAAAAGGATTTAATATCCTATTTGATATCCAATGCCTAACTAAGTATGTAACTAGCAAGAATGGCCACACATTAGCTTGTGAACACTCTGTCACAATCTGTGTTACATGCTCTACGATGGAACAGGGACACTTCACTACCACCAGGTAATGCCTCCTGATCTAAGCTAGTCAATGGAGTGCTAGGAAGGTGGAAAGCGCACGTGGAAGAATAGTAATGTACATCAATTCTAAGTGAGGATCCAGGGTTATAAATTAAGATGCAGGCAAAGCAAAGATTAATTTGCTCAAAAGGGAAAGAATGCACAAATCAATTAGAGTACAAATGGCTAAGTGTCTCATTTCATTAATAAACTAAATAAAAAATTAGGCAGAGAATACAGAAAGAAAACCAAAAAAAAAAAAAAATCAAAAGAAAAAGGTGTGAGATAAGACAATGGCTACCAACACACGACTAACAACTGTTATCACAATTTAACATAAGGAATGACATGGAACATGAGCAAGAAGGAGCATCCACCACTAGACAGAAGACTCCAGTCATATCCTTTGCCCTGACCCCATACTTCCTGCAGTGAAACAAAGGAAAGAGAACAGAACAAAGGCAACAGGGACACAACAGCATGCATGTGTGTGTGTGTACGTGTACAAGCACACGTACACACACATACATACACACACACACACACACACACACACACCCTCCTTCCTGTTTACCACATCTCCAAAATATAAAAAATATATTTTTAGACATCATGACGTATATAAAACGTCTATCACTGTACCAAACATATTGTATGTAACGTAAACCCAAGGTAAAGTGAGAAAGGCATCTGTGCTTCCAGTATTAATAAAGCCACATTCATTGGTGCCTTCACTTCAATCTATTTCCAGAAATTTTCTTTACATTAATGATGGGATATTTTCCAACAGTGAAACAAGCAATTCACTACCTATTTCATAATTTCCATAAGGCTTCAGATCTTGTGAGATTCAGTGAAGGACATGACTTAGTAATATACCTTACAGAAATATTTAATTCTCAACGTACTTTTCCGTAATCTTTCCAATTAGTATTCGTCAAGTGCCATTTCCTGTTTAAGTTAGGTTGCATCCATTTGGGAATTACCTCTTTACTAGCATATATTCCCATGAACCGTACTTTGCTGTTATAAGTTAGACCATTCAACCTATGGTGGGTTTTTCTGGTAGTTTGGGACATTTGATGCACTATCATGTACAACAAGAGAATTATGTTTTAAATAGAGAATGACACCTTGACCACAGCCAAGACACTGGGATGATCCCTGGCTTATCACTTGCTATCCAACCCCAGCACTTTGTCCACTCAACTATGAAATCAGAGAGCTAAGCTTGACTGGTTCTTAAGTACAATATCCATGGACTATTTCCATATGCCACGACCATTCAGTTGAAAAATTGTTTATAAACCAGTTTATTAGCCATATCTGGAAAATATGATGCACCTGTTACAAAATGTGATTACTTCAAAACGCTAACAAATGTGAAACCAGATTTTCAATAATAAATCAGTCCAAATGAATTAGACTATTCATATACTTCCAGAAAGCCCTTTCATCCCTATTAAGTTAACAGTTTGTGAATAATGAAAGTAATTAATATTAATTTTAGTTGACAAATGCAACACCAATAACCTGTTAGGACACTTTAATCCATTTCCCAACAGCCTGCAAAAAACTAACAGATGCTTCCAATCTTGTAAAAGAGAGAGAGTGATTAGCATTGCTTTGATAATACCAAATGTTCAAAATATGAATACTGTGATTAAATTTGATGTATATAAACAGTGCTTTATATAACCTTGTTAAGTATTAACAGAAGCTTAAAAACTATAAAATACATCGGCTCTTCTGAAATCAAGATCAGTATGCTTGCTCCAGTCTTCATTCATAGTCTTCAACTGAGAAGATACCTACTTTTGCGAAGACTCACTAAGACTGTAAAAGCAACAGGAGTAATGGGAAAGGGGCCTGTGACTCGCTTCTCTTTTCCAGATGTCCAGGACAAAGCTGAACACGCAAAATACGGCCGCATTTGTTGGTTTGAATAATAGCTGTCCAGTAGAGAGAGACAGTTAAACAGATGAATAGGAGGAGGAGGAAGAAGAAGCAAAGAAAAAAGCTTAGAAATTTTCCATATATATTTCCAAAAGAAAGGCTTAGAGACTATGTGTCCTTTCAATGGTATGACTAAGGTTTTTCTCACTATAACAGTGACAGGAATGGGAAAAGAAAGATGAATTGAAGATCAAGATGATATCTAACTGAAAATACTAGAAACAATACATACGTATATCATACATACATACATATACACATAAAGATATACATATATAAAATACACGTACATGCTCAACAGGAGTTAAAAAAGTCCATATCCCATATCCTTACCAGGAACGTGACTATGACTACGGTCAGGTGAGGAAAGAGGGCTCTGTGTAAAGTAAAAAGTACTTGATGATCACTGGAACAGTGATTATACAGTAAAAGTAAACCAGGACAACATAAAGACTACCCAGCCAGGTAGGTTGCTGCTTACCTTAATCCCAGAACACTGGAAACAGAGGATGGAGAATTTTTTTTCAGATAGTGATTACATGCAAAAAAATTTTAATGAAGTTTCTCATGCCTGGTATTGACAGTCTATGATTCTCTTGGGGAACTATTGTTAGGCCGAGTGGCATAATTTCATATATCTCACATATATACTGTGTAGAATTTCACACAAATATAAAATAAATAAAACATATAATAATATAATATTATGTATTATATAATGTAATAATAAATTAGATATGTAAACTAAATTTTATATATAAAATAAAAATATTTACCTGAGGGACTATCAGAAAACCTTATTTTCCTTTTTAAAAAAAATTATTTTGCTTTTATTCTTTAATCTTTTTTTTACAGTCTAGACTTCATCCTCCTCTTTGAGTTTGAGGACAGTCTGGTCCACACAGTGACAACTAAGCCAGAGAAGTCTACACAGTGAGGGCCTTCCTAAAAAGATAGATAGATAGATAGATAGATAGATAGATAGATAGTGCACACACACGACAGAGAGAGAAAGAGTGTGTAAAGGAGGTAAGAAAAAGAAGGAATGGACAGAAAGGATGGGAAAGAGCAAAGAGGAAAAGAGAGGAAAGAAGGAACTAAAAGACTCCAGCCCCGAAAGCACAGGATCCCCATGGGGATCACAGGTCCCCCCCTACTTCACAGTATGGTAAGAACTACAAATCCCTGTACAAAACCTGAACAAAAGTGTCCCAGAAACTAAAGTCTAAGTCTGCAGCGAATATCAGGCCATAAATACTGACCAAAAAAAAAAAAAAAAATTCAAGGTTCTATTTGATTGGATTCACTTCGTTTCTTCTTACTATGTAGTTCCCAAGCTTAGAAAACATGCAGGATAATTATCTCCACAGTAAAATGCTCAAGACTGAATTTCCATCCTTATTAACTGAGAAGTATACAAACTATTCACTGCAAAGATTCAACACAATAAAATGCAGACACACTTCTATAAACATTACATTGTTCACTAATTGAAGACTCTACTTAAAATGCAAAGGAATGGTTAAAATCATCCCTAGCTGACCCTCTATCCAAGCCTACCCCACAAAAACAGGGATCTCAGGAAATGTAATGGGATTGTGATCTGAACTAGATAATGTTCAGGAGCAAGATTTGATTCTGAACTCAAAATGATAAATCATAACCAACTTTGGGAACACTGTACATAGGCAAATGTAAGCATTTACACATGATACTTCAGCAGATTGACCCAAAACAGATAACAACCTGTCCATGCCGCAAACACATCAACATGTGAGTTTTGGAACATCCTTTTTCCTTTCATTTGGATCACTCCCAATAATTGTCTATACTTTCTTTCTAAAAGCAACACAATGGCTACCCTTTTTCATGCTTATGTACTAGAAATAGCGGAAAAATACCCATGACCCATCATGCAATGCTCTCAAGGAATCAGTCACTGAGATCAACATCAAACAAACAGTCACTTCACAGACCATGTCTGGTTGTCATTACGAAATGTTGGTATTGCTCAGGATCACAACCCCGGCTTTCAAGTTCTTTTTATTCAGTGTTAAATATATCATTCACAGTCACAGGATACATAAATATAAACCAAGCTGCAGGTGAGCTGAAGAAACATGGAGTAGACACGGTCAGCTTTAGTTGAGTGAGAGATTTTGTAGCAAAGAGTCAAAATAAGGCAGAGGCAGACAGGAGGAAGACTACTACTCACAGAAAGCTCCTTAGTTCACACCTTCCTCTTTCAACCACTATTAGATTTAACAAATAGATTTCTCCCCCTTGCAACCATGAATCTCAAGGCTAAAGTTAGATGACTTAAGACTTTTTAAAGGTCCAATTATTTCATTTAGGGCTAGCACTACAGCTAAATTAAAGGCATGCTAACAAGTTTCCCTTTTGAGCCTCATTAATTAAGAAAGTAATCAGAGCAAGACGGAGGAAAGAAGGGTAGCTCAGTGGCAGCCCCACCTAAATTGCGTGAAGGTACCACCATTTTTTCCTACCAGCAAGGCGAAGGGAAAACTAATCAATTCCAGATTGTGAAATCTGAAATTCTGAAGTGTTTTACATGTAAATACATATTTTAACTACACACGTTTCCCTTGATTGCCTGAAGACTGAACTAATCTTATTCAAAGGAAATTTTGATTCACCATAATCAAAAGGTAAAATTAAGACCTGCTTACTTCACAAGTTTTCCTTGGGTGAGCTTGTCAAAAATTCCTCTCTGTCTTTAAAGGCCACAATAGAGAATTTTCAATATTTCATGCAAGACAAATCCCACACAGAAATACCTAGTAATTCTACAATTACTTGTTAGACAAAGTTTATAATTTACAATTATTTCTTAAAGAGTTTCTAATTTGCGATTATATTTTAGGAAGCATTTCACTGGATATGAATGAATTTTTAAGGTTCAGCCAATATTGGTAAATGGGTGTGATGATCAATTTGAAGGCAATCTATGAAGTATACCTAGCACTGTGCTCAGTAAACAGCATGTATTTATTAATAAGCCGATGCCTCTCTAGACATACCAAGGCAAAACGAGATTTCACCTCACACTCTCTCTGGAAATGCACAGCTTTGAGGAAAAAGACTGAATGACTTCGACAGACCAGCTTTGAAATGATGTTACATAGAAAACTCTAAGTAGCAAAGTGCATATTCAGCATTTTTCATTTAAAATTGTTCATGTGATCACCTGTGTGAGAAGAATTGCTTTGAAACATTTCACTAGATCATTTATGTATGTATTATTAATAGAAATGTACCATAATAAGGGATTCTTGGTGTATTTTATCCAGTCGTAACTATAAAGAATCAATGTTAACATTTTTCAAAATAAAGTTAATAACCAAACTATTAAACTTACCTTTTTCGTGGCAACAAAATGTGTTCTCAAGTTTACAAAGCAAATCCCTATTTTCATACTTATTTTCATTTACTTTTATCCAGAAACAGTTCTCAGACATTTCATTTGGTCCAATCTGCAATCAGAGAAAAGCAACTCATAAACAGATGGATGCTTCACCCATCCTGGCCCATCACGGCGCACAGACCAGCATCCTAGGGCTCCAGCAGATGTTCATGAAGTCATTTCCCTAGGATATGTCCCAAAAGTCTGCTCAGTGACAGACAGATCCTGCAGAATATTGATGTCTTATGAGGAGAAGAAAGCAGTTTCCATGATCAGATGATTGTGGGTTTAAAGCTACATGTATTAAACATGTGATTTCAGTTATTAGAATTGTTCATTTGCACTATGCATCCTGAAGGGAGTTAACATCACACACAATCTCCCACAGGAGCTGATCAGGAGACCATCCTTCAGTGGTATTCAGAATACCTATTCCTATGTGCAAGCTAATAGCTCCCAACCAGAAAAGGGAACTAATAAACTCTAACATTCTGAATTTTTGAGAAACAGGTAATATGGATACAGTTAAAGGCAATAAAAGTGAGTTATCAGTTTATTTACAAATCAAATTCCCATGAAATTGTCAAGTCACAGCAAATTTGCAAATCTGAAATTATTTGACTATAGCAAGGTTCTTGATTTCAACACTTCCAAACAATGATGATGCACACATAAAATATACGTACATATATGATCCATATATGCCGTGTCCTGTGTTAGCATTAGAAGTAGAATTCCTGTCGGCATCTCTGTATTAGTAAATCTAAATTGAAGTGCTAATCCAGAGAGAAGTATGTCTACTCCACTAGTAAGCCTTACCTTTAACCAATTCAATCTTCTCATGCTGATTTCAGGTTTGAATTCTTTCTTTGGTTTCAACCCAAACGGCAGGTTTAATGGAAAAGAGCTTTGCCCACCAAGAAATCCCAGGGGAGGTGGTGGTGGTACAGGGCCACCAAATGGCAGTGCCATTCCTGGAAGTGGTGGAGGTGGCGGAGGAGGGGGCGGTGGGGGAGGCGGCACTCCTGCAGTGAGTGCTGGTGGGGCAGGAGGAAGGGCTGAAGGGCCAGCTTCATCTTCTGCTGAAGGTTGCAAAGGAATTTTTGTACCAGGTGGCAAGGCACCAAACTGGAAAATGGAAAAAAAAAAAATACTAAGAATATGTGCACAAATAGTAAAAGTACTTTGTTTTCAAAAATAAGCTATTAAATCTAAAATGGCAGTATTTAGCAATTGCTTATAAAATTCTAAAAACATTTATTCCAATTTGACCATATAACCATAACTTTTAACTTTCATTCTAGAGAAAATGTAATTTCCCCACTGTGAAGCAGTTAATGATAGAAATGGGTCCATGAGACTAAAAGACTAAACTGTCAGCAGTCTCCAAGTAACACTAGAAGCTGTATGAGGAAGTAAGTCCAGTCAGGGTATTCAGAGAGTTTACAGCAGGGGGGACAATCTCTGTACAGACTGTTTATAGAGATAATATATACTATATTATACTATAGCATAATATTATAATATATATATATCATTACTTCACTGTTACATTTTCTCAGAATACAAAAAGTTTAGTAAATGTCTATGTTTCCTATAGATAATAAGATTTCACAAATATACATAAACGCACGTGCGCGTTATTACCAACAGTAATACCTTTGTTCCAGTCTTCTCCATACTGTTCAAATACATGTGAGGGGAAGGGAAGGGAATTTAAAATTCACAGTAGAGTCTACAAGGCACATCATTGATTGTCTCCTGAACACCACTAGATGTACGTTTAATTCAGTGTATGTGCCAAACTCAAATACATACATAGAATATACTAACACCAGGTTCCAGATAGCCATTGTCCCACTTCCTCAGCACAGTCTTTACCCTGTCTTCTACCTGCTCTTTCAATCTGAACTAACAGGTCCTTCCTCGTGACAACTGGCCCTGCCCACTCTGTCATGTCCTAGTGTGACCCTATTCTCACTATCTCTCAGCTAAGCTGTGATACAATTATGGAAAGGACCACTGAGATACGGGGAGGGCCAAAGAGAGGATTATCTCATTATGATATATAAGCTTTATGAAGAATGTGACTATGTTCTGTTTATCATCCAAAGTCTGTGACAAATATACACAGTGACTGAAGAGACAAAATGGGTAAATGAATAAAAAACAAAGATAAACATGCAAGCAAGGGCCACAACCATGAGGTAAAGAAATATCAAATTTCTTGGGGAATGGGGCTTTTGACAGGCAAATGTCTCAAATAAACAAAATAAAATTAGGCCCTACAAAGCATCCACAGGTCTACTCCTAATTCTGATTGTTACATTCCCTCAGGATACACAGATGAGAGGGAACGGATCGTAATTATACAGAAGAGCTCTGGGCTCATTTTTATAACAAGACAATTTCTTGAAATTACTAACTTATGCTATTTATATACTAAGTTATGTATATACAAATGTATCCGTATATCTCTATATACACATAAAACACATATGTAACATAGATTACAGTGTCGGGAAGAGAGGAAGGAAAATATAAACAAATGTCCTAGGTTCTTAAAGAGTGACTATGCATGGCCCTCCTATATTACTAAAGCAAGTTTCTAATCCAATACCTGTGAGCAGAGATTGTAACTACATAAGATTTAAAACAATACAGGGGATTCCTTTATTTCAGTTTTACAGCAAAAATTTTCCCCATTTTACAAAAAAAAAAAAAATCCAACAATAACTTGTCCAAAGATCATGAATATAGATAGATAGATAGATACAGACAGACAAACAGATATTTAATCCTGAATTTTCAAGAAGTAATTATTCAAATGGAAAATTTTAAAATAATACTCTGAAATTTATATTAGCAGGAGACAGAAAAAAGTCACAAATATTTCAGCTATTCCTTTAAGTCAATAATCTATAAAACAGGCATGCACACACATACACACAAATCCCCTATTTCATTTAATATAAGAAGAGCCTTATCTTAACCAGAACCTTGCTGAGCATGGTACTTCCTACAAGAAATTAGAAAAGACAATGAGAACAATATGTACCATTGTTCTTTTTAGCATCATAAGCTGTAGCACGGGCTGGCTTCAAACGCTCCTCAATTCTCCTGCCTCAGACTCTGAAATCCTAAGATTCTAGGCACAAAGTGCTGGCCTAGCTAACAGCTTTCTTGTTTACAAAAGGTTTTACTTTTAGCAACCGATAGGATCTTATAGAGTATCTTCCAGAAGTTTTGGTCACAAAGTTAGCATTGTACATGCAAACGCAAACAAAAGGAGTAATCATGTTGCAAACAATGTGCCTGAGCCCAATTCCACCTAGCCATGAATTAGCATGAGAGAGAAATGTCGGGCGACACTGTTGCTCAGGATCGCACATGGAGATCTGCGGGAAGGAATGTAGCTGTGAATGTCGTGAAATGAATGCAGATGGTGTACTTGACATCTCATGTCTTATGTGTACAGCGTGCAGGGAAGCTATCTGCTCATAATCCAGATTTTTTCCTTTTTGTCATGTTTAAATCTATTTACTTTTGGAAATTGAAAAATTATCAGAAAATGTTCTCATTCAGCTAGGGGTTATCCTTCTTGGAAAGGAAACCCATAGGCTGAAGGTTTGAAAAAATAAATAGCTTGAGCAATAATTTCCAGCAGTAGGATAAAGATCGGTGATGGATGACAAATGTAAGAGCAAAGGACTTTTTAACTTTATGCTTAATTACTTAGGAAACATGTGACTTTAGAAGCACAACCCAAGTGAAGCATAAGGAAGCCAGTTAATTAGGAAAAGCCTGGATATCCGTAAAAACACAGGAGAAAAATGTGACAAAGAATATCTTTACAGTATAAACAGCAGCCTAGACATACACATAGATAATACTGGAAATATACAAGAAAAAGTAAAGTTTATACATTTTGAGACTGTGAAGATCTAAGATGACCTTTGTTCCCTTGGTATGATTTCAAAATCAAATTCACTCGAGATGGTATTTTACCTGGGATTTAAAAGCTTGTAACTCTGCTTGAAGCTCATTAATCTTTGCCTCTTTTTTCTGCAATTGAGCCTGGGTTTCTTGGTGGTCAGTACACTCTTTTTCAAACTGAAAAGGAATAAAAGAGAGGGAAAGACGGAAATAAAAGGCATTATTCTTCATATAAAAATATGGCTCTAATGATCTGTCAATAAAAGACTTCTGAATTGGTTTCATAAAAGGAGTGGCATATTCCTGACAAGTCGTCCACAAGGCTTTCTCTAAGTCTCTCCAGGTCCCTGAAAAATCATCGATTCAGAAGGGAAGAGACAAAGCCTGAAGTGGAAGACCATGACCTTCTATTCCCACCAGAGCAAGCAAGCCCAAGAGTTATCCACAACCCTGGCATTTTTCTTAAAAGTCCGCAAATATCATGGTGATTTTGAATAAAGCAACAGAAAGCAAAGCATTGTACTGCCTTCGCTTCCACCCTCCACCTGCAGAACCTGACACTTGAAATGTATCAGAAGTTCATCAGTATGATTTAAAACTCTTCCCTTTTAATAGTTTTAGTGGTTCGTAACTTCAATCCATAAACACATTAACTGTTCGGTTTGTTTTTCTTATAGCTTATCTCCTGCTATCTTACAGAGATTAATGATAAATTAGTTTTTCAAAGTCCCTGGTGCAATGCCTTCTGGGAGGAAGGCAAATAATAAAATCTGGTGTTCCAATGCGTTTTCTAATTTATATAGCCACTCATCACAGGTTCCTATCTTGCATTCAAATAGTTTCACTTTGCCATCATCAAGATTCACAACCTATCCTGAGGGAACTGAATTTAAATAGAGCATTGTCTCATAATCAAGAACAAGTATGTGGCACTTTTTCAAAGAAAAAAACAAATCACAAAAAAGATGCAAGTTCTTTGTGCCCCAGACAGTGAGTATTGTTCAGCACAACTGGGACTGCAGTGTGGTATGGACCTCTGTTGTAATGAGGGTTTCTATTGCAGCAACAAAACTCCATGACCAAAAAACAAGCTGGTAGATGTCTTACTCAGGGTTTCTATTCCTGCATAAACATCATGACCAAGATGCAAGTTGGGGAGGAAAGAGTTTAATCAGCTTACATTTCCACATTGCTGTTCGTCACTAAAGGAAGTCAGGACTGGAACTCAAGCAGGTCAGGAAGCAGGAGCTGATGCAGAGGCCATGGAGGAATGTTACTTATTGGCTTGCTCAGCTTGCTTGCTTATAGAACCCAAGACTACCAGCTCAGGGATGGTACCACTCACAAGGAGCCCTCCCCCTTTGATCACTAATTGAGAAAATGCCTTACAGCTGGATCTCATGGAGTTATTTTCTCAACTGAAACTCCTTTCCCTGTGATAACTCCAGCTTGTGTCAAGTTGACACACAAAACCAGCCAGTACGGTCAGTGTTCAGAATATTCATGGCTAGAATACAAGCATGCACTTAGTATAACCCTTCATTCCAAGCAATGAAGGAACGGTTAGTTTGTAAAAAGGATGTAGCCATGTGTGAAAATGGCATCTAACTGAAGGGCTGAGAAAGTGACAAATCAGAGAAAGGTTTTACAGAATGAGTCAAAGATAGGATACACCCAGCTCTCCTGAGCATAGAGAAGAAAGAGGCGACATTCAAGAGAATAGCACAGAGAGAGGGAAGAGAGGAGGCAGTTTTACATGATAGTTTTACAGAGACAGGTTGCAGGTGAAAACAGAATGAGTCAGAGAATGAGAAGGAGTTAGAAGATCAGAACAGATTTCCAGTGTTTATTTGTGATCAAGCAGAGCAATTCAGTGAGAAGCTGAGACAAGCAAAGGTGAATCAGTCAGCTTGGAAAGGAGTTTGGGCCAGAGCAGCTGAGTTGAACCAGCCAGCCTGAGATCAGAAAGACCTAGAAAGGGTGAGTTAATTCAGCAAGCCTTCAAGATGACAATTCCATCTAGTTAATAAAAATTACCTTGACATATTCTAGCTTGGGTAAAGTTGATACACAAAGTCAGCCAATACAGACACTAAGCTTACCAAAGGCTGTTACCTATATTTTGTTTTCACGGTTCTTATTTTCCCCATAACATGGAAAGGCAATAAAGACTATATCAAGTGGAAGATCTGAGATTTTAAAAAATTTAAAAAAAGGAAAAAAAAAAGCACAGTTTCTATTCTCACAGCCTGAGTTACTTAGGTGAAATCACAACACATACCTATAATGAACAATTTTATAAGGCTTAATAAACGTTTAGAGCAGTTTAGGTTCCCAGGAACAGGCAGAAAGAATGCATAGCCCCATGCCCCCACATCTGCATGGTTTCCCAGTTCTTTAGTCTTTGCAGTACAAAAGCATCTGTAAGTTTCATAACCTAAATTCCTTGAGTTAGAAAAGTTACTTTCATTTCTACCTTCCAAATGAGAAAAATAAATTGCAGAATACAATCCTCATTTCATATCCAGTATCACTGTACAGATAACAGAGGAAAAGAAGGGAGGGAGGGAGGGAGGGAGGGAGGGCTACAAAGGCAGGCCAGTGAGTAATGGAACTTGCTCACAGACCAGAGTTTGGTGACTGGGACTAAAGGCTAGAGAGAAATGATGTCCACCAGTTGTTCTCTGGCCTACACATGTGTGCCATGACACACATGTACACGAATAAATAAATAAATGAACGTTTTTAAATGTTTTAAAACAGGCAATAAAAGTATATTCTGTAAAAACCAACCAAACAATTTTTAAAATAATAAAATTGTGCAAATGCCCTTCACTTCTCCCAAAACACTCCAGCATGATCACCAGTACTGCGAAGACTCCACCAAACACATCCTCTATCAGAAAGCTAACTAAAAAGATACGAACACCAAGATCAATGAAGTAACCTATTCACAAATTAAATCACGGTTAGGATGATAGGTTCCCCTGCTTCCTTAAGTGTGTTCGCAGATATTAACTAGAGGAAACACGGGGCTTCCTTGATGCGTTCTCAGGGTGCAGCAGGTACATTCCCCCCTGTAATCTCCCAGCTTACCAGCCTGTTCCTCTTTCTCCAGCAACTGCACACTTCTGTCCTCTATTTATCTACTTCTCCACACAAGAGAAAACACATAATACACACTTTTTATTTCTTGTCTTATTTCCCAAAACATGTGTTTTGTGGGGTATTCCTAAGCCACTGTTTACAGCCCCTCTGGACTCTGCCCTTCATCTATCCCTGAATATCCTGCTAATATCTGAGATTTTACTTCTAAATTAGCTTTATCAGCATACTTTTTATCTCATACTCAGCTTTTCTAGTCAACTGAACATCATATGCTTTGTTATCCATAATGTGACAAGATTCCTATACTACAGAAAACCATCAGCTGCCAAATTCCAAATCAAACGACCATCTCTCAGCCTCACGTTCATCATCCCATAGCTGTGCTACTTAATGTCATGATCAGTGTCACAGTTTCAAAATGTAAATATAAACAACTAAACACTAAGTTAATAATTCATATTATCCTCAATATCATAAGAAATATCCCCAAGAACAAATAGTGCTAATTAAAATTAACAATATCCTACATAGTAATGAAAATCATCAGCTAAGTGGAGACAATATACAGAATGTGAGAGAATCTTTTCATGTCCAGCAAGAGTATAATATCTAGAATCTGTCAACAAGTTCAAAAGTTAAAGACCAACATCAAATCCCTTCCTTCCTCCCTCTCTCCCTCCCTCCCTCCCCACCAACCCCCATAAGAATCAAAAATCTTTGTGGAAGAGAAGACAGAAAAATTGAAGAGCCAGTGAAATGGTGTTTGCCAGATACAAGGTAGTTGCTCAAATAAACTCAGTGGTTGTAGGCAACATGTGCAAGATTTTGACAGCCAAACAAAATCCCGGAATGGCTGAAGTCAGTGGGCACAAAGTCTCACTGCTTAGCTGAGGAGCTGCTGACAGTTAAGAACTCCTAAGGGGGTAAAGCTGGTTTTCTCTAAGACAGGAAGCTGAGTGCACAGGGAAGTGGAAACATGAGAGACAGTGGGTATGATAAAAAAATTAATGTTGTTGTTGTTGTTGTTGGTGGTGGTGGTGGTGGTGGTGATGATGATGGTGGTGGTGATGATGGTGGTGGTGGTGGTGATGATGAGATGAAGAAGAAGAAGAAGAAGAAGAAGAAGAAGAAGAAGAAGAAGAAGAAGAAGAAGAAGAAGAAGAAGAAGAAGAAGAAGAAGAAGAAGAAGAAGAAGAAGAAAACACTAACTACCCAGGGCAGGCAAGGACTTCCCTCAAGTCAGTCTGGAAGGCCTGCAGAGACCTATGTAAATGTGGTTAACACTGACCAAACTACATCTAAGACTGGCCGGAGAATTTCTAGAATTATGGAATGTCCACCTAGGAAAGCTGCACGGATGGAGTGGAGCTGACCTAAGCGACAGGCTATATGTGCTACTGGTAAGAAAGTCCTTGGTTTAAAATTGTTTCCAAATATATTGTTCTGCTTAAGCCTTAGATTAAAAAAAATATTTAAAAAAAAAAATGCAAAGCATGAAGTTCACAACCATTAATATTTATTTACAGTTTTTTCAAGTTAAAAGTTTTAAAATGAAGTGCATCTTCAGCCTTGCCAAGCACATATTTGTGTATTGTGCTGGTTTATTTTTGTCGACTTGACACAAACTAGATTCTCCACAGAAGACAGAACTGAGAATTACTTCCATCAGAAGGGCCTGTGGGCATATCTATGGAGACACTTTCTTGATTGGTCATCAGTCTACCTATTTTCCATGGCTAAATAAATATGTCACAGTATGCCTACAGTATGTCCCTCAAAAGTATTACGTTGTGGAGAGAGAGAGCCGAACAGAACATGATCAGTCTTCCTGGTGAGCAACATCTGTTACCTAAAAGCAAACTATCCACCCTGGATGCATCAAGCCTGCCATCAATAAAAGCAGAAGGAGATCACAAGAAAGGCAATGATGAGTCACAGAGAAAAGAGACCTTGAAGAGGTAGTAGAAAAGTGTCAGTAAAATGTCAAGAGTAAGCCATTAAATGGTATACAATCTGCTGAAGAGTTCTGAAGGAAAGCATACTAAAAAAGTTAATATGCCAAGTTGGCGCTTGGAAAAACCCAACAAGCAGCTGTGTGAATTATAGAATGAAAAACACTAGACAGAGAAATTAGTTTTGAGTCTACTGCAGTTGTCAAAGCAAGGATAAGGTAAAGGAGAGCTTACCAGAAGGCAATAAGGACAGAAATCCAAAAGATCTTGTAACTGAGCATAGGAAATTTAAACTAAGCAATGGTAGTGTGTGCCTTTAATCGCAGCATTCAGAATGCAGAGGCAGGCAGAACTGTAATTTGAGCCCAGCCTAATCTAAAGGGCAATTTCCAGGGCAGCCAGAACTCAAAGAAACGAACAAAGAAACAAATATTTTAAAAAGAAATGAAATTAAAAGGAAAAATTAGGAAGCACTGTATATTTAAGATAAATACAAGTATTTTGTTGTTGTTTTTAGGTGATAATATAGCAAGAAAGTTAAAAAGAGCAAACACATAGAGGAAACGTATTATTACAGAGAAAATTGTTTGCTTTAATTAATTATTGGACACAGTCTACTTATGAAAGAAGAAGTATAATGCTCACAGCTTCAGAGGTTCAAACTGCAAAAGACACAGACCAGGAATTAGGATGAAGTGTGACTCTTGGCTCCATCACTTCATGGCCAAGGGAGTCATGAGCACTGTGTGAGGCAAGCACATGATTAAGATGGAGTACCAGCAGCATAGGAGAGGAGAGGGCTTGATTCTTTATTGAGGACGCTATGCTTCTCAGGAGAATCACAGGGATGAAAGACTTAAGTAAGCTTAGTACCTACTTAATTAAATGTCCTCCCAATACGTTTCACCCCTGCCAGGGTTATGCTGGGGACCAAACCTTTTACACCTGAGTCTTTGGAGAAGTATAATTACAGCACGTCCAAACTACATGTTAAGCTTGAGATACTGGTTAGAAATTCAAAAGACATTCATAAATGTACCTGCTCCTTGGATACTCAACTAGGGGCTAACAAACATCATTAGCTTCATTAATTCTTTCCTAGTTACCCAAGGCTAAGTGAGAACTCTTCTGTAGGCTGCTACACCAAACAGGAATTGTCATACTGCCATATGACTATAGTCACATATAATGTTTCTACCTTAACAGCACTCAACTTGTAAGCTCACAAAAGTGAAAACCTTTTCTAACTTACTTTTCGCTGCCTTAAATGTATAATTAACTTCAGTAAATATTTATTAGGTGGTGAGCCTACTCCTGCCAAACCCAAACATTGAACGACTATATCAATACCATTGATTAAACTTCTCAGCATCTGAACTCCTTTCTCATTTTTACGATGAAAACAAATTTCACTACCAGAAAAATGTAAGCAAAACTGAGCAAACCAAACAAGCACTCATCTTATCAGAAAAATGATGGGGAGGCTTTCTGATAATATAAGTTTTGGGACATAAAATATAGACAGAAAGGATTTACTTGGGGACAATAGAAAAAATAAGTGGATTATAATTAGTATAGTCTATAAAAATTATCAAATTGACTTGGTGATACAAAATCATCATCAACATTTCTTACTAAAGAGATAAAAGCCCATTTCCTCACTTACAAAAGAATCAGATGAATTATAAACCTCATTTGGCATTTTTATAGTATCTCCAAACAAATCACAGTAGCCGTGGGGATAAACCAATGTCTCTTAAAGTATGCCTTAGGAAACTGGTACAAAAGTGCTTCCCCCCCCCAAAATTTTTTTTTATTTTTTATTTTTTTTTTGCTGGAGCAATCTTATACTAACAAAATTACACTCAAAAATGTCAAGAAACACAGTTAAGGTTGAGTTTCTGCTTAATTTCATTGCCTGGGGTAAATGTATTAGTGCCTCTGTACAAGAAGGTTGATAATTCAATACACTCTATATACTTTCTGACATCTCTGCTCTTCATTTTTCAAATTTATGCACCTAAATAAAAAATGTACCTAGAAACTATGATAGCTTCCTGCCTAAAGCAAAGTATTTACATGTGTCCTTACAAAGCTATCAGAGCAAGGTTTCTGCTGAGATATACAAGATAGAATGGCACTAGAAATCTTTTATGGAGCAAAAGTATTTTCTGAATGCATGTAACGCATACAACTTCTGGCTTTAAAAGGGCAGCTAACCTTGAGCAAGGTCTTTTATTTACATGTAAAGCTTGCTATTTAAAAAAAAAAAATCTATCGAGTACTTTGTATTCAACTCTATTGATATTCCCTACACATCAACAAAACTTAAGTGCAGTCTCTATTATTCCTGATGTAACTGCCTCTAATACTTGAAACTCAGGACTACAAGCATGAAAAGTGCAGGTACTGAGCTTAGAAGACAATGTTGGCTGAGAGAAAGGCCACACTGTATCTAACAACTATTAACCTTTTTATGACCATTTGGATGTTTTAATAATTAACCATTTCTTTCCTGCACCAAACCGAGTCTTCTAAGCAATGACATCATATTCATGGCTGTGACCCTAGTGTGCTGGTTGTGTTTGGTCAACTTGACATAAACAAGAGTCTTCAAGAAAAAGATTACCTCAACTGGGAAATCCCCTCCATCAGCCTGCCCTACGGGGGATGTCTGTGGGTTATTTTCTAAATTGATGGCTCATGTAGGAGGGCCCAACTCACTGTGGCAGTACCCCGTGTAGGCTATGTTACCACTGAGAAGTAAGGTAACAGGCAGTGCCCTCCATGGTCTCTGCTACACTGAGCTCCTGGAGAACGTCCCTCAATGAGGAATTCTAACATATAAGCCAAATGAGCCAATATGTCCCTGTGTGGGTTTGGTCAGTATCTTATCACAGCAAGAGAAATCTAACTAGGACAACTAGCATGCAGTCGATGGTCTGGAAGGGTTGGGTTGATTCCATCCCTTAGGGCATCAAACACTTCCCAGACATAAAATTTGACATAAGTTCATCAAACCTGAAGAAAATTTGATTTGCAAGTTATGTGTGATCATCAAGTTTACAGGAAAGTAGAAATCTCGTCAGGCACTCTTAGGTCCTACTCAATTAACAATGTATACTTCATGAGACAGTGTCTAACATAACGGCTCCCAAGAAATAGCTATATGGTTTGCTTAGATGGCAGTAGTAATAGTTATTTCTTCAGCAACATGAGAAGCTAGATCCAAGAATTCAACTCTGAATAACTACTTCAAATGTCAATCATCCAACCAAGAAAGTATCTAATACAAAAATCCTAAGTCAGTAAAAAGAGGACAAAACTGCACCAAAGAAAAGCAAAGGTGAGCAGAGTCAGAAAAATGCTAGGCTGAAGCAACTGAAGCTGGTGGTATCCAATAGTTTTTCCTTTTATTTAAAAAGAAAAGAAAAAAAAAAACAATTGAGACTGTATCTCTCTGTGCTGCCCTGGTTTTCCTGGAACACACTATGTACATGAGGCTATCCCTGAACACCAAGATCTGCCTACTTCTAAGATCACACATGGCTACTTAAAATGTTTCTAATTTTTGAGATTATAATATATACATTGTCTCCCCTCTTTCCTCTCTCCAATCATCAATTCATTTACTCATTCAAGAAGTATTTCTTGGATTGCTTATAAAGAAAGAAGCCAGAAATTCATGGTGTAGAGTGTGAATAAAGGAAATAAAAATCCCAGGTTTACTCTGGAAGAAGAATAGCTAATACATCATATGTACGTGTTTAAACATGTGATGACATGGCATCTCTGATGACAATATATAAAGCAAGAAAAGGAGGTGGAGAGGTGGAGCATATTTCCAATAACAAAGTGGTCTAGCTGGTGCTCATGCTACAAGGCCTGCTCACACAGCCTGAGGGGCCTGAGATCGGGCCGTAACAGGGACTCACAGCGGTAGCGCTGTAGCAGCTCCCACACAGGCCTGCAGGGGAAAGCGGTTACTTACTTTCTTGCAGTGTTCTGATGCTGTCTCTTCCCACTCTTCTAGTTTCGCCTGATCTATGCAAACATCTAAAAGTAGAGTAGCAAAAATTAAATTGAAGTTTCTATGCAAACTGTTGATGATTTTATGAAGAAAACACCACAGAAAACATAATCGGTAATATAAGTAAAGTGGAGGAAAAATAGCCCAATACTACAAAGAAGCTCCTTAAAGTGCGACGCCAGAGGGATTCACACCGAACGTTACTTCACCTTCCATCACGGAAGCAGAGATGGTGCAGTGATAACGTGCAATCTGGAAAGAGTTCCATTACCAATGTGGATTTGGAAAGAAGAGATGGCAAGACCAGCGTCAACCAGGAAAATGAGCTGGAGTGAGAAACCAAGTTGGGGAAAAGAAGCAACTGACCAATGTTTGTTTTCCTTACTAATGTAATCATATATAAATTCAATGAGCAATCACAGCAAAGGGTATGTAACCCATTATGTGGAGCATTAGAGCTTGCATACATTAACCAATCATCCTGCAGAATAATTGACATATATGCTTTACTGATGAAAAATTAAACTCTGGGTTTCCATTCATCTAACAAATCTATTCTCTAGAACTTGGCATGTAGGCAAGACTACTCACCTAAATGTCACTGTGTTCATAGGCACTGAAAACAACAGCAACATCCAATAAAGTGGACTAAGTTATTATAAACATCCATCTGTCAAATGCTAGGTATGACAAACTGTTTTTATTTATCATAATGTACATTGTGTTCCTTTTAATAAAACCAATATACAAAGGAGTTTAAGGAAACAATTGTGTAATAGGAGAAAGCATAAAACAAAATATCAGTTCTATTTCATAAATACAACTTATAATCTTGATGTTTTGCACTACTCTCCTGGCTATTTTATTTAAAATTAAATGTTACACAATTTAAGGCATTTTAGGTAATTTTCAATTATAAAAGACTAAAACAAATCTCACCCATCTAGTTCCAATATTTTTACCATTTTACTTACAAAATTGACTACCTATACAAATATGTGTGTGTGTGTGTGTGTGTTTGTGTGTGCGCGCGCACGTGTGTGTGCACATGTGATTTCCAATTCCTACACAATGTCCCTTTGTTCTTAATATAACAGGCAAACATATATTAACTCACCTCCTGCACCTCAGCAAATTTAACTTTTAATCTACAAAGAAAGCAACCACTTTGCTTCTAAATGCAACTAAGTCTTGAGACGTTCCTTACTTCCTGACCATCTTCCAACCCCCTTGCAGAGATTGTAGTTACCAAGGGCTAGCAAGTTTTAGAAGCCTTTCCCGATCACTGATTATTTTTCATTGGGTTGTACCAACATTTAGTAAATGCTGCTACTTAAGAAGATAACCTGGAATAATATATGAATGAAGTTTGGGAACAGTTATAACTTTAAGACCCATGAATGAGGAAGCACTGTTGGAGGATCTTTGTTGTCTATGCTAAGTCTGTATCGGCCAGCACTGATCATTAGGAACATTGCAGTTTGCTGAGCCATGCACAACTTCAGAGTATTGACATATCTCTATATACAATATTGAAAGAATTACATAGGTTGATACTCTCGATGACCTTGAGAGAAAGGAAATGAGTTAGTACTGAGAAGCTACTATCAAACTACCAGTTCAAATTCTCACTTAAATGTCCTAGATTTCTGTATTTGCAAGAATTTCTGTTGGTCATTTCTTTTCATTTGGTCATTTGCTTTTCATTTTGTCTCTTAATAAGTGTGCACTGGGATCCAGAGGGATATGAGCACTCGCAAAGGACTCAAACCGAGAAGTGAATGAATGTATGGTATATGCACCAGTGTGCATGTAGTTAGATCCACTGTGTGGTGTATGCAC
>JADRCH010000099.1:598552-641842 GCA_019843965.1 Rhynchomys soricoides | reverse complement strand
GGGTAGTGTTACGTTGTGGGTAGTGTTACAGTTGTGGGTAGTGTTACAGTTGTGGGTAGTGTTACGTTGTGGGTAGTGTTACAGTTGTGGGTAGTGTTACGTTGTGGGTAGTGCTACAGTTGTGGTAGTGCTACAGTTGTATATCTAAATTCTACCTCAAATCCAGCAAGAACTCCTCAAATATCTACAGGGGGGAAGGGAGGGGAAAGGGAGAGTGGGAGACAGACAGAGAGACAGAGAGAGACAGAGTGAGAAAAAGGAAGAGAGAACAAAACAAAAACCTTAACTACACTAATTCCATGTACAAACATAGATAGTTTTAATGATTTTTTTTCCTCATCTAGGCTGACAATGCTTGCTCCAATACACAAAGGCTCCCTAAAACACTACAACAGCAGACTCATATGAGAAGAGCTCTTCTGAGTAGGCCAGGACTTTGACTCCTACGCCATTCAGCCTACTGCTGCTGTCCTTGGTGTCCCCTAGAAGTGCTGAAGACGCCATGCATTTAGAAACAGGTCCCAGAGATACCTGACATGGAACTAACCTCAACACCCCTCCCTGAGGACTAGCTATCATGACAGCACAAGGTACCATACAAACTTCCAAAGGAGAGAAGCAGCCAATAATTCCACCCAGCTATGATTATTATAAATCACATAAATGATCTAATTGGGACTGGAACCCTAACTGTGCAGTAGTGGCATGCAAGTGTTGATGACAACAAGCAGTTCTCTAATTGGAATTAAGACATACTCGACATGATGGAGACCATGTCTGGTACTGAAAAGCTATGTAACTAGTCAGTGCTAGTGAAGTAACAGCCATTGGAGGAGAATCTAGAGCCACTAATTTACTAAAACGAACTAATCCCTAACAACAATGTAAACATTAGTCCTTATATGTACAGATAAGTATAGTCTTCACCCTTCATCAGGTAAAATTCTCTTTGCAACAGATGGAGACCACTACCAAAAGGGGGAAAAAAATCATAACTAATGAAAATACAAAATTGTAGAGTACAGCACCAATGGATATACCCAAAACTCACTCCCACTCCTAAGGTCCTGGGAATGTAGCAGAAGAAGCAATGATGGAACAACTGTAAGAGCCAAAGGTTCAGGTAGTTTCTTCTGAGATTATATCTCCTAGAAATGTCTGATGATAAAGTCTCACCAACAAGAGTGTCCAAATGTGAGCCAAAAGAGGACAATACTACTGGAGACGCCAAAATGATTAGTAAAAGGCTGACTAGGACACAACCCTGTTCAAAGAACCACAGGCAAGAAAGGAAAGCTGGGAGAATGAGAGGTGGCCTTCCCCGATGGAAGAACGTACCAAGTAATTGGTTGTCCCGTCAAATGGTGATCCCTGAAAACGTATATACAACTAACACTATACAAACTGAACAGACTATGCTGAAAAACAACATAAATTCATAAAATAAAAATTAGTTAAAAAAAAAAAAAAAGGAAGAAGTCTTGAATTTGAAAGAGAGCAAAGACTGGTATATGAGGGAACTAGAAGGAACATCGAATATGCTATAATTATAATCACAGAAATAAAGGAAAGAGAAAAGGAAGAGTTTCTCTCTGGAGAAGTATTCTTTGTGGTTGATAATGTTATTTTTCCGTGTCTACATTCTACCCCAAGTCTAGCAACAACGACTGGACTACTGATCAATATGTTTGACCTCATGCTGTTCCCTAAATTGTCTTTTCTCCATCCCTTAAGGCAAGGTTTATGTGAATTTAAAATGCTGGTTTTGGATTAAGACAACAACAGGGGTCTCAGTTCCTGCTGGTTGAAAAACATAGTAGTAACTTTCATATTTGATATCTAAACACCAAAATCTGACCAGCATGGCTTAACTGTCAAAATGAAAGTTTTTTAAAATGGAGATGGGAAATACAGGAGAAAAGTGGAAAAAGAAAGAAAGGAAGAAAATAGACTTTAAAAAAAAATAGAAAACATTAAACAGTCAACCTTTCCAGGATATATTCACTCAGCTGTGACCAGTTCATGTCAAAAAGTCGGGTTTAAATGGTTTTTTTTTTTCCACTCCCTTGCATTTCTGTATACAGTACACACAACACTTTCCTTCTAAGCAATAGAATGTAATTTTCAAACATCTAAACAAAGAGGGGGAAGGGGAGGGAAGACACAGGAGAAGGAGGATGATTTTTGCTAGTTTTTCTATATTTGTCTATATTCAGGAAACCTACATCAGTTGTAGAAAAAAGAAAACTAAGAAAGTAGCAAAAGTAAACAAAATTAGTAGAAAATCGTGTCTAAGCAGAACACAGAGTAGTTAATAGTAGCATGAAATTAAAAAGCACAAAGGCATAGAATGACCCAAATCATTTCTGGGAAAGATTCCCCAAGATAACATGGCTGAGAAGGAAAAGTTGATAGTTAAAGTTTTTGCTAAATCTATAAAATATTTTCCAAATTCAAATAATAATTGCTTCATGGCTTCCAAATACAGTTCAAGTAATCTAAATCACACAATATATCTGCAAATATAAATCTATACCAAATCATGTTGATTTGTGTTAAAGAGGAACAACTCAATAACCAAAGGAAAGACCGAAGAGTTACTTCAGGATACAGATTTCTGGCATAGCATCTACACAAACACACAGTACTGTAACACAACACAATTTCATAATAGGTTAACTGGTTAGCTGTGGGTACTGGTCCAGAATCTATACTGTGGTGATTTGAAGCAGAATGTCCCCAATAGGAAAATGTCTCCTATGTTTGAATGCTTGATTGGAACTGTTTAGGAAGGATTAGGAGGTGTGGCCTTGATGGAGAAGGTATAGCCTTGTTAGAGGAGCTATGTTACTAGGAGTGAGAATGTGGGTTTCAAAAGTCTCCCTGTTCTCTATCTGTTGCCTGCAGATCAGGATGTAATGTTCTTAGCTACTACTCCAATGCCATGCATGCTTGCCACCATATTCCCTGGCCTTGATGACTATAGACAAACCTCCTGAAACTGTAAGCCACCCCCTATTAAATGCTTTCTTCTAAAAGTTGTTTTAGTCATGGTGCCTCTTTTCACAGTGGTAAAAGAATAACTAAGACATTGACCATGTAAGTAAGAAACACTGAAAAAGTCTTAGGAACTAGAAAAGCACATAGGAGAAGTTGTATACTCAAATGTAGATAAAAAGTTATAAAGATAAAACCATACTATGTGCTATAAAGTAGAAGTTTGCTATATAGGAGGAATAGGAACTAGTATTAAGTGGGAACAAACTCTATGAACAGACACCAATTCATGTGTCTAGAGGAAGATCCCTGAAATCCTTAACTTCATTAAAAGCTAGTGATAAAATTACTCAAGTCACTCACCTTAACTAAGGATAGTGACAGAAATTCAAGTGATAAAAGGCATTTTTCATTAAGATGGATTTACCAATGTCTGCCTCATATACAAAAGATGTAAAATATGATCCCAATCAACTGTAATCAAACTATAGAAACTGTTTCAAAGGCATGACAAAACTACTTTCCAGCAGAGCTTAAAGATGAGAAAACAAGTTGTTCACATGCTCCTAAAAGCATCCTAATTGGAAAAAAGGGTCTATCATTATTCATCAAACTACAGGTCTCCATATTACTGGTTCATATCATCTAGCCAAACAGGTGCCTACTCTGACACTGTTCTAGATGTTAGCTTTAGCTATGACAAAGGGGCAGGAGTTGTTTATGTACCCCTGTATTAGAGTGAGTGATGAAATACCATCACCAAATCAACATGGGAGAAGGAAAGATTTATTTGGCTTACATATCCAGAGGCAAAGTCCACTGAGCGGAGCCAAGGCAAGAACTCAAACAGGGCAGGAACTGGCAGGCATGAGCTGATGCAGAGACAGAGGAGTGAGGCATACTAGCTTGTTCAACTTACTTTCTTACAGAAACCAGGACCAGCCTAACAGCGGCACCCACAAAGAATAGTGGATATAGGCAATACTGCTAGAAAAAAAGTTTTCTATGTAGAAGTATGTGAAAACCAGTATCTTAAATGGAATCATTTGGATGAAGTAGAGAAAAGAAGACATTTAAGGAATGGTTTTAATCTGCAGATTGTGCAAATCAAAAGCATGAACAGAAACTTACATCTTAGAAACATTACTCCCCTTGAGACATCATTAATATCTGCCATGTCCTCCAGTGCATTTTGTGGAAACTACTATATATATGAAGTAGTGGATAGCTCTCTAGAAGAATGGAAGTACGATGGATGTGTCAGATGGAACTATAGGACAACAAAAACCTTTTCTCCAAAAGGACAAAGGGACTTCCAGTTCAACTGCCAAACACCTACCTTCTCCCGTGTACCATAGCAAGCAGAAAACAAAGCATACAATTCACACTGACTCCAAAATATTTCCTTCTTTACTCCAAATGCATCATTATACATGAGAGATACTTCCCTTTAACCTTGGGTTAAGCATTCCTGCCTAAGGTCACTTATCTTTAATTGTTACAGAAAAGATTCAGTTTCAAAAGCAAATACTAAGAGCTCAATTGATTATTCTCTTCCCAATTATCAAAAACTCTTCTTTCATGAACAAAGAGGTCTTTAACAACACAATTACTACCTGGAGGATTTGGTGGGGAGGTCAAGTTCCTCATCCTTGGAGTAAGTACAATGGATTTGTTCTTGAGCAGAGGCAGCTAAGGACATACCACAAGAAAGTGAGACAAACTGAACATAGCTAGCAAGACTACTATCACTACTGCCACGATCTAGACACAGAAGGCATGCCCAGAGGCAACAATAAACTAGCCAACTCAAACTTCCTTAACACAAAGGAAGAAATCCACCAAAAGCAACCTCAAGAATAACACAAACAATAAAGGAAAATCATTAGAATTAGAAAAAAGTTGACAAGACTGAGGTTCTGGGCCCCGGCTCACACAAAGAGGTTTCTGGCCTTGTTTCTCCAAATACAGATGCTTACCACCTAAATTCCTTTGGATACACAATTTACTACTATCTCTCACTCACTCAGCTGAGCACACAATCTGAGAAAAAATAAACAATTTATGTACATTTAACCTGTGTCTTCTGAACCTTTGTGCACAAATATGCTTAAGCACAAAATTCAAGGTAAATTAACACATGTGATGGCCAGTTTTTCTAAGGCCACCAGAGCAGAGATAACTATGCTGAAGGAATTTAGAATTCAGTCTAATGAGAGGGACAGTGAGCTGTCTTTAGAAAGGTCAGCTCAGAGTCAACATGTTCTTTCTGGATATAAGCAGATGTTTTGATAAATAAACCTGTGTCTAGACCACACTGTGAAAAGAGCCTGCTTCAGGAGCTCAAACCAGACTGAAAACAAGTACCAGGAAAGAATCAAATGAGAACTCAATCATATCTGTGACGATTCACTATCTAGCCCTGGAAGACACAGTTTCAGCTGCTATTCATCTCCCCTACCCTACAGCAGAAACCAGCCATCTCTGTGCACAATCAAATTTCACATTTGTCAAGTTAAAGTGAGTAAATGATACTTAGACATAAAGAGGTTACCTCCAGTGCATAAAAAGCTTTAAAGACTGTTAAATAATATATTTGCATTAATTCAGAAACTAAATAGAGTACATAATGTAGATAAACCCCAAAACAGTAATGTGAATCAAAGTAAAGCTCTATAATCTTATTTATACTCCCAATAGAATGTTCAATAAATGATAGATATGGTTAGAGAACAAGCTGAAGCTTGAAAAATGCAAATGCCCTACCCACAAATTCAGAAAAATGAATTGCGATACTCAGGGCTAGAATTTGCATGAACAGAAAGATGAAACACAAACTTACATCTTAGAAACATTACTCCCCTTGAGACATCATTAATTTCTGCCATGTCTTCCAGTGCATTTTGTGGAAACTTATACATACATACATGCATACACACACACACACACACACATGATATGAATTAGTGGATAGCAGTAAATCATGGTGCAAAAGCCTCTTACGGGTAGGAATATATGTGCTTCACTTTGTGCAGGTCTGATGACATTCTAAGATCTGAGTTAATGTAGAAAAGAGTAAGTAAGTAGTCCACAAGAAGACGACACAATCTCAGCCAGTTTTCAGTATCAGTTCACTCAGTCAGTTTTTAAAATGACAGAGGTAGTGAAATAAAAGGATTTAAGAAGGTTTTGAGTAAGGAAGCTCAGAAAGTACAGCTACAGATTCACAACAGTGAATCAGAGACACTAACTCTACAGCTCTCAATAAATTTCCCAATCGTTCCTCTTACCCAGACTTGTTCTAAACAATTCTTCCTTCATAATTCAGAAACTTGGAACAGTATGCTTTCTTTTTATTGAGTAACTAATGTAGAGGAAGTTGTACCACATAAGCCAAAGCAGTGATTCTATTGGAACTGAATCTAGAGCATAATGAATACATTAAAGAACTCTAGAAACATCGAGAATGAAGGTGAAACATGAAAAAAGGTGGCAATTCTTGGATCAGTAGTTTGTTCTCTATTGAAAGACAATTCCCCAGAGTCATTCCCAATTCTACAGAATTTACAGTGGAGGCACTGACATGTTCTAATCTACACAAAAAGCCTTAAAAAGCAGAGACAATGTCTTCTTCCAAGTCAAAGGACGAGTAAGGCCCTGATTCAGTGTCCCCTTCTGGCAATACTTACAGCTCATTTGGAAAGACTACTGTTCTGTCATCTCAACGGCCCCCTCTTAGAGCAAGATCTGCCATTACCACCAAAATGTTTCTCCCATTTGTAAAAGAGAACTCCTTCAAACCTCATGTAAAGCATGTTCCCACACCCTTGGATATCTACCATACACCACATCGCACAGCTGTGTATGTCTACCATCTGTGGGATGGGGAATCGCATCGACAAAAATGATACACTGGACTGTCTTCATAGATGCTCCAGAAGATAGGAGAACTGGGCACTGGAAGGCCATTACACAGTGGTGTCTCCAGACAGCCCTTTTCATTTAAAGCCCCAAGTGAGATGTCTTCAGGAGAATGAAACTTTCTAAGAGCACCAGGTATGACTTCACAACTAAATATAGTAGGTGGGAAGCAAACAAACATTTGAGAGCACATTATAGGTAATCATGAAAAATGATGAAATATTTATGGAGCCCTGGGAAAAGTCTGAGTACCTTAGCTCCACTGAGAAGCTTCCTAGAAGGGAAAGTGATTCACTGAGTATACCTCATAGTCAGTTATCCTTCCTCTAGACAACAAACAGCCGAGATGATAAGACTTTGTAATGATTGAAGCTGAAGAGGCCAATCACATCACATTAACCATGGACAGCATTCTGGTCAGCTTCAACTCTCTGTCCAGGATTAATGTAAAGACTGTATGATATTTGTTTCCTCAAACACCTTCTGCAAATAGCCCTATACATATCATACACAGTATGAGCTTGACAGGATGGGAAGTGGGGCTTATAGAGCTCATAAAATGCACTACGAAGTTGTTTGTGGGCTGAGGAGACAATTCAGGGAATAGGGCCCTTTCCATACAAGCGTAAAGAGTAGAGGTCAGATGCTCAGAATCCAGCACCTTACAATCCCAGTTCTAAGGAGTCAGAGATGAGGAACCCCTGAGTGTCCTGGCCAGCAGACGAGCCAGAATGAGTGACCTAGAGGTTCAGTGAAAGGTCCTACCTTAATAAATAAAGAGAGTGCTAGATTTTGGATGTAGAATAAAGGTGCAAAGGGCAGGAAAGAAAGCAATGTCTACTCTCAACAGACGCAGTTTATCAGCACACAGACAGTGAGGGCCACCGTCTCTCCACCTGGCATGAAGGAGCTGGGGGGAGGGAGGGGAGTATTTCCAATTGATACAGAGGCTTGGAAATGGGAAAGTTGATCAATGGTGGAGGGCACGGTTAGGGTCTGGGTCTCTTCTTCCTAGAACTGCTGACTCAAGCAAGACAGGCTAGCTGATGAAATAGTCTCAGCAAACGGTCTTCTCTGGGTTCTGGCCTAATGACAATGGTTGAGCAAGCTCAGCTGTAATCTCATAGGAATCAAGGTTTTACCACCAAGGTACTCTACCAGAGAGAGCTTAAGAAAGATATTTTATCAACCTTCAGGCCTCCACAAGTATGTACACACATGACCCAAACACACATTTGCCTACAAATGCAAACATGCATATACATATACATATTACATGTATGAAAGAAAGAAGGGGGGCATCTTTCTAAATTTTAATAAGAGATTTTGTCTGAGAAAGGTACCCATTAAACTGAGAAACTAACTCTGCCAGTCTATATTCTTAAAATTCTCAGACACTGGTTCAGAATGAAGGGATCAGGACATATCCCCTGGGGTGGGGAGGGGAGATGCAGTATGCTCTCATCACAATCGAGAGGACATATCCACCTAAGAAAAGTCAACTATCCACCAAATTTGAGTTGCATTTTGAATGCTTTCCTAAAAACCAGTGAGTCCTGGTTAACAAAACAATTTCAATAGACTTTCCAATCTAGAATAATCCTTCTGATGCCCCAGCAGAGGACAGAGTTGGCTAAAGATAACAAAGATCCATATACTTTTCAAACAAGAAAAAGGAGAAACTTTGACATGAATTAGAGACAGCTTAGTCTGCACTGATCCCAGACATCCTCCAAGAACGATGTGGCCAACATGAACAGACATTCCTGTGACAGACACTTGGGTTCTCCCAAGGGAGCTATAGCAGGGTTATCTGCCCAAGCGTCCCCAGCACCAGTATGAGCAGCAACAGAACTGGTTTTTCTACTGGGACATTGCTATGACCTGACATTTCTCCTCTGAATTATTATGGTGAGCAGTACATTGCTTACATAAACTCTCTGGGCATTCTAGAAATCCTATAAAGCAATCAGTATCATTTTCTGCATAAATGGTTCAAAATGGATTAGGCGGTTCTCAGCTGAAAGGCTCTTTCTGATATATTTGAAAAGAGAAACTAGTCTACATTTATTTCAAGCCTAACGTTTTTACTTTTAATCTATTTCCTTAAAATAAAACTAAGGCCTGAAAGATAATCATTAAATCATCCTAGGCTTGCAGTTGTAGTTTCTTTCCAGACTACATCAAAAGGAGAAAAATATGCTTCATTCTATCAGAATCACAGAGAAACAATCTTTATTATCATAATAAAAAAAATCTAAAATTTCCCTTTAAGACAGATATCAGAAATACTCATGTCAATAAAAGATCCTCATTATTCTTTATTAAGTCCCATTTTCTCCAATTTAGAAACAAACAATTGGTTCTACTTTATTTAGTAACGAAAAAGTTTTATTTTTAATTTGGTGATTGCTAATATCACCCACACTAGTACACTTTAATAAATGCAAATTACACAGCTAATAGAATGAAGTGGGCACTTAGAACCACAGCTTTATGGGAAAACATAGCTGGATCACTCTAAGATGTGCCTTATTTGTAGAAGATTCAGAAATGTGCCAGAGACAAGAGGGTTTTATATTATATTACTGTCCTGGCTGGTTTAGTGTGTCAACTTGACACAAGCTGGAGTTATCACAGAGAAAGGAGCTTCAGGTGAGAAGATGCCTCCATGAGATCCAGCTGTAAGAAAATCACTAATTTTCTTAATTAGTGATCAAGGGTGGGAGGCCCCTTGTGGGTGGTGCCATCTGTGGGCTGGTAGTCTTGGGTTTTATAAGAAATCCAGCTGAGCAAGCAAGGAGAAGCAAGCAAGCAAGCCAGTAAGTTACATCCCTCCATGACCTCTGCACCAGCTCCTGCTTTCTGACCTGCTTGAGTTCCAGTCCTGACTTCCTTTTGTGATGAACAGCAGCATGGAAGTGTAAGCCGAACAAACCCTTTCCTCCCCAACTTGCATCTTGGTCATGATGTTTGTTCAGGACTAGAAACCCTGACCAAGACAATTACTATATATTTATATTACTATAACATGCTTGATTAGAAAGAGCATACCCAGTGATATCCCCCAAAAGGAAAACTACTTTATTTTTTATATGAGGATGTGGGTGTAGAAACTGGCCTTCTGAAAGATGATACATTTTAGTCTTAAGCTTGCCAGTTGTTAGGTACTTTATACCTTAGATTTAATAACCAGAAGCATACATCATGAAGTAAAATCCTTTGTCAGTCATGATGGAACACATTCTTAATCCTAGCACTCCAGAGGCAGAAAGAGGCAGATATCTCTAAGTATAAGGCCAGCATAGTCTACACAGAAATCTCCACAATAGCCAGGCCTATAATAGATAGACAGGCGGGTGGACGGATGGATGGACGGACGAACCAAGGATGGATGGATGGGTAGGTAGATAAAAACCTGGGCTATGGGGAGATGGCTACATAGATAAAGCCTTTGATAAGCAAGCATAAGTGTCTGAGTTCAGAGTTCCAGAACCCACATAGAGATGTGCACAGAGGCACATAAGTGACAAAATGACAAAGAATTATAGAAGAGAGAATAAGGAAAAGTAAGAGAGTGAATGGCAAAGGCAGGACAGGAAGTAGAAGAGAAGAGGCAGAAGAAAGTAAAAAGAAGAAAGGCAAGAAGTCAAGAACCAAAGCAAGCAACCCTGGCTGTGAGGTGTGCAGGTCAGTACGGGACGGTGGTGAGCCCCAACTTATCCTCCTCAGCAAGCTGAGAAGCTTGTTCTAAAAGCTAGAACCTTTCCCCTGATCTTCAGTCCCGCATACTGACAAAAGTAGTGAATCCAACAAAAGGGTTTCAAAGAGGCTGCTCACAGCATGTCACGTGACGTAACAGAAAATGTTCATTAATTTCACAGTTCAAATATCATCTGACTTTTCTTGAAATATCATATATGAAATTTAATTTTAACTTGATGCTTTTAAGGTTTAAGATTCTGCTGTTCTACTCCTTCCACTCAGAAACAAATCAACATGAGCCACATTACACAGATCCCTCATTCTTAGAACACCCACCAACATTTCACATATAAAAACTTTTATATAGTTTAAGCCAGATTCCCTTCATATCATTCAGCATACTAGCATCTGAACAATGCAGTGAGTTAGATCACTCATGGATCCTTTTAAATTTCTGAAAAGGAAAATCATAGCTAGGCCCTCTTTTAAAATTTAAAGCTGGGCTTGGTGCCACAGCTACAATGCCAGTACTAAGGACGTGGAGGCAGGAGAATTGCCATGCTCAAGGCCTATCAGGGGTACATACAAATTTGGCCATATTAATAATATCTTTTTATCTTTTTAGAACAGTAAAGAAATAAGTATTATTGTGCTTGCTACAACCGTGAAGAGGTAAACACTTTCAAGGATGACCTGTTACCTTGAGCCACATGATTTCTTACAGATGCTCCCATATCAGTTATAAAATCCACAATGACAAGTCATAATTCATGTAACTAAAAACATGCCTTAAATTAAAACTAATTACTAATCACAGGACTATTGTGATATGGTTTGTAGAAAATTCTGAAACTTTACACTTGGAAAGGAAACCTAAGGAAGAAATCATGGATATTTACCAATTCATCTGTAAGATGTCATGAGAAAACAAACTGGAATCCTATACATTCATTATATAGAAAAACAAAATGACATGTGCAGATATAAGATGTTTATATCAAATTCAATCCCAAGACAGTTCCAAACAATCCACATGACGTGTCACTCAGAACTAGATGTGAAAGCAGGCAACCTACTTGCAGCTGCACTGAGTTATGTCGCAGGCCCTCCACAAGGGAAAAAAATCTGTCAATTTTTCTTTCTTCTCCAGCTGAAGTCAAGGCTTCTAACACGTCTTCAAGGCTATTAGAAATTTAGAGTCTGTTAATTAAATTGCAATGATCGAATAACAAAAACAGCAAAATACAACCAGTTTAGCCTGGTAATTAAGTCACTGTGCCCAGGCAACAGTGGCACTTAGAGCTAGCTTAATGAGTTCAAGTCAGGACTGTAAGTGTGGACCAACTGTACACATCAGGGATGCACTGAGCCTCTCCCACCACATCCCTCCTCCCTGCACTTCCCTTGCCCGCTTCTCCCTCATCTCGGGTTCTCAGCCTCCTCCCTAAGTTCACAGTCTTCTATCTTAGCTCCTCCCCCAGTGGTATCCTTTGAGGCAAAGCCCTGGGTCTTTCGTTCTGGAATAAGGCCAGGGATGTATTTTGATTTATTTTTTCTTGCCAATACCTTGTAAAAGTATCGGTCAAGCATCTACGAATCACATGTCAGGGACTATTTGAACAATTTTTACCAGTATAAACTCACACAGGATTTTTATTTTACTGTTTTATTGATAAAAGACTTACAATATGATATGATGTTTCCAGGCATGCTGGAGCCATGTAATGTTAACTCAGGAAAAGTGTATCTACCTCCCCCGTACGGCATTCTCTCATCACAGAAGTATTTGAAACTCCTCTACTTTTTTTAAAAGACACATTATCATTTTCGCAAATACCCTGGTTTTAATGCACATAATTGTATGAAGTGGATGTAAGTATTCACTGTAAATAGGAAATCTAGGCAGAAAAGGACTGAACAGCTTGTTCAGGGTAACGTTGACTCCAAAGTGGAGATGCATGGATCTAAACTCTGGCAGCCTATGAAGCAACCTCTAAAAGGTTCTCAGCCAGTATATATCCTTAAGTAATGAAACCTTGACAGTTAAAAGCAAATAGTAGCAAAATACAATAAATTATTAAATTTAAAATACAATATTTGTAAAAGGAACATTGTCCCTTTTAAAAAATACATAAATTCATCTTCTGTGGATGAAAATATGCAGCCCTAAATGTTATTTTAATCACTATCACATTCATTCCAATTCAAGAAAATACAAAAGGGCAGAGACTAGAGCTCAGTGGTAGAGCGCTTGCTTAGTACATCTGAAACTGAGTCTCATTCCCAGCACTGCAAGTAGGAGTTGAACAAAATGTGCGGTGGCGGCGGCGGCTGCTGCTGCTGCTGCTGCTGCTGCTGCTGCTGCTGCTGCTGCTGCTGCTGCTAATGATGGTGATGATGGTGATGATGGTGATGATGGTGATGATGGTGATGATGGTGATGATGACGATGGAGGGGAGGAGGAAGAGAAGGAGGGGGATAAGGAGGAAGAAGAAAACGGAAAAAGAAAGTGGGGAAACAGAAGGAAAAGGGAGGACAAAGCAAAAGCAAAGGAGGAAATCAAGTCTAAGAGGAAGAGGAGCAAACAGGAATGAGGAGGGGAGTAGCGGAAGGAGGAACTGAAATGAACAGATAACAAAGACGAAAAGGGAGGACAGCAGGGAGCGCTCAGACCCACACATCGACTCTTAGATTTTCATACCAAACTCTAAACACCCTTCTAGATAGGGAAAGTAATGAGATGGATGCTTGGCTCCTTCCGGGCCTGGGAGCACAGTCCGATTGGTGCCCGAGCACAAGGGGCCTGGTTTCAGAGTGGTGTCCAACAGGCCAACTCCAGCCCCGCTGAGGCAGTCACTTCAGTCTGCTCTGGCAGGATTGCGCCATGGCTGACTCTCAGGTTAAGATTACATCATAACTGTGATCAGGGGCCCAGTGGGTCGAATGCAGAGACATGCACAGCTCCTACTGTCCGACAGGAGCTCATCTCCTAGGAAGAACATTCCAGCAGCTCTGACCCACAGAAGAATCTACGATTGCTTTGCTTCTGCACATTTCTTGCACAGCACCCCAGTTCTTCCCATATGTAAGCACAAAGCTAACGTCCAGTAACCTAAAGATCCACAAGGAATCCATCACCAGACGCTGTTGCCAGTATACACCTGGAAGAACTCTCCTGTCTCTGCTTTTTTTTGTTTGTTTTGTTTTGTTTTTTTGAGACAGGGTTTCTCTGTGTAGCCCTGGCTATCCTGGAACTCACTCTGTAGACCAGGCTGTCCTTGAACTCAGAAATCCGCCTGTCTCTGCCTCCCGAGTGCTGGGATTAAAGGCGTGCGCCACCACTGCCTGGCCCTGTCTCTGGATTTTAACACTTCTCTAAATGGTTTATTGAAACCAGGCACAAGCGTAGGCCTTTGGAATTAATAGAGCCAGGACTGTTTCGATTCTCTGGTAACTATAAGCACTGTCCTTGTTCTTCAGTGGTTCAATTTTCTCATTTAAAAAACATTTTAAAGGCTTACTTATAAATTAGAATCTTAATCTTGCTTAAGGAGAGGGTTGTATATCGTTACGATATATGTTGAATAGTTGATTAGCTGCAACCATAGTAAAGGTAACCAAATGCCTAGAAGCCTTAGTGAGGTTTTAGTAGTATTACATATTCAACTTGTCGCATGTCTTACATATAAACCAACTTGTCGCATGTCTTACATATAAACCAACTTGCCGCATGTCTTACATATAAACTTTCAAAAGGCAATGTATTTGTTTTTAGAAAAAGGGCAGCGTGACTCACAACCTCAATTAACTGTATATAAAAAAGAATCAGATGATAAAAGAACCCAGTTGTACATTCCCGCCCTCCTCTTAGAATTTTTATTAAGGGTTGAGCTTACAGCAGTTTAACAAATGATAAGGAAATCAGATGTTCATACAATTATTTTAGCCCCCAACTAATAATTTGATTAACAAAATGACTAGACAAATATTGCAATTATGCAAATAAGAAAGTGAAGGAACTACCTAAAACTAAGTCCTGACGTAAACTGTAAACTTCAGTAAATCGCCAAACACAGAGGTCGCAGTGGAACTTACATGCTTTCTTCCCCGACAATGCACACTGCAGACAGAAGCTTCACCACATCTGCCATCATATTGGGCTGCTTGGGATCCATGGCTTTTGCCAACAAGGAAAGACTCCTCTCTTCACTCATAATTCTTTCTAAGCCATACTGTAACATTCAAAAATGAGTTAAATGTTAGGAGGGATTCCAGAAGAAGTTCATATTATTTTAAAATTACATTTACATCTAAGCAAGACACAGTATCGAGATCTTGAAACACCATAAAAGTTTCCCACTTTACGGTAAGAGCTCTGAGAACCTGCCAAATGCAAAGACCTCCCAGAGAAATGAGGAATTCTCAAGTGACATACAAAACAAATAGGCAACTATTAAAATAGCCACTGAGGACAGGAGGAGCTCTGCTCTGAGAAAGTTGGTAGCGGAGCTACAAGCAAACACACAGACCAGCTGTCCAAAAGAAAGATAAGCTTGAGAACAGCACGGATAACTGTGTCATTTTCATGACAAACTAAGCAATTTTAGATCGTTAACCCAGTACATTAAAGAATTATTATTCTAGCATATAAATAATGTAGAACGCTCTATTTTCTGGAAGATTAAAATCCACTTGTATTTTATAATTATACCACACCTGAACTCAGACTAGACACATTTCGAGTATTCAAAAACCCAGTGGCTGCCACAGGACAGTTCAAGTCTGGGCGGGAACATGGTTTATAAATGCACAAAGTTAACGGACAATTTGGAAAGGTAGAGAGTAGAAACTGCCATAGCATAGTCAGGAAGTCAATACCACTGTAAATACATACATACATGCATACTGATTTATGGAAGGATAGTTTTATTTGCTATTGCTGTATATGGCATCCAATTAGAAGATAAAGGCATATTATTTCAAGGATGTATGTATCTTTTCCCATGACAAAAATCTGCATCAGTATAAAAATGCAAACAATAGAAAACAGCAAATAATACTTCTGTAATTCAAAGGATCCTTCTACGTAATATGATACTGTGGATCAACTCACTCCTGTAAATGAACACAGGAGACTTAATCCCAACTATATACCTATCAGTTACATTATGCCTTGGTAGTATTACAGAAAATTGTCAGGAGTGTACAAAGCACCACTGGACCTGACCCACAAAGTCAAAGGTTACCAAGTACCAAAGTCAGGCTTTGTCCTGACAAGCCTGTGGGCTGGGTAAAGCTTGTCTCTGGTGCCTGCCTTCCAGATTCAGAACAAGGCGGCTTCCCTAGACTCAAGACCACCTGAGATGTGCGCAGGCAGACTTCCTACCTTTCCATCCAACCTCCTGGCTTGGACTACTGTGGAGGAAGGCTTGTTATAAGCACACTCTCATTTCATGCTTTCATTACCACCCTGTGGAAACAAAGGCATACTCTCTAATTTTCTTAATGCAAAAAAAATAAATAAATAAGGAAAGAATTAGGCCAGAAAAGCCCTTTTCCATAACTACTACTACACAGGAAACTGCTGTATACTTCAATAAAATAATGTATACAAAGACTTAGCAAAAAGAAACCGACTGTGAGAAATAGTTCACTTACCAGCGCTAACATCTAAGTGATTTAATAAAGGTTTTTACAAGAGAGAATGCTATCATCAATTTACGAAGGTCTAAAACAGTATCTTTCCTAAATGCCAAAGACCCACTTGGGGTAATATAACTGGCCTGTTCTATACCCAGGACCAAGGCTGGTTCTATTTGTATTCCATAGGAGTCCTATTGTTACCTAACAGAATTCCAGGCTGGTGAAGATGAGGAGTGTAAGTAAGGGAACATAAATACTCTCCTTCCTGAAGAGACACCCACCATCAATTCTACATGACTACAGAGGTAAGTAATGGTCAATGCTGAGTGTATTCCCACTGCAGAGAGAATGGGAGTGATGGGGGAAAGCAACCACAAGAGGCCCTTGCTGATGGGCACATGAATCAAACCCCAGACGCCAGGAGAAAAAGAAGTCTTCTTTATTGCCTCAGTATTTTAAAAAATCCACTTAAAAAATATTTTAGCCACATTTATCGTGATAAAAGAAATTCATTTCCACAGGTTGTCACCATTGTACATATCAATGACATACTTAATTGTTGATATCAACTAACTTAAAGATTGTATTTCCAGCAAAGACTTCACAGTGATAATTGGCAAAGTGTGCACCTGTATAGCTTATTCAGTTAAGTATGGGAGAGCTAACTGCTCGGTCTAGTAATCTGGCCAACAATTCTTTATATGAGAATCTAGACATTAAAATATTAATTCCAAGTATCAGCAACTGAATTTTGTGCCCTTGTTAGCCTAAGTGGCACTATCAAATTCAAACGCAGTATTTTTATGGGTCTACATTAACAAACTATAAGAAATAAAATCCACTATGATATAACAGATTGCGTAAGAGAATAGATAAGTTACCCTCAAATTCTGGCGAAAACCAAGTAGGGATGTCATTGTGTTACATACTAATTTATGTTAAACATTAGTCTTCTCAAACTCAGTTTTAGTCATATACAGGCTTTTGGGTTGAATACGGTGCACCTGTATTTCCTCTTCTATGAGCTTCATGTCACCAGCAAAATTCCCCTTCACCTTCCTTGCTTTAAAAGCAACTCATGCATGTGTGCTGGGAAGGATTTTCAAATTCTAACTCTAAGACTTGGTTGTCTTACTCCTGAAGAACATACAAATGACCTACTTCATAAAACAAAGCTTAACTCTCAAAAAAAAAATTAGAGTTGTAGATACTCATCAGGCAGTCTCACTGGAATGAACCAGAGAGTACCAGGAGTGGCCAGAAAGGAAAGATGTCTCAGCACATAAAGACACTTGTACCACGCCTGAGGACATGGATTCAGTCCCCAGAAATCACAGGGTAAAAGATGAGAACCAATCTCCATGGGCTGTCTTCTGACCTCCACATTTACACTGTGGTAAATGTGACGTGTACAGACACACAGAAACACAACATAAAGAAGTGTTTAAAAACCTAAATAGAAAACTTACAGAATGCTTTCAGATAAAAAAAAAAATTTAAAAACACAAACATCTGCTATAATAAAATTAAATAGTAATGATTTAAATATTATATACACATACCCTGTAATGTTTATTTTTAAAGAAAAAGGCAAAAAATTCTACATTAGAAAAATGTACTGTTTTCTATATAACTGACATCACTCATCACAACACCCATAGGTAACCTTTCCCATACATAACCTGATGTCCAACAATAACTGACATACCAATCATTATTTCATTCATCATAAGGTGGAAGAGATTACACTCATAGCTAAAAAAAAGGGCAAGAAATTATGCTAATATCAGCAATCAGCAAAATGGGGGTGGGCTAGGCAGTAAGGTCTGAAGTATTCTATTTCATTAAACTTTACTAAACACATGCTTAAAATGTGCCACATTATGCTGCCTCAATAATTAGTGTATCATTACTGCATTTCTAGAATCTTCTCATGCTTATATATATTTTTATTTTCTTAAAAAACATAAGTCTTCACAAAACTTGAATCTCTAACATATGACAGACTATAGCTAACTGTATAGTATACTAAGCTTTTTGCTGAGGTTTTGAAAATCAAGAAGGGGAGAAGCAAGAGAAGAGTCAAAGTGGAGAGAACAGGAGAGAAAGCAAGTTCATCTCCAGATTGGGTTTAAGCTTCAGGAGTGAGCCTGTCACAGCCAAGCTTCTCCTACGATCTGCTGCTCCATCAAACGGCAATGAAACGTAACAATGTCATCCTATAATCTGCAAATAGTGCCCTGGATGGTGATGCTGTAGTTCATGGGAGGCCCTGTGGTGAGCAGGCAACAGCATCCTCTGCTTACCTGTGTGTTCATCAGGGCTCTCAGGCACTGGATGACTTTGTGCTGAGTCTTCTTCACAACTTTTTCTTGGCTGCATTAAGATAAAAGATAACAATATTGGGTTACAGTTGGACATACTAAGAGAGCTTAATTAAAAATGATTAGCATTACTCACATTTGCCCATTAATTAGTTTTTCCAAAATGTCCAGTAATAATCCAAGTCCCTCGTGTCCAAAGCTTTGCACCCAACTGAAAAGACAAAAGTGAGGTAGCATGGTAAGTCAGAACTTAGCAAAAGTGATCCGATATACCATACCTATTTCTAAACCCCAGCTGTAACCATGACTACAAAATAAGCATAACACAAGTTACAGAACTGTTGCTGCTTCATAGACCCTGACTGTAGGAGTTAAGGGACAAGGACAGTATAGACAGCAATGAGCTAACACGGTTCTCTCTGGCTGCTGAGACCTGACTCGCCATGCTCCAACTTAAGGATGTTGGTAACTATGAGTGCTGTATGGAATCATAAACATTTGTGCCAAATGCCTGGGGAAACTATCAAACATACTCACAATATAGAAAGGATTCCTGAAACTCAACTGCAAATCAGCAATAACCTGATTGACCAGTAGGAAAACAACCTGTATGATACTTCTGAAAAGAAAACAAATAGCCAACAAGTAAGGGAAACATGCTCAGTGTGGCTAACAGCAAGGAAAAGAACAAGGCAAAGCAAAATAAGCTACAGTGCCATTCTGTAAAGTGAGAACAACTGTTTAACAAAAAGACAAGAGAAAAGATCATCTGTCAAGGACTGGGGGTAAAGGGAAGGCTTACACATAGCTGGTAGGAATGTAAATTAGTTCAGCCATTGCAGGAAACAAGAAGAGGTCTCTTCACTATTTAATAAGCTACAATATGAACAATCAATTATGAAGAACTAATTGCTCTCTTAGAAGGACTGAAGAAGCTGAAGGGGAGGGCGACATCATAGGAAGACCAGCAGTCTCCACTCAGACCCCTGGAACTCCCAGAGACTGAGCCACCAACCAGGCAACATACAGGAGCTAGTTTGAGGCCTTCAGCACATATATAGCAGTGGACTGCCTGGTCTGGCCTCAGTGGGAGAAGATGTGCCTAATCCTGGAGAGACTTCAGGTCCCAGGGAAGCTGGGGGGGGGGGGGGGGGGGGGGGGGGGGGGTGTTGGGGGGGGGAGCGCCTTCATGGACCCAAGGAGGAGGAAAAGGAACTGTGGGAGGGGGTCAGGGAGGCAGGGCACTGGCTGGAATGTAAATAAATGAAATAGTTTAATAAGAGAAAAAGAATTCTATCCAAAGGAAATACATAGAACATTAATTGGGCATAAAATAATGACACCTTGATATTTGCAACCACATGAGTAGACCTGAATATCCTTATATTAAATGAAATGGGCCAGGCACAGAACGGTATGCACTGTAGCATCTCCCTTGCGAGTAGAATCTAGAAACACTGATCACATTCAACTTAGCAGTGGATATCAGAGTACAGTAGGGCGGGGGCATGGATGGTTTGCTGAATGGGCATTGACAGAGAGGAACAGAGCTTCTGGTGTGTCAAAGGGGGATTGCAGCTAACAGCTTTGTGCTTCTCTAAAGTGAGGAGAAAAGAGTTTTAAACATAGGTACCCAGAGAAATGATAAATATTTAAGATGACAGATGTTTAACCTGAACATCATGCTTAAGATAGGTATTAAAACAGTACACAATACATGTATATAATTACATGTATATAATTTTCCTATATCTGTTTTACAACTTAAACATTGTACATTGTTTAAAGCTCATCTTCTACATTTTACACTTTGTGGACACAGAATCACCACTTATAATCTTTGACAATTTCTGACATCACAAAAAGTCAAATACATTTCTAAACTTCACAAAGTAAATGCAGTTTGCATTTACAGAGACCATCTCCAGTCAGACTATCGTCCTTATCTCTTCACTGCCCAGGGAAAGTCATGAAATACCTAATTCAACAATGCTAGGTACAGGAAAGACACTCCCCATCAAAGACTGAAGACCAATACTATGGCTGAGATGAGGAAAACAGCTAACTAGATGCTACTGCTTTCAAAAGAAGATGCCACTTCAAAAGGAAAGAGTTCACTTTCCACTATCAGCTACAGACAGATTACCCATGGGCATTTCAAATCTGGCTTTCATGTTTCATGAAAATAACCTACAGCATCCACTTAGCTGTTTCCCTTGTTGACATCTTATACTGTATTCTTATTTCACATGCAGTGCAGAAGCTTGAAATCAAACATGTAAAGAGTAATTTGTGAGCTTTACTTGACTGGTATTAGGATGCACGGAGTCTTCCTGTTCTTCGTTGACCTCTTGTGTTAGTACTTCCCAAGAGGCATTCAATATTTGACTGAAAATGAATTTCCAACCATCTACATATTCAAAAGCATATCCATGAAGCTGGAGTGATGGCTCAGCAGTTAAGAAGAACACTGATGCTCTTCCAGAGGTCCTAAGTTCAACTCTAGCAATCACATGGTGGCTCACAACCATCTGTAATGGGCTCCAATGGGGTCTTCTGGTGTGTCTGAAGAGAGCTACAGATTCTAAGGCTAATATGAATGATTTGAAATAATTCATACTGTTTATTCAATCAGTGGTGAATAAAGTAACTATTCATGAAATTACCTTTACCAAAATATAGAAAGTAACTTTACACTATGTTAATGTGACAAAAACAGTTGGTTGCACTTAATATGCTAACGTGGTGCAGAATGAAATTGAGGAAGCATACAAACTTTTTCAAAGCAGAAAGTTCTCTGATCTAAGTAATTAACAGAACATAACTCTGTGGAGTTTATCAACCCAAACACAACAATTAGAAGTAGAAAAACGAGACCAACAGTTCTTAAATCAACTATTTCTAGATATCCTGGACATGTCTTTTCTAGACTACAAAGTCATTACATTTCTCAAGCACCCATACTACATATAAATTAACTGTCTATGAAACAAAACTTACTAAGGCATCAGGAGAATAGGCAAATCTCAAATCACAACATATAATCTCTTCACTGAGAATTAATTTTTCAGCAACAACAAGATCAAGGTGAGCCCACTGTTAGTGAACAGTATAACATGGAATGCAATAACATGTTAGTCTTACAGACTTCTAAAAAAGGAAAACTTTGAGATAGAACTAGTCACAATTTTCTGAAAAACCACCAAATTGATTTCCAGAGCAGTTGTACAAGTTTGTATTCCCACCAGCAATGGAGGACTGTTCTCCTTGCTCGACATCCTCGCCAGCATGTGCTATCACTTGAGGTTTTGATCTTAGCCATTCTGACTGGTGTAAATGGAATCTCAGAGTTGTTATGATTTGCATTTCCCTGATGACTAAGGACTATGAACATTTCTTTAGGTGCTTCTCAGATATTTGAGATTCTTCTGTTGAGAATTCTGTTTAGCTCTGAACCCCATTTTTAATTGGGTTACTTGGCTTGTTGGTATCTAACTTCTTGAGTTGTTTATAAATTTTGGATATTAGCCCTCTGTCAGATGTAGGGTTGGTGAAGATCCTTTCCAAATGTGTAGGCTTCTGTGTTGTCCTAATGACAGTGTCCTTTCCCTTACAGAAGCTTTGCAGTTTCATGTGGTCCCATTTACCAATTATTGATCTTAGAGGAGCCTGAGCCATTGGTGTTCTGTTCAGGAAGTTCTCTTCTGTACCAATGAGTTCAAGGCTATTTCTCTCAATTAGAAAATATCATTCTGAGTGAGGAAACTCAATCCCAAAAGAAGATGTGTGGTATATACTTACTTTTTTTTTTCTGCTTAAGTCTGATATAAACTTTATTTAAATGTGTGTTCCTTTTAAGTTTTGTTTTCATTTTACCTTTAATCTTTTTGATATTCCAGTTGATATCCCCCTCCCATTCTGCCCTCATTCAGTTCCTCATCCCATTCCTCTTCCCCTGTTCCCAGGAGGATGTCGCAATCCTCCACACTCCCTCACACACCTCCATGCCTCCTCCTTCCCTGGGGCCCCAAGTCTCTCAAGGGTTAGGTGCATCTTCTCTCACTGGGGCCAGACCTGGGTATTTTTGTTTTTCCATATGAAACCTCCTATGAGGGCCCACAGTTTCCATCCCAGCAGTAGAAAGGTAGACAGACACAGTGCTATCTATATAGCAATTTCCAGGCCAGCCAGGTTATGGAGTCAGACTCTGTACAGTTTCCTTTGTGACATCTGCAATGTTTGTTCTAATAGTTTTCCTTAGCACGCTCAAGACCACATTACACCCCAATTCTAACTAGTTCCATCAGTCATTATTTAGGGACACAAATAACCACGACTTGTGTCCTGGGAGATAAGAGATACTGAGAATGCAGCTGTGTAGTCTTGACAGGGGCTACTTGAAATTCACATATTTCTACAAAAACAGAAAGCCTCTCATCATTGGAAAAAAAAAAAACTGGAAAAACATTATCAACTGATCTACAAATGACCAATCTTGAGGAAATACAGGGGGCAGGCCTTGCTCTGGCCTGGCAGCAAAGTCCCATCAGACTAAATCTATTGCCCTTGAGGATGGATGAGCAACATAGAAACCTTGCTTGTTCGTAAATGGAAATTACAGAGATCATTATGACATCTGTACTGTGAGAAAAATGCTTTAAAGTAGAAAATGATGCATGTGGTAGATATTAATCTAACTTTCCTCTTAAAATTCTGTAACAGAAGATAATCAAATTCTCAAGCACCTTGAGGAAAGCTAAGTAATAACCATGTAGAAGTTGCTAGTAGGGTTCTCAGTATGGAAGAAAAGGAAGAGTAGTGAACCTTAGCATAGAGACAGGAGAAGGCACAGGATACCAATTCTCTAAAATTATAGTCCAAACCACCTTTAAATATTCAAAAGCACTTTAGGTTGCAAAATCAGTTACTGGTTCCAGGGACACAGGATGAGATCAAAAGCAAATAAAATGATCTCTTCAGACACAGCAGAAGAGGGCATAAGATCACATTACAGATGACTGCGAGCCACCATGTGGTTGTTGGGAATTGAATTCAGGACCTCTGGAAGAGCAGTCAGTGCTCTTAACTGCTGAGCCATAAGCCACCAACTAGGCAGCATACATGAGCTGGTCAGGTCAGAGGCCCCCAGCACATATAAAGCAGAGGACTGCATCATCTGGCCTCAGTGGGAGAGGACTTGCCTAATCCTTGAGATGTGAGGCCCAGGGAGTGAGGAGACCTGGGGAGGAGGGGGTGAGGAAGCATCCTCTTGGAGACAGGGGGAGGAAGGATGGGATAAGGAACTGTAGGAGGGGATATCAAGAGAGGAACAACAGATGGACTGTAAAAAGTAAAAGTAACAAAAAGAGAGAAAGAGAGAGAGAGAGAGAGAGAGAGAGAGAGAGAGAGAGAAAGAAAGAAAGAAAGGAAGGAAGGAAGGAAGGAAGGAAGGAAGGATACTTGGTCACCTCAATGAACTCAATGAACAGTGGGGACAATAGTCAGATTTCACAGTGGTAACACAGAAATTCACAAATACCCTCCTGCCACCATCCGCCTGTTTTGCTTAAGGTTACTACTGCCTCTCTTCCTTATGTGTGTCCTTAGAAAGGAAAGAAAAATGTATTCTGAATGAACAGAATGCTAACAGTACTACCAGACCATAAAGATGATCTCCAACAGAAACTTTTTAAAGCTCGCAACCATTTCTCATTTCTTCTCATCTTGGTTATAAACTAAGGATGCAATAAATGGTTGGGAATGAAATGAAGGTGCTTTGCTTGCTGTTCTTTCAGAATGCTCAACTTCAGGTCCCAGAAGCAGACAGGCTGCTTACAGCTGTCTTCAACTCCAGTTCCAGGGGAATCAAGTTATCTAGCCTACCTGGACATCAGTACCCACATATGCATACCTTAGTTTTTTGGTTTTTTTAATTAAGAAAAAGAAAAAAATAAAAATTAAAAATAACTTAAAATTTAAAAGGAGCCTATAAAAAGAAACAAAAGCATAGTTGGGAATTATATGTAACGGAAGGGTTATGTGGTAAGCAGCTAAGGTCACTTAGACGGAGATGCAGCCTCCTCTTGCTGGTGCCCAGACCGGTACATTTACTTTCCATGTGGACAGGGCAGCACAAGGAGATAGTATCTCTGCAGCAGTTTAGGACTTGTCTGACTGCCACTCCAAGGGTGATGTTTCCTTACTATTAAGCTTCAAGTGTTTATTAACAAAGGCAGCGGCATTTTTTAGGGGCTCACTTGTATGCATGACTCTGCATTAAGTATGAGAAATACAAAAATGAATAAAACGTGTTCTCAGCCCTTGAAGTGGTCACAGATTAGTGGCTGAGACAAAGCTGGAACACTATTATTTCCATAAAGTAGTAAGCAGTATCACGGTGGTTCTATGGGGACAGAAAGACTTCGTGGTAACCAATGTCTGACCTACAAGAAGGTTAAGTCACACAACAGGAGGCTTTAATACAGGTGAAAACACACAGAGGCATTCATTGTAAAGGGTCCCAGTGATGAGTACCACAGAAAGCTCTATCCGAAGTGACACAGATGAGCACTGAGCATTTTGACTGGACAACTGTATACACCATGGATAACAACAAGCCACCAAATAGCTAGGCATGTGGGAAGAATATTATGTTTGTGGGCCTCAGAGGATATGGCATGTTTCAGACAGAGGCTGAGTCCAGTCACCCTTCGGTCAAAAGCATCTGCACTGTCGGGCAGGCAGACCACATAGCGCAATGGAGTTTAATGCAGTTTCAGGTCCGTCTACAGAGAAGAAAGCTTGGCCAAGGTCTCTGAGGGGTAGGGATGGGATGGAGTGGGTAGTTATTACCAGGAAATGGGTCCAAGGTTTGCAAGCAGCATCCGACTAGACTAAAAGGAATAATGGGTTTTTTTGGGGGGGGTAGGATTGTTGTTGTTTAGGTTTTGTTTGTTTGTTTGTTTTTCCCCTGATTAGGGCAGGTTCCAAAACTCCATGGACATTACTGGGTAAGGAGCATTTCAGCCAAAGGGCCTAGCTAACATGTAAGGTAACAATGGTCAGTCATTTTGCCTGCTGTCTTTCTCCACCTAAAGCCTGCTCTCTGAAAGGGTCTGCTCCAAGAAATGGAGGAAAAGGAGACACTGGCTCTCTGGCCATCTGACAGACAGCACATTTGTCCTCCCTGTCTGCCTAACGATACGTGCATCCTAGCGACAGAAACTATGAATATACCATAACATGCAGGCAGAGGAATTAAGGAGAATAAATACTAAACAGATCATTTTCAAATAGACTCAAGCCTAATCAAATAAGTTTAGAAATTATAATTCACTAGAGTTAGTAGATCAAAGGGAAAGATTCAAAATATGAAGAGTTAATCCACCCTTGTTTGCCCTAAGTGTGGGTTCTCTTGAATTTAGCCACCGTTTCATAGCTTTCACTCTAAACACTGAACTTCATGCATTAGAATTACAATATTTAAGAAATTATAAATGATCTTTTATTTTCCCAAGTTAATAGCTAACACATAGAAATAAAATTGATTTTTATATGTTCACCTTGGATCCTTCATCCTTGCTGAAATTACTGATAAAATCTAAGAAACTTGGTAATTTTGAAATTCTCTTTTTAAACAATCTTGCCTTCAGCAAACAGATTTTCATCTTTCCACTTGTCATCCATGTGCTTTTCCTTTGCTCCTCTTGCCTCTGTGCACTCAATACAACCTGCAGGGTGGTGAGAAGAAATTCAAGTAGGCCCCTTTGTCTTTCATCATTAAATAATAATATTAATGTGTAGGGTGTTTTCCGAATTCTTTGTTTTATAATGTGTGGATGGATTATCTTGCCTACATGTATGTCAGTGCATAATGTGTATACCTGGAGCGCATCGACGCATAAAAAGGGCACCAAATCCCCTGTAACTCGAATTTCAAATGCTTGTTAGCTCACCTGTGAGTACTCGAAATCAAATGCAGGACCTCAGGAAGAGCAGCCAGTGCTCTTATCCACTGAGGCATCTCTCCAGCCCTTTATCAGTAGGAGCTTCTTTACTATCAAGTGGACAAAAGTTAATGAGTGGAGTATTTTCCTAGAACTGTGACAATAAAGCAAGAAAACATGGGTGGTTTAAAACAACATATGTACTTGCTTATGCCATGTACAATCTCTTGGTAGATTATTAAGTGTTGTTTAAACTTACTAAAAAGTTGCTTCTTGGGCTGGAGAGATGACTCAGCACTTAAGAGCACTGACTAAGACTTCCAGAGGTCTTGAGTTCAATCCCCAACAACCACACAGAGGCTCACAACCATGCGTAATGGGATCTGATGCCCCCTTCTGGTGTATCCAAAGACAGCTACGGTATATAAATAAAATAAATGTTTAAAAAAAAAAAAAGCTGCCTCTTGAAGAAACATTGTCAATGTCTCATTTTAGACCTAAGTGGTTTTGCTTTAATGATTTATAAAGCCCTTCATTTGGAGATAGGCTGTACTACACCAATTCTGTGACCCAGAGGATTCAATAACACAAGGACCCAAGTGTAAAAATATCATATCCATAAGAATAAAAGAATAATAAACCATTTAACAATTGTATAAGGATGGGAATATAACAACTGCATAACGATGGGTCAGAGAGAGAGTGATTTCAAGTAAAAGAGAGGCGAAGCCAGAAGTTCAGCCACAGCAAGCCGTGGATTCTCTCCGCAATCAAAACCTCCAAGTGGCTGCCGAGCCTTCCCCAGTGGGAGTGGCTCTCTGCTGGATGCAGTGAGCACCAGGAGTGAGGATGTTACTCACTGTTTTACAATGTGTTCTTTTATTTAGAGGCCTCACCTAAATGGACACACTGCTCTTGGACTCTATGTTGGAACTCCAGCTGGCTGCCATAACAGAGCTTCCCTGGTGGCTTCAGCTTGGTGTTTGTAAGCCCCCTCTGGTGACATTACCTTCCTGCTGTTACATTTTCTTTTACTTGAAAGCTTCACTGGAGGGGACTCTACAAAAAGTGCACCTGAACAGATAAAAGGAACTACACAATCGATTTTTATTGATACTCAACATTCAACTGGATGATGTTTTGCTGTCTCTCAGTTGCTATTATTATTTTAGCTTTGCTGTACACTCATTCAAAACTCACCCATTTGAAACCAAAATTATGTCTATCGTAAACTATTCTCCACACTCTACAAAAAATGTATCCTTCCAGAAGATATCAGTACAAGAGTAAGATGTCACCCAAAAGATGGCATCTTGTGGATACTATTTCTTAATTTCCAGAAGTTAGCAGACCTACTGTTCCCTGGTCTCTACACCAGGATTCTGTGTCTCTGCTCTACTGAGTACAGAGTCAAAGTCACGCTCTTAGTTAGCTTTCCCAATATTGTAATAAAATATTCTAACCAAAGCAACTTGGAAAAGGAAAGGGGTTATCTGGCTTATGCTTTCTGTTCGTAAGCCTTCATAATGGAAAGACAAGAAGTCAAGCCGACCTGGAGAAGGAAACTAGAGCAGACACCATAAAGGAGTGTAGCTAATTGGCTTGCGCAGCTTGCTGTATTATACAGTCCAAGTCCAACTGCCCGGAGGCAGCACTGCCCATGGCAGGCTGGGTCCTGCCCATAGCAAATATTAATCAAGAAAATGGGCCACATGCTTGCCTACTGGCCAGTCTGATGGAGGCAGTTCCTAGCTTGTGTCCAGTTGACAAGCTCCATCATACTTCCATATTAATTACATCGATTTTTCTAAATAGGTGAGAAGTGACTATGTCAACACATATTAAAGTTGTCACTATACGGCCTCTATCCAACTTTTTTTCAGATTTTTTATTTATCTTTCTAAGCAACAAGAGTTGGATTTTGGCAAGTAGTTGTTCTGGAGTGGTCCATTTGATTATATAACTTCTTCTTTGGCTTAAGATACAGACCATTAACTAACAACCTTTTATATTATCTAAAATGGATATTGGTCTAGAGTCTATCCAGTATACTTTACATTTTCAGTGTTACCTGGTCTTCATCTGACTTAACTATCTGGTTAACAACTTATTGAAATGAACTAAAATATTTCCTAATGGTCTACTTCCTTGAAGAGACTTACATATTTGGTAATAATTACTTCATTAAATATGTGATACTTTCTAAAGAGAAACCATCTGTACCTGAACATTGTTGGGGAGACATTTTAATTAGAAACTTCATTGACTCAGTATTTGCAGGATTATATAAATTATCTACTTTTTACATTCTATTGCATGCTAAGTAATAGTCTAAAGCTTTTCAAAAAAATAATTTCATCTAACTTACTCAATTTGTGTAGTTAAAGCTGTTTACAATTGTACTAATCTATTTTGTGTTACTCTACCAAAATGCCTGATGCTTAGGGACCTCATAAAGAGAGGGCACATTCAGTTCATAGGAAGCAGAAAGTCCTATATTGGACAGCCTCATGTGTTCAGTCTCTGGTAAAATCCACAGCAGATGGCATCACATGGGACACGCCTGAGGGGAAAACAGCACAGGGCAACAAAAAGCTTTTTATTTAAAAAAAAAAAAAAAAATCACATTCTTGTAAATTATTTCTCCTAACCTATTCTTTGTTTCAATGATAGCCTTTACTCTTTTTGTCTTCACTAATTTATATTTTCATCTTGATTATTTTCATCCCTTTACTTACTTTAGCAGTTTTGGGGGGTTGTTTTTGTTTTTTGGTGGTGGTGGTGGGGGGGGGTTGGGTTTTTTTGTGGCTTGGTTTCCCCTTTCTTCCTTTTTGCTGACCATGGGAAATCCTAAGGGAGCATTGCTGTTTACTGGAGTTTTTTTCCTCTTTCCTAATCTGTCCGGTGCTATACAATGCCCTCTGAGTATGTCTTTAACTGTATCACACATTTTGAATTGTCAAATATGTAACAAAGTAAAACGTATATTCTATTTCCCTAGAAAACATTTTACAAATAGAAGCAGTTTATGAACCATAAATTGTTTATGTATGCTGTCTTACAAGTGTATAGTAATCTTTTTAAATGTATTTTACTGAGTTCCAGGTCTTTTGTAGTGTTTTTAAATAGATAAGATTTACTTTACGGCATGGGATATAGCTTATGCTGATCTATGCTTCATGGTCATATTAGAAGAACTGGTTCTACTGTTGTTTGTTTGACCGCACTTAAATATATTTTATATTCTTTGCTGAGTTCTGCCTATTTGTTAGTGGACAGAACATCCAATGGAAACATAAAATAGCATCAGACCCTGTTGTATGGTATCAGCTACTTGCCCAGCACTAATTCTGTAGACCTCTCATGACCTAAGATACTTGGAAGCACGTACAGTGTGTGGGATGCTTTTACCCTGAAGATTTCCTAGGTATGAATTCTGGCTTCTTGCTTGTAATTCTGGTATTCACCTATACTTGAGTGTGGATTTAACCACAGGCTCAGTCCTGTTATTTTCCAGAGTCTGTAAAACTGTAGTCATGGAGCAGCTGACCCTAAGTCAGCACTGTGTCACCATCCTCTCTTGTGGCTCTGCTCCTCAAGGTCTGCACTAAGCCAGCCCAGTCACGTCCTTCAGAACTTTAGAATTCTGTAGACAGGCCTGAGGATTTGACTAACAGGCTAACCGTGGTTGATCTGGTTAATTACCTATTGTAAATGGGATCGCTTCATCCCTTGTCACATATAACTTTGCTTCAGTGAGAAGAATAAGGCTAGGCACGGAGCAGTGACTTGGCTTTTTCTCAAGGTAACCATTTTCCCCTGTAGATACTCATCCATTTAACATCCTCCTCCCCCCCCCCCCCCCAAAAATGTATACCTCATTGTTCTGAGAGCTTTTACCATCAAAGAGCAGACTAATCATAGCACCTTTACTTTTAACTCTCTCCACCAATTCCTTTCCTGTCCACCCTTTACACCAGAGAGCTCACATAAACTTCCCTCCACGGCCTCCCCTGGAGCTGCTAGTTCCCGTATTTCTATGCTTTCACCCGTGACCACCTGAGTGGTGTGTACAGCTTGACTACCACCTTCTCCAATCACTTTACACAGTTCACAGATTTGGTAGCCTTCACCATTGGCTCACTCTGAGAGCTGCTGCCTTGAGCAAGTATGGGGAAACCTCTCGTGCACATCTCTGCTCAGAGTTTACCAAATGCCATCCTGGAATAACATGCTGCTGCTTATTCCGTCGTCAATCATCTTCTTCGAAGACCACCCACTTGGACTTGACTGCAGTGCCCAATGATGTACCCATTGCACAGGAAACGCTTTTCTCTAGCTGTCCTTTCTTTCTGCTTTGAGGACTTTCCAAACCCACTGTAATGTTTCTTAATTGCTTTAAAAGCTAACGTTGGATAATTCTAACATTTTTGTGTCTAATGATTTTTTTTCTTAATCCAATTTGGAATATTCTGGTATGGTAGGTTATGCTAAAACAGAAAGATTTAGGGTATAAGACACAGGATCTTAGTAAAATTTTTCATTTTAGCTGATTTTAGTACAGTGCCACTGGAAGAGAAGACACATCAGCTGTTGAGTAAAAAAAGGATTTCAAGCCTCTTGTGTGTACACCACAGGCAAAAAGAGGAAGACAGTCCGATGACTGGAAATTTGGCCTCCACAGACTGATACTAGCAGGCAGGAGCACAACTGCCTTGCTAATCTTTACCACATAACTTCTACTGGCAAGGGGGAAGTGGGTTAAGAGGATGTTACTGTGGTGCTGATGAACCAGGCTGGGAATGGGAACAAGTGTCTATCATAGAAATGAAGGTCCACAATTCCTGCTGTACTTTTCACATGTGAGGAGGAAAGAGCCATGTGTTTCCTCTATGGTGGTTCGGTTTTTTTGTTTTGTTTTGTTTTGTTTTAAACTGTTGCTTACAGAAGTCCACCTGACCTCGCTCACAGGAAGCCAGAGACAAACCCAATTACAAGAAAACTTGGCCTACAATCACTATAAAAAAATCTCTAAGTTAGATTTTAAAGTACGATTGTACTACTATTCTTGTTTTAAAATGTGTTTGTTCTCATACAGGAGTACACACAAATATATGTAGCTATACAAACATTCTTAACCATCCTTCACCGACGCAGATAACTCAATTATGTATATGAAATATTTATTAATGCCTGTGGCTAACATTCAGAACTAATGTTCTATTTACTAACACATCCACACACTTTGGTTCCCACGAAAAGTCAATGGGTTTGTTTCCAAATCCACTGTTAGCAATTGTGCTACTTCTGTGAATGATGATGGAGGTGGGGTTGGGGGTGATGATGAAGCTATCAAAGCATATAGCATATAATAAACCATGTGGGGGGAGCTATGCTTTTATAATATCTAGCCTAAGGCTCTGGAAAAGCTCAAATTTTCCAATTATTTTTAATTTTCCATAGTTTAGATTGCTTCAGAAGCAAGTAGGAGTGGTACTATGAACAAGTAGAACACAGAACCTACAACATTATTGCAAACAACAGAAAGGTTGTGCTCAGACTCATCTGCTTAGAATTTCCTAGGTTAGGTTAATGTTCCATGTACTAGCACCAAAATCAGGAAGGTAATGGATAAAGTGTACAGCTCATGCAATCAGTATACTCACCTACACCAAAACAAGTTCTACATTCCCACATCACATGTCTAGACAACCCAGGGGGACAAGAACTGAGACTAGATAGGCCAGGGACCTAGGAGAAAACCAAACACTACTGTTCTGCTAAAGGATCACAGCAATAAAATGACACTACATTCTGCTGTACTCAAGCAGAATCAAAGAATCAATCAGATCTTGTAAATCAAGATCTTGCTCCGCCATCCTCAGAAAAGCTTCCTCCTGTAGTAGCTGGGAACAAATAGACTCACAGATGGACAAAGTATTGAGGAAGAGACCCTGGGACACACAATTCTACAAGTGATGCCCCTATCAAACGCCTTCCCTCACGGCTCAGGGAACACTGCAGAAGAGGAGACAGAAATTGTGGAAAAGCCAGAATAGATAAAAGACACCAAGGAAACAAGGCCTTCTAAACACAGCAGGACCGATGGACATATAAACTCACAGAGGCTGCAGCAGCAGCAGCAGCAGCAGCACAGGACCTGCACAGATATGGGCCAGATGGGGTCACGAGGCTCAGGAGACATAGGCATCCAATTCCCAGCCCAGACACTATCTCCAATTGACAACTGTTTACATGGAAGAATTAATTTTCTCCAATGGAACCTCGGGATAGAAACACAAAGGCAAGCCCCATGCCCAGAAGTAGATGGTCAACACAAAATGAACTCAATGGCACTTTTGGAAGTTCTTTGCCAGGTATAATCTTTGTTTGGTTGGTTTGGTGTTTAGTTTTTATCCTTATGTGGGGGATGAGGAGGTCAACCTTGTGAAGGAAACAGTGGAATGAAAAGAGACACACCAATAGGCTCCTGTGACTCCTTGAACTGTCCTGATCTGCGGTACACAGCATTAGATCTAAGATGGCTCCCCGACACAGGCAAGACAACAAAAAGGAACCGAGGTGGTGACTGCTTCCCGGTCTTCATGGAAGTCCTAGCAGAGCAATGACTGCCCCTTTTCCTGAGTTACCTCAGTAGGTAGGGCTTTCATTGGGGTACAATGATGGTGTGGCGAGATATGATTGGCAGAGGATTTAGGGGCTTGGGATTGACTCAAACACTGCATGTATACTTAGGCACCCTGATGCTGGTCTCCAGAGCCTGATTTCCCAGGATTCATCATATGACTCCACTGCCTCTCACCCACCCCCCCATCCTCAGTCATGTTCCCACAACCTTGGTGTGTATTTTATAATTTCTGCTTTTGTGTTTTTATGGGATTACTATGTGTGTGAAAGTCTGTTTCTGAGTCTATGTGTGTCTCTTGTGCTTCCCCCCATCCCTGGCTATTTTTTCTTGTTTGTTTTGTTGTAGTTTGTTAGCTTTTGGTTTAGCTTATTTTGTTTTATGTTATTTTTCAGATGCTTGTTTCTAAGGACAGAGAGAAAGAAAGGATTTTAATGGAAGGGGATCTGTGAGAAGTTGAGAGATTAAAAACTGTAATCTGAATATATTATATAGAAAACACTATGTTCAATAAAAGAAAAATAGAAAACAATGGAAAAATAAAGAAATCAAACTGTCTAGATGAGCGTTCTCACCTTTCTAATGCTGCGCCATCTAATACAGTTTCTCATGCTACGGTGACCCCAACGTAAAACTATTTCCATTGCATCTTCATAACTGTAATTTACCTACTGTTATGAATCATGATGCAAATATCTGATATGCAAGATATCTGATATGCAACACCTATGAAAGGGTCCTTCGATTCACAGGTCTAAATGAAGAATGTTTTGAACTTATAACAAGAGTTTAGAGTGTATTTGAATCATTTGTCATCATCATGCTCTCAGAAACTTTTCAAGTCACTAAGCAATGGCATTAAGCAGTAGGACTTCTTTGTGGACCTGTCTTCTGTCTGTCACTCTTACGCAATCACATGAAGTCACGGTGTATAAACAGGTATTAGTCTTCACAGCCTTTAGTATAAGGTCAAAGTTACTATAAGGGAAAAAGGAGGTCACAGCAAGGGAAATTCCAATTTTTAATTACCCAGAAGAAAATGTAACATAAATATGTACAAAGAAAAACTATATTTTGCTAAAGATCCACAGAAACTTCATAACGACAGAAGGATGTGAGATAAGGCAGATTTACACACATGTGACAAACTAGCAAATTTCATACCTTAGACTTAGAAGGTCAGCTTTAATCCTGTATACTACCCAGATCCAATTCACATTCCTCTGTCAGCATAGTACATCACTGATGCTGGATATAATTATAACTGATTTTAAGCTTTCATTTTCACCTTCCCTGAGCAAGATGACTAAATATTTGAAATGAACTGCTCTGACATGGAAAGCAATCAGCATACTCTGTGGGGCAAAACACTCAAATACCCACATCCCATTCAACGTCCAGGCCACAAAAAGTTACAGTAAATTAGAAAAGAACCCCCCACCAAAAGAAGATCAAAAAGTAAATAATGTTCTGGCTGTCAAAACATACCAAACTTCAAAATGCAATTGTTATTTTTTGAGTCAACTTTCTGAATGAAAAAAAAAATGACATATTTAAAATAACCACTTATTCCTACATTGCACAGTAAACGAGACACTGGAGGAACAAGCAGCAGTCCACTCTCAGTGTGGCTTTATATCTGATTCAAACCTGTGACATATCTGGGGGAATATTACAAGTCAGAGAAAAGGGAAGCAGGTGAAAAGCAATGCTGAAGTAATACACCTACAGGTGAAAGCACAGGTCTGCTGAGAGCAGCACACTCAGCACATCTAGGGAAAATCAATCCCACAACTCTGAGAAGCACCAGAACAAAAATGTTCCCATGGTACAGTAACTCAGAGGAAGGGGCTTCTAGCTATCAAATGGAGGATCATCATTAGTTTCTGAAAGGACTGAATAATTATGCACCTTCAACTTACGTGGAAGAATCCTTATTACATTTCAGGCCCACCATCGTATGTTACAGTCTTACATCCATGTCAATACAGCCCAACCTCCATGTCCAATGAGTCAGTTCAGCCCAATATGAGTCAGATCAGTTCTGATTAAACGCAAGATCTGCTGTTAATTCTACAAATTCATGGCTTTTGTGTCTTAAGCTGTAAAATCAAGCCTCTCCACAGAACTGTTTCCCACGTAACACACAGATCAATTCCGTCTATCAAGGGCTCTCTACCTTTCCTTCCTTAAACCCTCACTACTTTAGACCTTCATCCATTCCTGTCAGAGCTCACTTCTCTTAGGCAATTTCACTCCAAAATCATCAGCCTCTTTTTAACCCACGTGTTACTCAATATTCAGTCTGGCTTTTTCCAACCAGATCACCACCAACTGCTCTTCTCAAAGGCCAACACCCCCACTGTCAGCATGAGCACTGTTGTGCCCCACATTCTGTTGCTTCCTTCTGAAACACTTTGGTTCAGTTGAGAGTCAGCCTTTTTGGTGCTCACACTCCCACACTAGCTATACCTCATCTGGTATTCTGGTAATTCTAGCTGTACTAAACTCTTTCTGGATGCTTCTGAACCTGAAATCCTTGTAGCTTTTAGCTTTGCTCTCTGGCCTTATGCGTGACACCTGAACGGAGATGTCATCCATTAAAGGAGTGTTGTAATTAGCAATTTCCATTACAACGACTAACACTACTGTCCACACATTTGTTCAAGGCAGAAAGCTTGGTAGCACTCTTGAGTCCTCCTCCTCATCCCTAACCTTTAGCAGTTGATCAGTATGTCCCACAGTGTCTACCTCCAATTTATCTACCCACTCCTCTGTCATCCACATTTCTCCACCCTTCCTCCAAGCTACCCTTAGCATTCCTATCACTAGTGTGTCATACCGTTGGGGTCCGTGTTATGTGCATGAGAAAGTGAGGAAAGATGGTGGGCGGGATAGTAAAGGAACCTAGAGGGCTGCACATGCTAGGCAAATACTCTACAGCACTGAGCTACATCCCGAGTTACCAAGAAGTAGAAGTGTTCCTTGAAAAAAGTTGACTATCAGAACTCTGTAACTTTAAGTTTTCCAAACCCTATTTTTAATGATGGCTCTTAAATGCTTCAACCTCCCTTCTAGCCAAGTGGACCTGTTTAGAAAGGTTTGGTAGAGCGACTCCCATCTGTGTTGTCCAGAAATCAGCAATTCAGTTCACAGGTCAGCAGCAGCAGCAACTGCATCCACTCACACACACTTCATGGATATACAAGCAGTCCAGTTCAGTAGTCAGGAGAGCAAACATGAATCAGCAGCAGTGGCACCACCTAGCAGAGACAGCCAGGCCTCAGCCTCGGCACTAGTCAGCAGGAGGGACCAGGGGGGACACCAGGAAAAGGGCTTGGCTGTGCCTCTCTCAGCGAGGTGAAGATCAATGCAAACATGAGACCAACAAGAGTTGCGCTGCTAGTTCTATAAGCAAGCCTAGCTCAGCCTCCATCACTGTCCCTCTAGTCCTTCTTATACCCCCTCCAAACATCACGTGTCCTCCACAGGTCTTGCCTCAGCACATGACTTTGTCTCAGTGGACACCACTCTGCCAAGCAGCCTGAGTCCACAGAAGAGGCAAAAAGCTGTAGCACACCACCAGAAGTTTCTTGGTGCTTTTCTCTCTATGGAGTCTGAACAAATGCAGCTCAACTATGCAATGTAAGGTGGACCAAAACATGCGTGTCGTTAGCAAAGAATCCTTCATCACGTGTCCTTTCACGTGCTTGCTTTAGCTGAACGTTCTTTTAACCTGTGTCTGCTTCAGTGAAATGCTCCTTCCCAAGTCTGCCTTAGCCTTTCAACTGTGTCTGCTTCAGCAAAACACCATCCAACACAACTGACTTTCCAAAGAACCCTTAAGTGGCTACCACTTCAGTAGTCACCTTCTTGAAGACCTTCATCGCAACTGCCTACCTCCCAAAGTCTGTCAGATTCTCACCTCCTCTCCCACTGCTTAGCCACACTGCTCAGAGGCTCTCCCTACAAAGGTCACCCAATCCAGCATTTGCATTCATTTGCTCTCTTAAACAGCAACAGTTTGTGACCAACTTGCATCTCAAAACTCTCAAGTTTCAACTCTTGGTCCCTTTATTTTCTTTTGTAAATTAAGACCCTTTGTTCATTTATACAACGATTTTCCAGGTCAAAGGTATTCATATACTGCCTACTTGTTCACTCCCACCCACTCCATTTCATCATGATTTCTGTCTTGTATCTTAGATGCCTCTTGTTTACTGTGTTCACTAGCATAGGCATAAAAATACAAACACCATGAGTAAATTAACAAATTCTGCCCTGTACTCTAATAGTACGAAAATCTACTACAAATTCCAATTTTTATTAGATTAAGAGTTTGTGATGTCACATTTTCTTTAGCATAGGTTAGGGAATTTCTGTTTGTTTGTTTGTTTTGACATGAAATTACTAAATGGAAGGCAGGAAAAGCCCTTGCATCTCATCTATTCTTCTCCAAGACACTACATAAAGATACACTACATATTTGATCTCCTGTCCCACAAAATGAGCAATAAAAGTTTGTGCATTTCACTTTATTTCATGTATCTATTTCACCATTCTCATGTTACTATTTAAATCTATTTAACATGGGCTTTGATCTTCTGGGTTCCACATTAAAATTCCAGAATAACATATTTCTCAGATATGCACATTATCATAAGGAGAGCAGCCATAGGGAAAAATCAGGAGTATAAAGGCTCTATCTAAACCACTGCACATAGGAAATCAACTGGAGAAGGGTAGGAATTAGGGCTGAACCAGAGCTGTCATACATGCTAGGCAAGTCATCTTTTGGCATAAGATGTAGGGCTAAGAGAAGGAGGTGCTACGACAGCCCAAGCTCTACTTGCTCTGCCTACAACCTGACTATCTACTGGCCACAGCCTGTCTTCATAGCAAAACAACTTAAAAATCGGATGTCTTGTTTAACATTATCTCAAAAAGAACAAGATGTCTCCATAGGCAATCATTAAATGCGTTCATGAGCCACCACAAAGTATACAGGACAATTTTAGATTCAGTCCATTTCACATAGATGTGAACACATGCTATGGGGGATGAACTTTAAGCGCAGCTTCTTTTTAAACCACTGGTAAGAATGGTCAGGGAAGAATGAAATGATAAAGTACAGTGGGGAAAGATAACCGACCAACCTAAGAATCGACAGACCACTCTCCAGTGAAGAATCTCCTCACGCCCCTTGCAAAACCTTTCCCTTTAAAACCTCCCCGCTACTCCTTCCCTTGTCATATTCTTCCTGATGAAGATCATTCTGATGACACTATCAAGAGAGCCACATCCCGAGCAGAGAAAAACAAGTTTCGATTGTTAAAACTGCACTGTCCAACAGGTTTGCCATTCAATTTCATATTCAATTGCTCAGTCAACCTGGCACATATTAAGTACTCACAAGCCACATTTGATACTGGGCTCAGTACTAAACAGCATAAACAAACTTGGATGCCATTTTTGCAGAAGGTTCTGCTGGGCCAAGGTCTGATTCATCCCTATTCCAGCAGAAGTGCTGCAGGGCAGCTCAGTTACTCTAAGACTCATTTGGGTGTTCTGTTGTTGTTTTTACTGTCACTCCTATAAATCTTAACAATGACAATAGAAGCACCTGTTTGTTTTCAACAAACACTGTCCAAGGAACATAAGAAAGTACAAGTCCATGGCCAATACAGATACTAAAATGGAATTTTTACTTTTATAGTGTTTTCTGAATTGAACACTAAAATGCCCTCCTATTGTCAATATTCTGCCCACTTCTATAAGGCTTCTCCTGATATATAGATTAGAATGTCATTATATATACATGTGAAAGAGAAGAGTAAGACAAATGTTTCCATTAAGTCCTTTAAAGCTTAACCAGCAATACACAAAAACACAGTAGAAAGCGCAAACAGCCTGAAAACAATTATACCAAGTATCTGTCTGTAAGACAGTAGGGACTCTAGTGCTTAAAGTTCAGTATCTTTTGTTACTGTCTCTTTAACAGTAAGCTATCTTTAGTTTTCATTTAAAGGTTCTACTTGATTATGTGTAACCAACAACCTAAAATATTCATTGTTCAAGCCCAGACATCTATAACTAAACCACACCACGCACTTCTCAAATGTCCAATAACCACATGTGGAAGTGGCTACTTCATCTCACAGTGTGGACACGCCATGCCTATCAGTCAATGCAGAAAGTTTAGTAACGACATAAAAATGGAGACTTTGAACTCTGTTTTAGTATCACTGATTTTGTGCTAATGGTATTTTTCTTTAAAGAAGTCTGTCTTGGTCATCCAAACAGCAATTTATATTTTATAATCAACAGACTGGGAAGGATATCCAAATATATGTATGTGTTAGTTCTTATAACACACTAGGAAAACTTTACAATTCTAGGAGCGTTAGAGTCAAGTATAAACTGAGCTGAACAGTTCTATGTCACCGCCTACAGAATATGCATACTTATTTGTTAAAAGCAATTGCAGAATTTCCAATGTGCTCAACTTTGATTGTCAAGTTTGCATTCAAAGTCAAACCTTCTAAGGCACAGGTAAAGTTAGTTCAGAGACCAAGTATTTAAAACACGTTTTGCTAGGCCTATAAAGTCAGAATAAAGCTGCTCTATGACAACAAACAAAAAGGAAGCCTCCTCGGGGAGAAGGATCAGTGCTCTTGAGTCTCACTTAGCTTGCCATGGCACAAAAGCAGCAGCACGCCCTCTGAGAACAGGCGACAGGGAGGAGATCAACGTGGGGTTTACATGGAAAATTAATATATGTTCTCTTCCAACACATTTTTCATTAATATTTGACTAATTTAAATCACTTTTAGAAAGGACTTCAGAACTGTCTGAAAACAAAGGATATCTTCAACAAATATTCTTATAAGCAGTAATCAATGCTATAAAAATTATGAAGGCTGAATATTAAGACATAAATAATAAAAGGCATGTTCTAAGGAGCATGGCACTATCTACAGAAAGGGGAAGATAAATATTAACACCATACATTATAATTTTTTACTCATTATAAATCAATTCTTTAAAATGTTTTTAAGAAGTAAAAGTAGGCATATAGCTTTGAGGAAAGTACTACTCAAGAAAAAAATGAAAGGCACATTTTCAACCTATCTAAGGGGATGTCTCTCACTATTAGGATATTAATTCCTGGCTCTCAGCAGCCATTCTGAGGGCATCAAAGGACTGTAGCTAAGTCCCTGCCTGGCAGGCATGCCTCCGTCTCCTTTTTTGTCCCTTTATATCTGATAGAAAGCCCACTCGATCTTTACTGCTCAAAAAGGACTTCTTGCCAAAGGCAATCTCCCAGACCACTTTTTTCCACACACAGGGCCCTCGTGATATCGATGCCCAATTATCCCCCAAGGCTGTTCTTGGAAGATTACTTGTTCCTTTCATGGAATATCATCGTACTGAATTGAACACTGAGGTGGGATAACCACGGAGACTGTGTAAATGGAGTCAAAGGACATATATAAGAGCTAAGTTCCCTAGACAGTACTGTCTAATAGAATTCTCATTGTGACAGAAATGGCCTCTTCATACTGTCCAATACAGCATCCATTATTCACATGTGGCTCCTGAGCAATAAAGAGGTGGCACTTTCTAATTCAGTGCTAATTATAAATATCCACAGTGACTAGCAGCTATTGTGCTAAGCAAGAGAAGGAAGCAGTCTAAGATCTGCCAGGATTTATATAAAGACAGACACAGAAAAGAAAGCACAAGAATGTGGGTCACCTAGGGAACTTCTAGTACACCATTTCAGAAGCCATCATTACAGACACTACCATAAACCTGGGTGTATCTTCTCAGATGTTTTTTATCATTAATATTTTAAAAATATGAAAATTGTATCTTAATTTAAAACATATCACTAAAAAACTGCTTAGGGCAAATTTTTAATGAATACTGAGTAACATAAAAAAATTTTAAAAATACTAATGCATAACCATTAAAAAAAAACAGAAATATACACACCAGTACTAACAATTTAAAAATACTAATGCATAACCATTAAAAAAAACAGAAATATACACACCAGTACTAACAATTTAAAAATACTAATGCATAACCATTAAAAAAACCAGAAATATACACACCAGTACTAACAATTTATTGGTCAAAAGAAGTTTTCATTTTTCTAATGTATCATTCAGAGAAATTAAGACTTAATGGGTATATTTACAGTTTAAAATTTCACATTTGTTATTATTTTCTAGTCTTAAATGACATGTTCTCAACAGCCCTCCCACCACTCACTAAAATGCAACTTGAAATTCCTCCCCAGTGTTAAGTTTCCTTACATGGTAAAATCTGCAAGTCAAATATGGTGGGACACCCCTGTGACTACAGCACTCACCTACTTTGTCTCAATTATAATAAATGTGGTCGTGGCAGTGATGAAAAAAGCCAGCCTCAAGACTCTTTTACTCCAATGATCATGTATGAAGCGTCAGAAATCTAATGCCCTCTGTAAGAAAACTGAGTGCATGATCAAGCTTGAACAGACCGGAAGACGCTGGGGTGTCAAAGACCTTACCCTTCAGTAAGATGGTCAACTAACAGTCCAATGAAGGTAGACTTCAAGAAAACTGGGTCTGAGAACTCAGAAAAAATAAGGTAGTAGAGAGAAAAACTGGCAAGGATAAATGGCAGGATTAGAAAAGGGGGTGTATGCCGTAAAAACGGTCTGCTGTGCAGACCCTAGATAGGAAAAGGCTATTTTAAGGGCAAATAGTTGAAATTTTCAGGAAAAACAAAAATAGGAAAACTACTGTAAGAACTTGAAACAATCTCTTAAAAAGTAAATTCTGTCATTAGAAAAATACTCCATAACATCAAGGACACAAAAAAAAGCAAAGAGAGAAAATATATATACAAAGTCCTACAAAGGAATATGCTTAGATATGGCCAAACTCTCAGAGACAGGGAAAGAAGAGAAAATATGGGCAAGCTAAGAAAACATATGTAAGATCCTCCCTCCCAAAGCACAGGCAAACAAACTTCAGGCAAGAATTAGTCACAGAAAGATACTGCCATCAACAAACTCTAAGGAACCCTAAGGAGATACCTGAATTAGTATCTAGTATACTGTTAAAAAAAAAAGATACAATTAAAATATCATTCAAATTAATATCTAAATTAGTAACTGATATTCAAGTATTCCTTAACTCAAGAGGAAAGTAAAGATTAGTACTTTCTCTCCCTTTTAACTACATGCTTATGTAGTTAAAATAAATTTTGGTCTACTATAAAATCAGAAGAAACTCATGTTTTTAGTAAAGAAAAGAAAAATTAACTGAGAAATCAAAACTCTATACAAAATAAGGATAAAGGAGAAGAAGGCTTAAGAACGGAAGGAAATGAGGAAAGCAAGCAGGCAGCGGCAGGTATACAGAGGGTTCTAGGTGGAGAATCAAATGCAAATGTAGCACAGTAATCCCAATGCATTTTTAAGTCAATGCAAAAAAATAAAACTAACAGTTAAGAACAAAGACTATCAACCTGTAAACAAAACAAGCTATTGTGTGGAAGGCATGCACAGCTACACACCAACATGAGGAAATATACAAGGACGGCAATAGTGAAAGAAAGCAGGCCCTCTACATGGATGCGTAGGAGAGAGATACACTTCAATCATGCTAGAAAAGACAAATGGAGTCATCAGATGGAGAAATGGCTTCACTATTACAGGAGCTTGGGATCCCCAGATCTCAAGAGCTGGCAGGAGAGAACCAACTCCAGAGCTCACACTGACCTCCACACGTAATTGTGCCTGCATGTGCCCATGTGCGCATGTCACACACAATCATGAGGGGAGTAAATTTTAAAAATAAGATAAACCAAATTACACCAATAGTGGAAACACAGTGGAAAGAAAGGAATGACAAAGTCAAGTATCAGGACAGAACGCGCCATAGATCAGGGGTGACAAAGTCAAGTATCAGGACAGAACGCGCCATAGGACAGAGGTGACAAAAGTCAAGTATCAGAACAGAACGCGCCATAGGACAGAGGTGACAAAGTCAAGTATCAGGACAGAACATACCATAGATCAGGGGTGACAAAGTCAAGTATCAGGACAGAA